>CM077665.1:495137030-495579530 GCA_039707655.1 Elymus sibiricus
GCTCAAAACTTTTCTGAACTTTTTTAAGGTTTTTTAGAGCTCTGTAAAATTGATTTTCCTGAAAATTCAAAAACATACAGAAAACAACAACTGACACTGGACACTAAGTTAATAGGTTAGTTCAGAAAAATAATAAAATTTATGCCAAGTAATATGAACATAACAATAAACAATCACAAATTATAGATACGTTTGAGACGTATCACCACCCCACAACTCCACTGGCTCACCGACCGTCGTCGCCTCACGCCCACACCCTCTGGTACCATATAGGCGTGGAGACTAACCTCTCCCCGATAGCTCTCGCGGCTCTGTGTGGGGTGATTCACTCGTGCCCTCCTTCTAGGTTACTTGGTACAAGTGAGCTTGGGCCGAAGTGATGGGCCTCTCATACAACCGCATTTTTACCAACCCATTTTTAGTGTTACAGAAAGTTCTCACTGTCTAATCCATGCATCGGTGGCTCCATCAGTATAAAATAAATGCATCCCATTTCAAACTTGCTCACAACCAAATCAGTCAATCATAATCATTCCACCACTGCAAGCTAACCATTTCAGTTTATGCACCAGCAAAGAAATTCTAGAGGATTGTTGCATAATCATTCCAGTAACAATGCTTAAAAGAAGTTGACCTAGCGTATGGCGAAGCATGCTAACTAAAATGTCCAAACAAAACTAAAACCTTTCAGGCTAACAAATTTGAAAACCCAACATGTGTTGCTTAGACTGCATAACTGATTCACCAAAAATAACAGTTTTACTCAGGGGCACAAAAACACCATGCCTTCAAAATAACTATCCAATGGTGCATAATCGCACAGCGCAGGCACATTGCATCCAAATAAGCATGGTTCCACAACCACCAACAAGCCATGCAGCTCAAAACCTTGGCATGTTTACACATCATGTGTGTTTATCTGAAAGGTGGTTTGACATCATCTTCGCCTTTTGGCCATACTACAAAACTTAGACACTGGGAATAAAAGAAAGTGGTAAAAGAAGAAAATACAGTTATAAATTTATTTTACAACCCATCTAAGATGTTTCTTCGATCATCCTACGCAGGGTACAAACACTGATTTGTCCCTTTATGTCATGTGGATCGCGAAACAGAAATCATTGTTGAGATTTTCGCTCTGTTCCGGTAGGTAGCCGAAAACAACAAAGATTTGAATAGAATGGAAGAAATATTTTGACACCTGTGGCTGCCATTTCCCTTGTGCATATGATATTAATAGTCTACCTGCAATGCAAGAAACATGTCAATATGAATCATACACAAAGAATTATTACTGAGAACGGATGCAAAACAATTATTGGTTTGGAACATGACAGGAAGTTCACAGTTCACAGCATCTTGATACTTACAACTAGAAACAGAACAAAATGAAACATTGTGCAGGCAAGCTAGCCTTTTGCAATTGAAGTTCTCAAAATAAAGGTTTCCATAATGTGGTTGCCACTTTGCCAGTAAATTCTAGCAAGTTTATATTAGTCTCCATCGAATCCCTGATGTCCCAAATATGAAAAGACAGGTTATGCATACCATGTCAAGTTCTTAACCAAGCCATCAAAACAAGTCTGTTTGTGGTCACAATTCTTAGGGATAAATTTTACTCCCTCCGTTCCTAAATATAAGTCTTTTTAGAGGTTTCACTAGGGGACTACATACGGATGTATATAGACATACTTTAGAGTATAGATTCACCCATTTTGCTCCGTATGTAGCCCCCTAATGAAATCTCTAAAAAGACTTATATTTAGGAACGGAGGGAGTATATGTTAATCGGCCACTCCTAAGTTCAAACACTTCAGCTGGTCCAGAAATCACCAACCCAGTAAGTACTCCAACACATTACCAGATATACACATCACCTAGTACCCAGCCTCAAAGTTCCAGCACTTGATCTGGTCTAGAGACCAGGACGCCTACTACTTAACCTCAACACATTACCTACCATCCAGTCTCATATGGACTTAATTCTGTCTAAAAAACATTATGTCGCAACTGGACTTAACCACTTTTATGTATAATTTGGAGCACATTGTACAAGAAAATAGTGTGTGAAGCCCTCCCTGACACTTAGATCAGGGTGTGTTTGGTTGAGGTTGAGTTTCTTTTGTTCATGATGAGTCTGTGATTAGACATCTCTGGGAGTTGGCCTGCTGACCTCTCCTTGTATTCTTTATTCCTTTTTAATGATATGACACGCAGCTCTCCTGCGTTGTCTGAGAAAAAAAATTGTACAGGGAGTGACTACATTCAATGAAAATACTAGCTCCAACAGAATATGGAGTATGGATGGTATTATATGTTCTCTGCATGAGTATACTATCACAACTTACATACATGGCTATATTACTAGTATAAATGTTACCTGCACAGAACTTGACTAAGGGCTAGCTGACTGAATCTTCCGGAACAACTGAATCCTGAATAACACGATCTGGGTCCAATTGACCACTGTAATAACTAGACGGAACTGCAGATAGTTCCAATTTTCCAGTCCACTCCTCGCCAGGCTTCAGAGTAATCACCTTTTCTATAGCAGCTGCTTCCACACATACCATACGTTTATATTCATCATCCCCGAAATCTGCCAGTGCCTTAGCTTTTTTGTCCCAGGGGTTCCAAACAACTGTAACGAAGAAGAAAAAGAAGAAACTATTTAAAATCATTCTTCAACGATTATAATGCAATAATTTATTACAGTTCTGAGCAAACAAATGTAAGAGTTCACCATACCAGCATCCGGAAGGCCTCCTTTCCTCACAACAAATGTTCTTTTCTTCTCATGATCAATAATTGCAATTTTTGATGGTGTGCCCAGATATATTCTGTCCAACTATGATTTTACAGATGCTTGAGTCAGAAAGTGGGATGGAAAGAAAAAAGGAAAAATGGTAATATGATTCAAATGCCTTGGTAACGCACCTCAGATTCAAAAACAATAGCATCGCCTTGTTCAGTGAAGCGGGCCCTATCTTGTAAATTGTCTAGGTAATCCAGAGTTTCCAGGCCTTCTACTCGTATCTCACTGAAATATTAGAATGGAATTATGACGAGAAAAAAAAAAAACTACTATAAAAATGAGGCAGTTAACAGATGGGCAATTATGGAATGTTTAGATTTGGTACAAAACAACTTAGGAGTGGGGATTAGGTATTCTGTTTCTGTTACGAGATCACTTCAAACTCTACTGGGATATTGTTTTTTTTTTTATTCTGACAGGGAGCTGAAAAACATACCTTATATCAGAAATTGAGAAGTACGTGTGATATGCAAAGGTAAAAGAGAATGGCTTTCCATCTGCATTGGTATTCCTTATACGTGAAGTCAGCATCAGATCTCCACCAGGTCCAAGTGCAATCCTCAGACGGTACTCAAAACTGCAACAGAAGGATTGCTCTTATTGATCCATTTGAACACACAGGCAGCTATGCTGGGCTTCAACAACAAATTATAACAAAAAAATATGCCAGTTTCTACAATAGCATGAATCGATTAGAAGTATGTAGTTATTTAGGATGCCCACCTATGTGGCCAGATCTTTAAGTCTTCGTCAGTAGGTTTAAGGATTAAATCGATGTAAGCTCTACTAGAGATTGGTACTGGAAATGGTGGTGGATCGGTGTCAACAGTCCAGATCTTGTTCCTTGCAAATCCATGGGCTTCCAGATGTCCAAGGTTGGAAAACTAGAACGGGGAAGTACTTAGCAAACATAAAATCAGACAAAACAGAAGGAATTAATGAAGCAAAAGAGTAACAAAAACAGGTTCAGAAAACAAAACTCTCGTACCTGAGGAAAGCAGATTGGTATACCTCCACGTATAGCTTTTGGAGGTTTGAAAATAGCCTGACAGAAAAATGAAATCAGTCAAGCAAATATTAGGCAATCGAGAAGATGTGGGATCAAATTCCAGTAAAATTCAGATCCACATATATTTCCATGTTGACAAGGGAAAATGAGCAGCAGGGAAATGCTGCCTAATTTGGAATATCGCCATCGCCACAGCATTATGGCATATATGAGAAAGATGGAAATAAAAAATATGTAACGATTGTTTGACTTACAGCACTAAAATGTCAACCATAACTCAAGATAAAACTTGCTATTGTTGCAGCATATATTTTTGCCCTAGCATCGAGCATTTAGTGCTGAAGTAGCTTTCAGAATAGATACATATTTGTATGCTATAAAGTTCTGGATGATAATCAATTCAAGTAGGAATTTACACATGATTGATAACTGAAACAATGCTGAGAGAATATTTTAAAAGCACTGACATATTTTGTACTTAAGAAGGAAAACAACAGCACCTTATTACTAACGAAAAGCAGCTCCTCCCCATGCTCATCTTTCCATGATGTTACATGGCCACCATACAGGTACACCTGACGGAAATAACACATATAGTACTACATAAGTAAACAGCTATTTGTTTGTAACAGGTTAACTAAAAAAAGCTCTCAAAAGGTGATCAGAACTTCTGAAGTCACATTTGTTTTGTATCTGCTTTTGAGGTTTGGAGCTCGACACAGTTCCTAGTTTGGATGGGTAGTTGCTGTTTGTTTCTGTCAGAAGTTGTAATGGTCACACGATTTTTTTGTCGGTTGCAGAGATCATGAAATCCAGGTTTATACTGTAGCCAATAGAACTCTGGAAGGCACAAAGTAGTGGGCAGATAATTTATAGCGAGCTTGTTGTTCTATTTTAGTGCCATTCTTTCTACCAGATATAAAGGCAAGCACTTGCACTCTTTTTTTTCCTCTTACTGACATGGAAATCCTTCTGAAGTATTTTCAGCCTAGTATAATTTCCATAACATTGGAAATATCTATATGTATGTCAGTCTTCTAGAAGTAACATCACTGATTAGGGATTGGAACTTTTGATTGCTGTTGTGCAGAGAGCCGTAGCATCTGCAAACAAAAAGGCTACAGTCTGTTTTCAGGAGCTAAATCATAAGAAGTACTGAACTCCCTTACTAGTAATGTCCTTACCCTTCCATGCAAGTAGAATATTCAGAGCTGCAGGTGAGTAATGTCCGGTATTTTTTCATCGTTTAGGCATAGTAAGTTCCAGGGATGACTTTTCAGATTGAATTAGGATAACTTTGCTAAATTAGATTGGAATAGTAAGAGAGGTATTTGCTACATAATCAACCTGACAGTGGCAAGTTTTACTTTGGCAAAAAAAATCCTGAAGTCACACGATATCGCAACAGATTTATACCCAATAATTCCTTGTTATTAGTTCAGCGTTATGCTAGCTTCCATAAAGATAATAGAACAAATATCTTCATGCATGGTCTTTCATTCTGCTTCCTCAGTGGAAGCTGCCATTTCATTGTCTACTGTAAAATGATTGATCTTTCCTAAGTACAAAAATGATTTTCCATAAGTACAATTGCAATACTTTGGCTTGTAAATTTGACATGCAAAGTTCTTTAGGGTTCACAAACAGTGATTTGGCCACACGTGCACTTGGAGCTATTCAGGTATGTAATGTAACATGTTTTGCGGGCATCAAGTTATGTTTTTAGCAAGGTTCAATCTCATTCGCTGACAGCACTATCTTAGGTTCTGCCCACTGGAGTTACAACCCCGTTACTAGATAAGTTCATCAAGTGGAATATTCATACTGCTAACTAATAATTATGCCATGAAGAAATACCTATTTTTTGTTGCAACAGCATTCCGAATACCCCAAAGAGCAAAAACGAATGTGTTCAACTATAGTGGTTTGAGTTGAACTTCCAATAGCCAAGCCTTGTGGAACAGCAATAAAACATATATGTCTGTGGTTACTTAGCCCATTTGTCTTCATATACATTTGATATGTCAAAAAATATGGGCTGATCTATCTAGTGTATCTCAACAGAAGCACATTCAGACAGTAGGAAAAGCATGTTTGGGGTAACTTCTAAATGACAGGTAGAATAATAACCATGGCAATATGTCACAATCTTAAAAATCACTCACAACATCACAAATGATCACTAGATCACCAGCCATCATTTCGATACAGCTCAAACTCTCACCTGGCATTTTTACCTTTCCACCAGTGCTGACCTTATGGCCTTCTCCATGAATTGCAGCAGAAACTAAGATCATGGGGCAGAAACTATCATCGATGTCTGGATAACTGAGTGATAAAGCAGGCAACAGGAGGTAGGTCGGAAGAGGCTCGTCAAAAATTGATTGTCTGACTGGTTTGGCTTGATAACCTCACCCACCACTTTTATGGGTACAGGACTGCAGGTTTGGGGAATCTTAAATGACGATATGATAAACCGAAGTACCAAACAACAGAAAATCAATATGTTTGATCGACGAGTCGTAACCTATAAATGCATATTCCGTGCTTGGCATCATTCCAGTGTCCTAACAGCTAGCTAAGCGAGCAATTATCTTGGAGACTCCTTTGATAATAGGCCTAGTAAAAGCAGTTCTGTATTGCAATACAGAGTATCTACCTCCTCAGAAAAAAATCCCATTAGTGACTCTCCTAGATGGATCCATGCATTCACATACTCACCCTTCAGGGAGCAGGATCTTCGCAAAGCTGAGACTATCATGAAAATGCACAAGTGTGTTGTCAATATTGTAGCGCCGTGTATACTGTCACTTTAGGCCAAATAAAACATAACCGGGTTCAGAGAAACAAGAGGCGTTTGCATCACAAGTTCACAACATCAAGAAATGTGATCAAGAGGGCTAAACCAGCAGGTAAACTCTGTCACCCCTTGTTTTGTATGGTAGACGAAATGAGCATTTTTCTACTAATGTTTGATATATATATCGCCTGGTCATGAAACAGATGAGAATATTCGACAGCATGAGACTTCCCCCCTGCTAACCTACAAGCCATCCCCAGTTACAAGGAAATGATTCCATTATGAACCTACGCTCGCCACTCTCGGAGTCATGAGCACATAGATCACACCGATTAGTATATTAAAGCTTCGTATTCAGGAATTACAGAAACACCATTGTAGATTACAGTGGACACTTTTTTATCATGTTGTTGATTTCTCGATCACCATTCATCGCTGCAGGCATTTACCGATGCAAGGTCCTAATACTGAACGCAACGGGCTCAGACTTGGGTCATAACAACCATCGGCTGCGTACGCTATTTTTTTTTCGAAAAGGGTCGAAACAATCATCTCCACCCCAAGATCAGTTCCTCACGGGCTCCACGCGATCGAGCGAGTCCCACCTCGCATAGGAAAATCCGCTACAATAACACTTCTGCCGGTAAAATGGTCGGGATCGGAGCAGCAATTGCAGAGGCTGCCCATAACATCCGGCCCCATGGCAGGCGGCACGGATCTGCGCCGAGATCTGGCCGCCGGGACGCCTACCAGCGGGAACTCAAAGAGAAAGACAAGGTGCGTTGCGCCTAGCGATATCCTACCTCGGCGGAGATGCGCCGGGCCTCGCGGAGGACGACCTTCTCGAGCCCGTTGGCGCCCTTGCGGAGCTCCACGGGCAACGGCCCCTGCGGCGCGGCGGCGCCCTCCTCGCCGGCCCCCGACGACGACATGTCCGGCCGCGTAATGGCAGCAGGAAGCGAGCGAGTGAGGTGGATGTGACGAGAGAGATCTCTTTTAATTGGGGAATTCTTCCGGGGAGGGACAGGCAGTGCGTGCGCCGTTCGCTCCGGGGGCTTAAATAATTACTCTCCGGCTCACTCACAGATGCCTTTGCGATCGCGATTTATTGCAGCTTTCTTTTCTTGTTTGTTTATTCATGTGCGTGTGCGCGTGATCTTGCTTGTTCTGCCTGTGCTGTTTTTTTCTTTCTAAAAGCATCATGTCTATCGGAGCATCTACGGCCGGACCCTCGTACCCTACTCAAACGTCCGCGCCGTCTGGTCACTGACCGGTCACAAAAAATCGACTCAGTCGGTCCCCTCAAACAGGCCTCAAACGTTTGGGCTGACCGGCACCCCTCATATCCAGTCCAAATATGGGACGGATATGGGGGAGCCCGGGCGCGCCCGGACCCGCCCGCCTGGCCCGCATCGACCCCACATATATTCGTACCCATCCGTTCGTCGGACCAAACCCTAGTCACTTCACTCCACTTCCCCCCCCCCCCACTCCCATCCGCCACCCTAGCTCACCTCCGGCGATCTCCGGCATGGAGGGCAGCGGATCCGACTCTGACCAGTCCGGATCCATCGACCGGGGGTCGTCCCCTGCGGAGTGGAGGAGGCAATGGCGGTTCGCATTGCACTCTGCCGCTCCCGTGAGGACAGCGCCCGCCCGACGGCAGAATCTGTCCGCCGCGACTCCATAGTGTCCGCTCAACGGGCGCTCGGTTCCTCTGGGGCAGGATCATCGAGGTCCCGGCGGGCAGATCCATCAACAGGTCCGGCGGACTTCGAGTCCCACCGACAACGGGCTGCCCGCCATGGGAAGGAGAGGATAAGGGTCACGGAGGCCTATCTCACGGAGGAAATGGCGGTGGCGGAGGCGGCTGATGCGGCGGCGCGGGCGGCCGCAAAGGAGGAAGCCATCCGTGCCCGCATAATGAAGAAAAGGCAGCGGAGGAACACGCGCACCCTCGCCCGCGAGCAGAATCGGGCGGTCCGTGAAATGGCCGGACTGCCACCGAAGGAGGAGAAGGAGGTGAGCGACGGCAAGGACAGCTCCGGCGACGAGCAGATCTGGCTCGATCCGTACTGCATCTTCGACCGGTACTTCGACGATAAGGACAGCAAGGGCGTCGGGAAGGGCAAGGGCAGTCGTGGATGAACTCCACCAGCCAAGCATGTCAAATTTTGGTAGTCTGATGGCATGTTAGTAGTGATGGAGTAGCCGGACGATGTGTGTAATGCATCGACGTAGTAGTTGCATGGTTTGTATGGATTTGAGATATGAGATTTGAGGTGTCCGGATGTAGAATGCATTATTTGAGGCGTGACCGGTCAGTGTCCGCGGACGCGCCCGGGCGCGTCCGCGGGCGTTTGAGGGACCGGATGTGCAAGTTCCGACCGTAGATGCTCTTACTCCCTTCGTTCCTAAATATAAGACCTTTTAAAGATTTCACTATGGAGTACATGCGGATGTATATAGACATATTTTAGAGTGTAGATTCACTCATTTTGCTCCATATGTAGTCCATAGTGGAATCTCTAAGAGGTTTTATATTTAGGAACGGAGAGAGTATAAAAGTTGGGTGTGGCTAGGTCTTAGTCACATGACATAGTATATAAAAAACTAAAAAGATTTGTTTTGAACAAATCTTCATGCAAGATCAAATGATATAGCATCGACGGTCTTGGTCGACTGAAACTTGACAAAACCGCTAAAAGTTCACCGGGGTTACAAAGCATCTCAAACATAATGAAAATTATATCGAGATTTTGAGACCGTCGAACAACCACTATTTTCCCAAGAACAAGCCGTTGTTGTTCCCTATCGTAGCTGGCTTGACCTTGTCAATGACAACCTGAAAGTATTCGTGCATGTGCCTGACGTGGCTTGGACTGCGTCGGTATTTCCCCAAAGAGGAAGGGATGATGCAGCACAGCGACGGTAAGTATTTCCCTCAGTTATGAAACCAAGGTTATCGAACCAGTAGGAGGATCACCACCACCCAATAAGCACCACCTGCACACAAACAACAAATACTTGCAACCCGACGCGAAAGAGAGGTTGTCAATCTCTCTACGGTGATAAGATAGATTAGGTAGTGATAGATAGGAGAGATAGATCTCTCAAGAACACAAATAAAAAGAGTAAATATGCAGCAATATATTTTTGGGTTTTTTGGTTTTGTAGATCTGGAAAAAAAAGATTGCAAAAACGTAGATCGGAAAGCAATATGATGGAAAAGTAGACCCGGGGCCGTAGGGTTCACTAGTGGCTTCTCTCATGAGTATAGCGCACGGTGGGTGAACAAATTACTGTTGGGCAATTGATAGAAAATCGAATAGTCATGACGATATCCAAGGCGATGATCATTATATAGGCATCACGTCCAAGATAGATAGACCGACTCCTGCCTGCATCTACCTCTATTACTCCACACATCGACCGCTATCCAGCATGCATCTAGTGTATTAAGTTCATGGAAAAACGGAGTAATGCAATAAGAACGATGACATGATGTAGACAAGATCTATTCATGTAGGAATAGACCCCATCTTGTTATCCTTAATAGCAACGATACATGCGTGTCTTGCTGCCCCTTCTGTCAGTGGGAAAGAACACCGCAAGATCGAACCCATCACAAAGCACCTCTTCCCATGGCAAGAAAAATCGATCTAGTCGGCCTAACTAAACCAAAGATTCGGAGAAGAAATACGAGGCTATAAGTAATCATGCATATAAGAGATCAAAGAAGACTCAAATAATATTCATGGATAGAAACTGATCATGAACTCAAAATTCATCGGATCCCAACAAACACACCGTAAAAGTTTACATCAAATAGATCTCCAAGAGACCATTGTATTGAGAATCATAAGAGAGAGAGAAGAAGCCATCTAGCTACTACCTACGGACCCGTAGGTCTATGGTGGACTATTCATGCATCATCGGAGAGGCACCTATGAAGAAGATGAACCCCTCCGTGATGGTGTTTAGATTGGATCTCGCGGTTCTGGAACTTGCGGCGGCTGGAATTGTGTTTCGTCGACTCCTCTAGGGTTTTCCGAATATTTGAGAATTTATAGGCATCAGAGGCGGTGCGGAAGGTGGCCGAGGAGGGCACAACCCATCAGGGCGCGCCGGGCCCCCTGGCGCGCCCTGGTGGGTTGTGCTCTCGACAGCCCACCTCTCCGGTAGTTGTTTGGCCCACTGGGTGTCTTCTGGTCCAGAAAAAATCTCCAAAAAGTTTCATCGCGATTGGACTCCGTTTGGTATTGATTTTCTGCGCAGTAAAAAAACAAGCAAAAACAACAACTGCCACTTTGGCACTATGTCAATAGGTTAGTCCCAAAAAATGATATAAAGTTGTAATAAAATGATTGTAAAACATCCAAGAATGATAATATAACAGCATGGAACAAGCAAAAATTATAGATACGTTGGAGACGTATCAGCATCCCCAAGCTTAATTCCAACTCGTCCGATAGTAGGTAAATGATAAAAACAGAATTTTTGATGTGGAATGCTGCCTAACATGTTCATCATATTTTTTTTTCTTTTGTATAGCATGGACATTTGGACTTATAATGATTCAAAGCAATAGTCTAGTTTTAACATAATGACTTCAATACTCAAGCATGTCAACAAGCAACCATGTCTTTCAAAATATCAACACTAAAGAAAGTTATCCCTAGCCCATCATGCTCAATCATTGATCAATTCATGAAACACACTCAAATATTAGCTATGCCCAATGCTCAAGTACGATCATAGTGCCCCCTAGTTGGTGCTTATAAGAAAAGATGAAGACTCGAAGTAAAAATAAAAATTGCATAAAGTAAATAGATAGGCCCTTCGCAGAGGGAAGTAGGGATTTGTAGAGGTGCCAGAGCTCAAGGTTTAAATTTGAGAGAGAAAAATATTTTGGGTGACATGCTTTTCCTGTCAACGAAAATGACAAAGTAGCTCACAATACTTTCCATGCTAGATATATCATAGGTGGTTCCCAAATAGAAAATAAAGTTTATTCCTTTTTCCACCAAACTTTCACTTTCCATGGCGGGCCGTATCCACGGTTGCCTTCCATACCAACACTTTCCAAGAAATTTATTATTTGACAACATAAAGTAAATATGTTTTTTCTTTTTCATTTCGGGAATGGGCATCCCTATTAACGCCGCACTCTCGTGCAATGACAAGTGAATAAACACTCATCTTGAGAATAACACATTTAGCATGGAAAAATATTGGACACTCCCCACCGTTTCATGAGCGGTACGGGTACACAAAAGAGAAAATTTATTTTGAAAATTTAGAGATGGCACATACAAATTTGCTTGGAACGGCATGGAAATACAACATATAGGTAGGTATGGTGGACTCATAAGGCAAAACTTGGTTTAAGGATTTTGGATGCACAAGTAGTTTTTCTACTTAGTACAAATGAAGGCTAGCAAATAGATTGGGAAGCAACCAAACCAAGAAACGAAAAATCACATAAGTGAGCATTGAACATAACTAACTCCGAATAATGCACCACAAGTAGGATGTAACTTCATTGCATAACTATTGACTTTCGTGCATGCATAGGGAATCACAAACCTTAACACCAATATTCCTACTAAGCATAATTACTCACTAACATGACTCACATATTACTATCATCATGTTTCAAAACTATTACAAAGAATCAAGTTTAATTTGTCCAATGATCTTCATGAAAGTTTTTATTATATCCTCCTTGGATATCTATCACTTTGGGACTAGTTTCATATATTGCCATTGCTTTTTGGCAAGCTCAAACAAATTTAAGTGAAGCACATGAGCATAAAGATTTCATCTCTCAAAATTTCTTCAAAGGTATAAGTGAAGCATGAGAGGATTTATTCAAAATTTACCTACTCTCAAATTAATATAAGTGAAGCATGAGAGTATTTCTACAAAAGTTTCCAAGCACACCGTGCTCAAAAAGATACAAGTGAAGCACTAGAGCAATTCTATAGCTCAAAAAGTTTAAGTGAAGCACATAGAGCAATTCTAACAAATCATGGCATGATTTTGGCTTTTTCAAATAGGTGTGTACAGCAAGGATACAAAGGAAAAACTAACAAACAAAGCAAGCAAAGATACAAGATGCTCCGAGAAAAACACATGATATGTGACGAGTAAAAATATAGCTCCAAGTAAAATACCGATGGTCGTTAGAAGAAAGAGGGGATGCCACTCGGGGTCATCCCCAAGCTTAGTTGCTTGTTTCTCTTTGGATATATCTTGGGGGTGCGGTAGCATCCCCAAGCTTAGGCTTTTGCTACTCCTTATTCCTTCATCCATCGTGATCTCACCCAAAACTTGAAAACTTCAATCACACAAAACTCAACAAAATCTCCGTGAGATCCGTTAGTATAACAAAGCAAATCACTACTTTAGCTATTGTTGCAAACCCATTCAAATTTTATAATTGCATTATACCTACTGTATTTTAACTTTACCATGGCTTATACCCCCCAATACAAACCATAGATTCATCAAAACAAGCACACAATGCAACGAAAACAGAATCTGTCTCAAACAGAACAGTCTGTAGTAATCTGTACTCTACGCATACTTCTGTAACTTTAAAAATTCTGAAAAATTAGGACAACGTAAGGAATTTGTATAGCAACACTTTGTTAAAATGTCAGCTCAAGATCACGGCCCAGCAAAAAATGAAAATTCAAATACTGAACGCAAAGTTTCTGTTTCAGATTCAGCATCACTTCTACTCATCCTATGAATCATCCTAACGGTTCTACTTGGCACAAATAATAAATAAACCATAAAAACACAATCATAACAGAGGCATAATTATGTCAACACTCAAAAACAGAAAGGAAAAAGCAAAAAATTATTTATTCATTGGGTTGCCTCCCAACAAGCGCTATCGTTTTACGCCCCTAGCTAGGCATATTGGATAGATTCAAGTATTGTCATCTTTGGTTTTGGATCCATAGGATGCCCTCATGATTGATTCATATGGTGGCTTAATTATTGTTCTAGGGAAGTGTTCCATACCCTTTCTCAAGGGAAATTGAAAACGAATATTGCCTTCTTTCATATCAATCACGGCATCTATAGTGCGTAAAAACGGTCTACCAAGTATAATGGGACAAGACGGATTGCAATCAATATCAAGAACAATAAAATAAATGGGCACATAATTCCTATTTCCAATAATAAGAACATAATTAATTATTCCCAAAGGTTTTTTAATAGTAGAATCCGCCAAGTGCAAATTAAGAGAACATTCTTCAATGTTGGTAAGACCAAGCACATCACATAGAGATTGCGGAATCGTGGAAACACTAGCACCCAAATCACACAAAGCAAAACATTCATAATTTTTAATCTTGACCTTAATGGTAGGTTCCCACTCATCATGTAATTTTCTAGGGATAGAAATCTCCAACTCTAACTTTTCTTCAAAAGATTTCATCATGGCATCAACGATATGTTTAGTAAAAGCTTTATTTTGCTCATAAGCATGGGGTGAATTCAACATAGATTGCAACAAAGAAATACATCCAATAAAATAGCAACTATCATAGTTAAAATCTTTGCAATCCAAGATAGTGGGCACATCACTAGTTAAAGTTTTGACCTCTTCAAACCCACTTTTATCAAAATTTTCATCAAGATTTTCACCCTCCAAATTATTGGGACGCCTTCTAGATAAAGTTGACTCTACTTCAGTCCCTACATTATCAATTTTAATATTACTAAACAAGGAATCAATAGAAGAAACACCAATCACTTTAAGATCTACATCATTTTTGTAACGGCAATCACTAGAAGACGATTTTTCTAAGATTTCTCTTTTAGCTCTAAGCATAGCGGTTCTTTTCTTACTTTCATCCATAGAGACATATAAAGCTTTAATAGATTCATAAATCTTAGGCACAAAAGCTTTCAATTTGAGATTTTCAACATCACGAGAAATTCTATCAATGCTTCTAGACATATCATCAATCTTATTCAACTTTTCTTCTATCGTAGTATTGAAAGCCTTTTGCGCATTGATAAATTCTTTAATATTACTCTCAAGATCATAGGTGTTCCTATTATTATTGTAAGAAGAATTACCATAGGAATTACCATAATTATTAGAGGAATTTCCAGGAAAAAGCCTAGGATTAAAATTACATCTATAATCATTGTTATTGAAATTGTTGCGCGAGACAAAATTCACATCTACGGATTCACTATTTTGCTCAATCAAGGTAGACAAAGGCACATCATTAAGATCAATAGGAGCATTTTTACTAGCAACCAATTTCATCAAAGCATCAACTTTATCACTCAAAGTACTAATTTCCTCTACCGAATTAGCTTTTTTACTAGTAGGTGCTCTTTCGGTATGCCATTGAGAATAATTAGCCATGATATTATCTAGCAATTTAGTAGCTTCACCCAAAGTAATCTCCATAAAAGTACCACCTGTGGCGGAATCTAAAAGATTTCTAGAGACAAAATTCAATCCCGCATAATTTTTTTGTATGATCATCCAAAGATTCAAACCATGTGTAGGACAATTTCTTATCATCAACTTCATTCTTTCCCAAGATTGGGCAACATGTTCATGCTCAAGTTGCTTAAAATTCATGATTTGCGTCCTAAGGGAAATAATTTTCGCGGGCGGAAAATACTTAGTAATAAAAGCATCCTTGCACTTATTCCAAGAATTGATACTATTGCGAGGAAAAGAGGAAAACCAAATTTTAGCACGATCTCGCAAGGAAAAAGGAAATAGTTTCAACTTAAAAATATCATTGTCCACATCTTTTTTTCTTTTGCATATCACACAATTCTACGAACGTGTTTAGATGGGACGCGGCATCCTCATTAGGAGTACCGGCAAATTGATCTTTCATGACAAGATTCAACAAAGCAGCATTAATATCACAAGACTCCGCACAAGTGGCGGGAGGAGCAATCGGAGTACTAATAAAATCATTGTTATTAGTATTGGAAAAATCACACAACTTGGTGTTTTCTTGAGTCATCGTGACTACGCAAACAAGATTGCAAGCAAGGAAGAGATCCGGCAAGAAAAAGGCAAACGAAAAAGAGGGCGAATAAAACGGCAAATTGGTGAAGTGGGGGAGAGGAAAACGAGAGGCAAATGGCAAATAATGTAATTGCAAGGAGATGAGATTTGTGATTAGGAACCTGGTAGATGATGATGGAGTCCCCTCGGCGCCTACGATAGGCACGTAGAAGAGACCGCTTCCTCCCCGGCAACGACGCCAGAAATTCCTTTGACGTGGCTTGGACTGCGTCGGTATTTCCCCAAAGAGGAAGGGATGATGCAGCATAGCGACGGTAAGTATTTCCCTTAGTTATGAAACCAAGGTTATCGAACCAGTAGGAGGATCACCACCACCCAATAAGCACCACCTACACACAAACAACAAATACTTGCAACCCGACGCGAAAGAGAGGTTGTCAATCTCTCTACGGTGATAAGATAGATTAGGTAGTGATAGATAGGAGAGATAGATCTCTCAAGAACACAAATAAAAAGAGTAAATATGCAGCAATATATTTTTTGGTTTTTTGGTTTTGTAGATCTGAAAACAGAGATTGCAAAAACCTAGATCGGAAAGCAATATGATGGAAAAGTAGACCCGGGGGCCGTAGGGTTCACTAGTGGCTTCTCTCATGAGTATAGCACACGGTGGGTGAACAAATTACTGTTGGGCAATTGATAGAAAATCGAATAGTCATGACGATATCCAAGGCGATGATCATTATATAGGCATCACGTCCAAGATAGATAGACCGACTCTTGCCTGCATCTACCTCTATTACTCCACACATCGACCGCTATCCAGCATGCATCTAGTGTATTAAGTTCATGGAAAAACGGAGTAATGCAATAAGAACGATGACATGATGTAGACAAGATCTATTCATGTAGGAATAGACCCCATCTTGTTATCCTTAATAGCAACGATACATGCGTGTCTTGCTGCCCCTTCTGTCACTGGGAAAGAACACCGCAAGATCGAACCCATCACAAAGCACCTCTTCCCATGGCAAGAAAAATCGATCTAGTCGGCCTAACTAAACCAAAGATTCGGAGAAGAAATACGAGGCTATAAGTAATCATGCCTATAAGAGATCAAAGAAGACTCAAATAATATTCATGGATAGAAATTGATCATGAACTCAAAATTCATCGGATCCCAACAAACACACCGCAAAAGTTTACATCAAATAGATCTCCAAGAGACCATTGTATTGAGAATCATAAGAGAGAGAGAAGAAGCCATCTAGCTACTGCATGTGGACCCATAGGTCTATGGTGGACTACTCACGCATCATCGGAGAGGCACCTATGAAGAAGATGAACCCCTCCGTGATGGTGTTTAGATTGGATCTCGTGGTTCTGGAACTTGCGGCGGCTGGAATTGTGTTTCGTCAACTCCTCTAGGGTTTTCCGAATATTTGAGAATTTATAGGCATCAGAGGTGGTGCGGAAGGGGGCCGAGGAGGGCACAACCCATCAGGGCGCTTCGAGGCCCCCCTGGCGTGCCCTGGTGGGTTGTGCTCTCCACAGCCCACCTCTCCGGCAGTTGTTTGGCCCACTGGTTGTCTTCTGGTCCAGAAAAAATCTCCAAAAAGTTTCATCGCGATTGGACTCCATTTGGTATTGATTTTCTGCGAAGTAAAAAACAAGCAAAAACAACAACTGCCACTTTGGCACTATGTCAATAGGTTAGTCCCAAAAAATGATATAAAGTTGTAATAAAATGATTGTAAAACATCCAAGAATGATAATATAACAGCATGGAACAAGCAAAAATTATAAATACATTGGAGACGTATCAGTGCCCCTAAAGACCAGCATCCTGGAGCCAGAGTCGTCGTCGTTGAACCCTTCCATAGATATGAAGTACCAAATCTCATCATATGACGAGAAACCCTAATCTCACCACCCCAAAAAGACGACATGAATCTATGATGGAGCTATGTTGACTACGTCTAGATAGAAGAACTCGAGGAGGACCAAAGCTCTGAAGACAAACTCGAAGAAGAAACACGGGCATCCGTCCTGAGTGCCACACCCGTGAGGACATAAAAACTCCAACCTAAACTACTAACCCAGACGGAGGCACCGAGATTCCTCTTCCTGCCACCAGCCGTAGGGCGGAAGGCAGAGGGGAGGCGAATCCATCGGCTTGCCAGTAAAGTTCGAAGGGGAATATTGTGAAGTGGCGTTTCACGGGTTTTTATGGTCATCCGAATTGGAGTGATCGTAATTTATTTTGGGATGATATTCGTAATTTTCATAATAAGGACGATAACCCCTGGGTGTTGTTGGGAGATTTTAATGAAATTTTACTTTCTTCGAAGAAGGAGGGTGGTAACGCATGACCTAATGCAATGATGAGGGATTTTCATAATTGTTTGGGAGAGTGTGGTCTGGAAGATATGAGTTGTATTGGTGATCTTTTCACTTGGAGGAGAGGCGGAATTAGGGAGAGACTTGATCGTACGGTTTGTAATGTGGATTGGGCTAATAAATTTCCTCGAGCCGTAGTCATAAATGAAGAACATGTACACTATGATCATCGTCCCCTTATTTTGGACACAGAATATTTCGATGGTAATATATTTAATCCCCCACCGAGCCGAGTGAAACAATTTGAAGCTCGATGGCTCCAAGAAGAGAGAGTTGTAGAAATTGTACGCGCAACTTGGGACAAAACATATATGCTAGGCACTGATACGTCTCCAACGTATCTATAATTTTTGATTGTTCCCTGCTATTATAATATCTGTTTTGGATGTTTTATATGCATTAATATGCTATTTTATATTATTTTTGGGACTAACCTATTAATCTAGAGCCTAGTGCCAGTTTCTGTTTTTTCCTTGTTTTTGAGTATTGCAGATAAGGAATATTAAACGGAGTCCAAATGGAATAAAATCTTTGGAATGATTTTTCTTGGACCAGAAGAAACCCAGAAGACTTGGAGATGAAGGCAGGAGACCTGTCGTGGCGTCACAAGCCACCAGGGCGCGCCCTAGGGAGGGGGGGGGGCGCCCCCCTGGTTTGTGGCCCCACGGCAACCCTCCTAACCCTATTCTTCGGCCTATAAATTCCCAAATATTCCCTGGATACCAAAAAGAGCCACGAAAATACTTTTCCGCCGCCGGAAGCCTCTGTTCCCGTGAGATCCAATCTTGGAGCCTTTTCCGGTAATCTGCCGGAGGGGGATTCGATCACGGAGGGCATCTACATCAACTCCATTGCCCCTCCGATGATGCGTGAGTAGTTTACCACAGACCTTCGGGTCCATAGCTAGTAGCTAGATGGCTCATTCTCTCTCTTTGTTCTTCAATACCATGTTCTTCATGATCTTCATGGAGATCTATCCGATGTAATACTCTTTTGCGGTGTGTTTGTCGAGATCCGATGAATTGTGGGTTTATGATCAGCTTATCTATGAATATTATTTGAATCTTCTCTGAATTCTTATATGCATGATTTTATATCTTTGCAAGTCTCTTCGAGTTATTGGTTTGGTTTGGCCAACTAGATTGGCAATTCTTGCAATGGGAGAAGTGCTTAGTTTTGGGTTCAATCTTGCGGTGTTCTCACCCAGTGACGAAGTAGGGGTAGCGAGGCACGTATTTGTATTGTTGCCATCGAGGATAAAAAGATGGGGTTTTCATCATATTGCTTGAGTTTATCCCTCTACATCATGTCATCTTACCTAATGCGTTACTCTGTTCTTCATGAACTTAATACTCTAGATGCAGGCAGGAGTCGGTCGATGTGTGGAGTAATAGTAGTAGATACAGAATCGTTTCGGTCTACTTGACACGGACGTGATGCCTATATGCATAATCATTGCCTTGGATATTGTCATAATTATTCGCTTTTCTATCAATTGCTCGACAGTAATTTGTTCACCCACCGTATTATTTTCCTTCATGAGAGAAGCCTCTAGTGAAACCTATGGCCCCCGAGTCTATTTTCCATCTTATATTTTCAGATCTATAAACCAAAAATACCAAAAATACCTCGCTGCATTCTTTTTACTTTTGTTTTACTTTACGTTCTAGCAATCTTTTATATCTATCTCTATCAGATCTCATCCTTGCAAATAACCGTGAAGGGATTGACAACCCCTTTTAGCGTTGGGTGCAAGAGTTTGATTGTTTGTGTAGGTGCGAAGATTGGGGACTTGCTTGTATCTCCTACTGGAGTGATACCTTGGTTCTCAACAACTGAGGGAAATACTTATCTACTTTGCTGCATCACCCTTTCCTCTTCAAGGGAAAACCAACGCAAGCTCAAGAAGTAGCAAGAAGGATTTCTGGCGCCGTTGCCAGGGAGATCTACATCAAGCCTACCAAGTACCCATCACAAACTCATCTCTTGCATTTACATTATTTGCCATTTGCCTCTCGTTTTCCTCTCCCCCACTTCACCAATTTGCCGTTTTATTCGCCTTTTTCTCGCTGGATCTGTTTTTGTTTGCTTGTGTTACCATGTGCCTTCTATTTGCTTGCATCTTCGCTTGCTAAAAATCTATTGATATGGATCCTCATCCACTTGCTAATCTTTTCAAAAGGCCAAATTATGATGAACCAATTGCTAGTGAGTTGAGTGCACTTGATTATCTCTATGAAGTTTTGTTTGAAAATCATGAATCTGAATTTTTTTGATGAAGTGTTGAAAAAAGAAATTTATAAGGTGATTCATGATAGTCCGTTGAACGATGAGCATGATTGCAATGTTGCTAGTATGAATTCTCTAAATATCATTGATGCTTATGATATGCAAAGCCACAAGCTTGGGGATGCTATGTTTGATGAAGATGATATTTTTTGTCCCCGAAGTTTTGATGAGAAAATTCATTATGATGATTGCATGCTCGTGTATCATGAAAAGAATGATTTATGTGATAGTTATATTGTTGAATTCCTTCATGATGCTACTGAAATTTATTATAAGGGAAGAACATATGCTTGTAGGAATTGCAATAATATCAAGTTTCCTCTCTATGTGTTCAAAGTTTTGAAGTTATGCTTGTTTTGCCTTCCTATGCTAGTTGATTCTTGTTCTCATAAATTGTTTGCTCACAAAATCCCTATGCATAGGAAGTGGGTTAGACTTAAATGTGTTTTTCATGCTATTCATGATGCTCTTTTGCATATCTCAATTACTACTTTTTATGTGAGCATCATTGAAATCGTTATGCCTAGCTAGGGGCGTTAAACAATATCGCTTGTTGGGAGGCAACCCAATTTTATTTCTTTTGCTTTCATTTTTGCTTCTGTTTTTGAGTGATTTACACATTATTACCTCTGTAGTAATTGTGTTTTCTTGTTTAATTTAGTGTTTGAGCCAAGTAAGACCTTTGGGATGGTCTACGGTGTTTGTGATTTGATTTTGCTGAAAAACAGAAACTTTTGCTCTCAGTCCAGGAATTTTGTAAATTCACTGGAACGTGATTTTGATCTGAACTTTTTACACAAGATTTATATACAAATTTCCCTGATTGTCCTAATTTTTCAGAATTTTTGGTGTTACAGAAGTATTCGAAGTCTATAGATTGCTACAGACTGTTCTGTTTTAGACAGATTCTGTTTTCTTTGTGTTGTTTGCTTATTTTGATGTATCTATGGGTTGTATCGGGGGGTATGAACCATGTAGAAGTTGGAATACAGTAGATATTACACCAATATAAATAAATAATGAGTTCACAACAGTACCTAAAGTGGTGATTTATTTTTCTTATACTAACGGATCTCATGAGTTTTCTGTTGAGTTTTGTGTTGTGAAGTTTTCAAGTTTTGGGTAAAGATTTGATGGACTATGGAATAAGGAGTGGCAACAGCCTAAGCTTGGGGATGCCCAAGGCACCCCAAGCCATATTAAAGGATACCAAAGAGCCTAAGCTTGGGGATGCCCTGGAAGGCATCCCCTCTTTCGTCTTCAATCCATCGGTAAATTTACTTGAGGCTATATTTTTATTCACCACATGATATGTGTTTTGCTTGGAGCGTCTTGTATGATATGAGTCTTTGCTTTTTAGTTTGCCACAATCATCCTTTTCTGGACACATCTTTTGAGGGGGACACGCATTAATCGTGAATTTATTAGAATACTCTATGTGCTTCACTTATATCTTTTGAGCTAGGCAATGTTGTTCTAGTACTTCACTTATATCTTTTTAGAGCACGGTGGTGTTTTATTTTATAGAAATTATTGAACTCTCGTACCTCACTTATATTATTTTGAGAGTCTCTTTAAACAGCATGGTAATTGGTTTAGATTATAAATTTAGTCCTAATATAATGGGCATCCAAGAGGGATATAATAAAAACTTTCATATAAAGTGCATTGAATACTATGAGAAGTTTGATTCCTTGCATATAGTTTTGAGATATGAAGATGGTAATATGAGAGTCATGCTAGTGAGTAATTGCGAAATGGTAGAGATACTTGTGTTAAGGTTTGTGATTCCCGTAGCATGCACGTATGGTGAACCGTTATGTAACGAAGTCGGAGCATGATTTGTTTAATGATTGTCAACCTTTGTGTGAGGGTCGGGAGCGCGCGATGGTTAACTCCTACCAACCTCTCCCCTAGGAGCATGCGTCTAATACTTTGCTTCGATAACTAATAGACTTTTGCAATAAGTATGTGAGTTCTTTATGACTAATGTTGAGTCCATGGATTATACGCACTCTCACCCTTCCACCTTTGCTAGCCTCTCTAGTACCGCGCAACTTTCGCCGGTGCATCAAACCTACCTTCCTCAAAACAGCCACCATATGCTTTCCTCAAAACAGCCACCATACCTACCGATTATGGCATTTCCATAGCCATTCCGAGATATATTGCCATGCAACTTCCACCGTTCCGTTTTTCATGACACGCACCATCACTTTCATACTGCATATAGAGTCATATTTTGTTCTAGGTATCGAGTTGTAATTTTTGAGTTGTAAGTAAATAAAAGTGTGATGATTTTCATTATTAAAGCATTGTCCCGTGAGAGAAAAGGATGATGGAAGCTATGATTCCCTCACAAGTTGGGATGAGTCTCCGGACTTTACAAATAATAAAAGAGGCCAGCGAAGCCCAAATAAAAAAAAGAGGCCAACGATGCCCACCAAAAAAAATGAGAGAAAGAGAGAAGGGACAATGCTACCATCTTTTTCCACACTTGTGCTTCAAAGTAGCACCATGATCTTCATGATAGAGAGTCTCCTATTTTGTCACTTTCATATAACTAGTGGAATTTTTCATCTTATGCACAACCACTTAGTTTTCTTTTTGAGCTTTCATACACTTATAGCTCTAGTGCATTCGTTGCATGGCAATCCCTACTCACTCACATTGATATCTATTGATGGGCATCTCCATAGCCCGTTGATACGCCTAGTTGATGTGAGACTATCTTCTCCTTTTTCCTCACAACCTCCACCATATTCTATTCCACCTATAGTGCTATGTCCATGGCTCACGCTCATGTATTGCGTGAGAGTTGAAAAGGTTTGAGAACATAAAAGGTGTGAAACAATTGCTTGACTTGTCATCGGGGTTGTGCATGATTTAGATACTTTGTGTGGGGAAGATGGAGCATAGCCAGACCATATGATTTTGTAGGGATAACTTTCTGAGGCCATGTTATTTCGAAAGGACGCAATTGCCTTGTTAGTATGCTTGAAGTATTACTATTTTTATGTCAATATTAGACTTTTGTTTTGAATCTTATGGATCTGAATATTCATGCCACAATAAAGAATATTACATGAATAAATATGTTAGGTAGCATTCCACATCAAAAATTCTGTTTTTATCATTTACCTACTCGAGGACGAGCAGGAATTAAGCTTGGGGATGCTTGATACGTCTCCAACGTATCTATAATTTTTGATTGTTCCATGCTATTATATTATCTGTTTTGGATGTTTTATATGCATTAATATGCTATTTTATATTATTTTGGGACTAACCTATTAATCTAGAGCCTAGTGCCAGTTTCTGTTTTTTCCTTGTTTTTGAGTATTGCAGATAAGGAATATTAAACGGAGTCCAAATGGAATAAAATCTCCGGAATGATTTTTCTTGGACCAGAAGAAACCCAGAAGACTTGGAGATGAAGGCAGGAGACCTGTCGTGGCGTCACAAGCCACCAGGGCGCGCCCTAGGGGGGGCGCCCCCCTGGCTTGTGGCCCCACGACAGCCCTCCTAACCCTATTCTTCGGCCTATAAATTCCCAAATATTCCCTGGATACCAAAAAGAGCCACAAAAATACTTTTCCGCTGCCGGAAGCCTCTGTTCCCATGAGATCCAATCTTGGAGCCTTTTCCGGTAATCTGCCGGAGGGGGATTCGATCACGGAGGGCATCTACATCAACTCCATTGCCCCTCCGATGATGTGTGAGTAGTTTACCACAGACCTTCGGGTCCATAGCTAGTAGCTAGATGGCTCCTTCTCTCTCTTTGTTCTTCAATACCATGTTCTTCATGATCTTCATGGAGATCTATCCGATGTAATACTCTTTTGCGGTGTGTTTGTCGAGATCCGATGAATTGTGGGTTTATGATCAGCTTATCTATGAATATTATTTGAATCTTCTCTGAATTATTATATGCATGATTTCATATCTTTGCAAGTCTCTTCGAGTTATTGGTTTGGTTTGGCCAACTAGATTGGTAATTCTTGCAATGGGAGAAGTGCTTAGTTTTGGGTTCAATCTTGCGGTGTCCTCACCCAGTGACGAAGTAGGGGTAGCGAGGCACGTATTTGTATTGTTGCCATCGAGGATAAAAAGATGGGGTTTTCATCATATTGCTTGAGTTTATCCCTCTACATCATGTCATCTTACCTAATGCGTTACTCTGTTCTTCATGAACTTAATACTCTAGATGCAGGCAGGAGTCGGTCGATGTGTGGAGTAATAGTAGTAGATGCAGAATCGTTTCGGTCTACTTGACACGGACGTGATGCCTATATGCATAATCATTGCCTTGGATATCGTCATAATTATTTGCTTTTCTATCAATTGCTCGACAGTAATTTGTTCACCCACCATATTATTTTCCTTCATGAGAGAAGCCTCTAGTGAAACCTATGGCCCCCGGGTCTATTTTCCATCTTATATTTTCAGATCTATAAACCAAAAATACCTCGCTGCATTCTTTTTTACTTTTGTTTTACTTTACGTTCTAGCAATCTTGTATATCTATCTCTATCAGATCTCATCCTTGCAAATAACCGTGAAGGGATTGACAACCCCTTTTAGCGTTGGGTGCAAGAGTTTGATTGTTTGTGTAGGTGCGAAGATTGGGGACTTGCTTGTATCTCCTACTGGATTGATACCTTGGTTCTCAACAACTCAGGGAAATACTTATCTACTTTGCTGCATCACCCTTTCCTCTTCAAGGGAAAACCAACGCAAGCTCAAGAAGTAGCAGGCACTTGACCATCTCTCGCTGAGTGTACACGGGTGGTGCATGTGGATTTGCGTACTTGGGACCGCATATTCTGAAGGGACCAGAAAAAAGAACTAATAAACTCAAGAAAGATTTAGAAAATCTGTTGCGGATTCCCAAGCGCAATAAACGGAGATTCTTGCCCTTATTGAAAATCTTCTAGAGCAAGAAGAGATCTACTTGCTCTGAATTGCCTATTGGATGATGATTGTAACACATTTTCCCCATAATGCGGCAAAGGCTAGAAAGAAGAGAAATCATATTAAAAAATTGCTTGACGACAATGGTGTTTGGGTGCAAGACATGAAGATGAAGAATCACATTACGGGGTATTTTTCTAAACTTTTTACCTTCGAAGTTACCCAACCGAACCCGAAGGTTCTATCTCTTTTCCAAAGGAAAATGATGATAGCGGCG
The DNA here is from genome assembly GCA_039707655.1 of Elymus sibiricus. Lineage (NCBI taxonomy): Eukaryota > Viridiplantae > Streptophyta > Magnoliopsida > Poales > Poaceae > Elymus > Elymus sibiricus. The sequence goes on from CM077665.1 coordinate 495,162,566, forward strand.
AAGGTGTCCCGTCTTTTGATGAGATGATGATTATCGTTTTCGGTGGAGTAGACTTTGACGATCTGACTACGAACGTGCGAAGACGTCGCGCCTTAGCAATCGCTAAACCAACTCCAAGAGGTTATTGACCACGTCGGAGGACGATCAACTTGACCACGAAGGTCTGTTTCCTGCACACAAACGAAGAACAAGCAAGAAACTGAAATTGCAATCTGAATATTGCGAATATAAGAGGAAAACTTTATTGATGAAAGTGGGGTTCTGTGAAGTCTTGGTCTGGTCGTAGAACACAAACGAAGGACGCGAAGTTGCAGCTATGGAAAACTTTTAATCTAAACAAAATCCAAGTCTAACGGCACCCTAAGGGTTGTATATATGGGGGAATAGAGGGGGATTTCGTGACCCCTTGGAGGAGGGGCCCGAAACCAACCCTAACTCGGTTTCCCCACACATACGGACTCTAAAAACAGCCTATAATGTGGTATTTCGAAATTACATGGGCCTGGCCCAATAATAAGGTGATGCGACACCTATAATAGCCTATCGACAAAATTTATGAAGTGGCATCTTGTATATTTCGTCCAAGCCTTCATGTTCTCATTATGATGGCTTCAAAGTGCGAAAATCACCACTGGAAGCTCCATTGTTTTTTCCCGCGTGTGCACCTTCTTTTCCATGCTTGATCCCGCTCCAATGGCCATCCTTCTTGCCCATGCTAGGTCCTTCATTCATAAGTAAAACAAAAATATCTAATTTAGGCAACATCATATGTTCATGAACATTAGAAGGATTCCCAAGAAACGAAAGTACCTGGTAATTCAATTGGCGTGCGCGAGCTCTAGTAATTGGTCCAGTATGTATATCAGCAGGAGTTGTGGGTGTAACAATGGTATTGATGTCCTCATCATCCTCTCCTTCTAATGAAGTCGTCCTCGACGGAAGCTCATCTTCCTCACCCAAATAAGGCTTCAAATCTACAATATTAAAAGTGGGGCTAACCCCAAAATCTACAGGCAACTCAAGTTTATATGCATTATCATTTATTTTCTCTAACACCTTAAAAGGACCATCAGCACGTAGCATGAGCTTTGACTTGCACAAATTAGGAAACCTATCCTTACGCAAATGTAACCAAACAAGATCTCCAGGTGCAAATACAACATGTTTTCTACCCTTATCTCCAGCTATTTTATATTTAGCATTCATACGCTCAATGTTTTCCTTAGTTAACTCATGCATCTTTAAGATTAATTCAACACGTTGTTTAGCATCAAAATTAACCTTCTCCGAAGATGGAAGAGGCAACAAATCAATAGGTGCACGAGGTAGGAAACAATACACAACTTCAAAAGGGCACATCTTAGCAGTAGAATGCAGTGAACGGTTATAAGAAAATTCAATATAAGGTTCTTCCCACATTTTTAGGTTATTCTTCAAAACAACCCTAAGCATAGTAGACAATGATCTATTGACTACTTCAGTTTGTCCATCATTTTGGGGGTGACATGTAGTACTAAAAAGCAGTTTAGTCCCCAACTTAGCCCATAAACATCTCCAAAAGTGGTTATGAAATTTAGCATCACGATCTGAAACAATTGTATTTGGCACACCATGCAAGCGAATAATTTTACGAAAGAACAAATCAACAACATTAGCAGGATCATCACTTTTATGACATGGTATAAAGTGTGCCATTTTTTAAAATCTATCCACAACAACAAATATGTTATCTCTCCCCTTCTTTGTTTGAGGTAAACCTAAAACAAAGTCCATAGATATATCTTCCCAAGGAACACTAGGTACATGCAAAGGCATATATAAATCATGAGGATTGAGTCGTGACTTAGCTTTTTGACATGTAGTGCAGCAAGCAACAAAATGCTCAATATCTTGTCTCATCTTTGGCCAAAAGAAATGTGTAGCAAGTACGTCATCCGTCTTCTTCACGCCAAAGTGTCCCATTAATCCTCCTCCATGCACCTCCTGCAACAACAAAAGACAAACGAAGCTAGTTGGAATGCATAGCTTGTTAGCACGGGACACAAATCCATCATTAATGGCTAACTTGTTCCATGTTCTCCCTTCTTTACAATTCTGCAACACATCTTTAAATTCAGCATCATGCACATATTGATCTTTGATGGTCTCCAAACCAAAAAATTTAAAGTCAAGTTGTGAAAGCATAGTATAACGACGAGACAATGCATCAGCAATAACATTTTATTTACCCTTGCTGTGTTTAATGACATAAGGGAAAGTTTCAATGAATTCAACCCATTTAGCATGTCTACGGTTTAGTTTTGCTTGACTTTTAATATGTTTCAAAGATTCATGATCAAAATATATAGTAAATTCTTTGGGCTATAAATAATGTTGCCATGTTTCCAAAGTCCAAACAAGAGCATATGATTCCTTATCATAAGTAGAATAATTCAGACTAGGCCCACTCAATTTTTTAGAAAAGTGTGCAACAGGCTTACCATTTTGTAGTAGCACACCTCCTAAGCCAATTCCACTAGCATCACATTCAGGCTCAAAAGTCTTATTAAAATCAGGAAGTTGGAGTAAATGAGCATGTGTTAACTTATCTTTCAATATCGTGAAGGCTTCTTCCTGTGCGGTACCCCTAAAAAAAGGCACATCCTTCTTTGTAAGCTCATTGAGAGGTGCAACAATGGTGCTGAAATCCCTCACAAAACGCCTATAAAAACCAGCGAGGCCAAGAAAACTCCTCACTTGTGTGACCGTTTTGGGCTGCGGCCAACTCTCAATAGCTTCAATCTTGACCTTTGTCAACTTTAATTCCCTGTGAAGTAACAACACAACCAAGAAAAGACACTCGGTCGGTGCAAAAGGTGTACTTCCCAAGGTTACACAACAAACGTGCATCATGTAAAGCAATAAAAACAACACATAAATGTTCCAAATGTTCCATCAAAGATCTATTATAAATCAATATATCATCAAAGTAGACTACCACAAATCGCCCAATGAAAACATGTAAAACTTCGTTCATTAATCTCATGAAAGTGCTAGGTGCATTAGTTAACCCAAAAGGCATGACTAACCACTCGTATAATCCAAACTTAGTTTTAAATGTTGTTTTCCATTCATCTCCAAATTTCATACAAATTTGGTGGTACACACTATGCAAATCAACTTTGGAGAAAATAGTAGAGTCACTTAATTCATTAAGCATATCATCTAGCCTAAGAATAGGATGACTATAATGAATGGTAATATTATTAATGCCTCTACAATCAACACACATACGCGATGTACCATCCTTTTTTGGCACGAGAATAATAGGAACGACACAAGGACTTAGGGATTCACGTATATAATCTTTGTCGAGCAGCTCCTGTACTTGACGCATAATCTCCTTCGTTTCCTCTAGATTGGTACGGTATGGTGCACGGTTGGGTAGTGTTGGGGATATACCCCACGGTATGACCCGGCCCAGATAAGACCTAGTGATCAGGGGCGGCTCATATGCACTCATTATATGGGTTGCGGTCAGCTTTAAAGGCTCAAGGCCAAGGAGGCGGCTCATGGAAGAGGGCCGGCTCAACGAACCAATACCCGGCAGTCCGGCTCTTGCTAGAAGTTGTAGGGAATCTCTTCTACTTGGAAGGCAAGACAAGTAGGAAGTAGAATAGGTTACGGGTTGTGTTACGACCCGGACTTTATTGTAACCTTAGGGCCTCAACCTATATATAAAGGAGATCCCCTAAGAAGGAAAGACTAAGAAAGAAACCCTCGAGAGATATGTTAGCGATTCTGCATCCTTGTAATCGAGATCATCATCATCAATAACACACAAAGCAGGACGTAGGCTTTTACCTCCATTGGAGGGGCCGAACCTGGGTAAACCCTTGTCTCTTGTTCCCGATCAACCCCATCCAAGCGACCACCTAGTTGTGATGGCTCGCAGACTTAGTCCTCTCGCTTTTGCCGTGAAAAAACCACGACAGGTAGCGATGCACAGGGAACTAAGTCAATCTGATGCTCAATCCCTCGAATAGGTGATAATCCCGATGGCACATCTTGTGGAAAGACGTCAGCGAACTCCTGCAAAATGTTAGTGACAGCAGGAGGCAAAGAGGGAGGTATGTCCTCAAATGAAAATATGACCTCTTTGCACACAAAATCATAGCAAACAGATGTAGTAAAGTCAAGATCAGTAATATCAGATTTGGTGGCAAGTAAACATCCACTTTTCATTTTTATCTCACATGCAACACTAGATGATGGTTTATTAGGCTTATTGTGTTGCTCAAACCCTTTAGCCACAATATGATTTTCACTCTTATTTTGGTCCTGTTTTGCTTTACTAGCTCTAGCAATGTCATGTTTTAAAATATGTTCAGGAGACATAGGAAGCAAAGTAATATTTTTATCCTTATGAACAAGAGTATATTGATTTGTCCTACCATGGTGTACATAATTTTTATCAAATTGCCATGGTCTACCAAGTAAAACGGAACATGCATGCATGGGTACCACATCACAATTAACACAATCAGGATATGTATCAATGCTAAAATGCACACGAACAATACGTGTTACCTTAACCTTGCCACTGTTGTTGAACCATTGTATGTAATAAGGATGAGGATGTAGTCTGATGGTGAGAGACATCTTCTCCACCATCTCCATGCTAGCCAAGTTGTTGCAACTCCCTTCATCAATGATGACACGAATAGAACGTTCCTTCACAACTCCCTTTGTATGGAACAAATTATGCCTCTGATTTTGCTCACTCTGTGTTACCTGCACACTTAAAACACGTTGAGCAACTAAACTTTCATACCTGTCAGCGTATTCAGCAGCCATGTAGTGTGTCTCTTGTTTAGTATCCTCGACACCCTGTTCTTCACTTGCAATAAGAGCCAAAGTCTCCTCATTATAATCACTAGCGAACGCATATCCACCATCCTCGGTAACAATCATCACACGCTTCGATTGGCATTATCTCGCATAGTGACCTTCACCCTTGTAACGACGACAAATGACCTCATGTGTTTGCCTTGTGGATGCCATGAATGAAGAAGAGATCTGTGCATGCCCCGAAGGTGTGCCCTTGGTGGAGGCTGGTGGCGGTGTCTATTTTCTTGTATTTCTATTGGAGTTGGCGGCTGAAGTAAGTGGTGCTGTAGAAAAGAATGGAGGATAATTTACGAAAGCAGCGGCGGTTGTGTTCGATGATTGTTATTATATGGCATGTGATTTCCTCTTGCTAGGTTTGAACACTGTAATAGGGAAACAAATAAGGTTGCTCATGCACTTGCTAGGTTAGCAAAATTTTCCGTGACAAGGGATTGGTTTGAGGAGCCCATATATGATGTTGTACCTTTGCTTATTGACGATGTAGCCGTTATTTCCAATAAATAAAGTTGATGTTTCTTTTAAAAAAATCTAAAGGGGGGAGTTTCTCCTAGACATCTAAGGTTAGAGGAGCAAAACGAGGGAAAGTCGCGTTAGACTCGAAGGAAGCGTGGGTTTCCTATATTCTCTTAACTGCACTAGGAAGTAATATTTTTTGGAGGTGGTGATCTACTGGTTTTTACTTGTCTAAGCTGAGCCAATAATATACCTTCTAAAATTCGGATATGATAGTGTTTTACAGTTTGATCTAAACTCGCGATACTTATTTTGACAAAGATAATACTTGCCTTAGCATTTCTTTCACGTATTTTCCCAGCGTATGTGTGTGTTTTGTTTTCTTTTTCCATGCCAGGAAATCGTGTTCTAGTCTCACACTGTCTTAGGAAATTTACCTCGTGTGTGCGATTTTTTTCCAAATAAAATTAAACTTGTAGAGATGCACTCTCGCGGCCTCAGGGCAACTCCAACGCCACCCATTTTGTGTGTTTGGGTCCATGGGACAAAAATCAAGACCCAAAGGCAGCACCCAAATGGACAAGTTGTCCACTTTGTGTCCATTTTGATCCATTTGTGGATCAAATGTACACTTCGTTTGTGTTGGTCCCGTTTGTCCAGTTGTGTTCATTTGGGCCCGCTATGAGTCCGTCCGTTTCCATGGTGTGGCCCATATGCAGCCACACAAATCCCCTCTCTCCTCCCACCTACCCCATTTCTCTCTTTCCTCTATCTCTCTCTTCTTTATGGGGAGTCAGTTGGCTGGGTAGCCAACGAAACGCCCCCCCCCCCCCCCCCCCCCCCGCGGCCCTCGCATCGCCCCGAGCGGGCGACTTGAGGGCGACAAAACCCTAGCGCGAGCCCCCCACTCCTCATCCTCCTCCCTCCCTGCCGCCACCTGAGGACACCGCCGGTCACCGCGTGGCCTCCAGTGAAAGGTGGTGGTGAGGCTCTGCTGCCCTGCTTCGCTGCAGGGAGCCTTGGGCGCCAGGGCGGCGGCCCTGGATCTGGCCAGCGACCTCAACATCGCGGGTGGGTGGTGCTACAGGTGTTGGTCGCCCGGGTGGCGGAGGCGTCTCGCTGCTCAGATTTCCCGCCCCCTTCTCCTATGTGGCTCCCTCCCTTTTTGATCTGGATCCAACCCTTTTGGGCTGCCAGATATGGCTCCAGAGGGTGTGGGGGCGGAAGCTTGGAACGGGGGAATCCCCTAGTCGACTCTGCATCAACCTCGATGACGGCGGCGGTGCTTCGGCTCCGCTCTTCCCCTCCCGAGGGCGTGTTGAGCTTCCTCTTCCTTCCCTTCCTCCCCCCTTTTTAGTCCCCGGGTGAAAACCTAGGCCTTTGGTCGGCCGACGGTGGCGCACCGGCATCGTGGTCCTTCTTGGAGGCGTCGGCTTGGGATAGGGTTGGGGTTGGGGTGCTGCAATGTGTGGGTTGGTGGCGGCTACAGTACAGTGTGTCCTCGAATGCCCGACGGCGGTGGAGGCGGGGGATTTGAGTATTGTTACCCTTCAGCGGCGGCTGCCCTGTTGTGTCCGTGCTTGCCGGCCGTTGAGCGGCATCCCTGTGCTAGATGTAGGGGAGATAGTGGTCTCCCCTTCGGCAATGGCACGACTGGGTTGTGGCAAAGCCAATGGTTTCATCCTACAAGGCTTGATCCTCCTCTTCGCTGTTCGTCTGTGATCCGCGGACTACCCTGTCCCTGTTGTTTCGGTCGGCGTGGTGCCCTCTGACGACATGGTTGTTTTTTCCTTGTGTTGGCAATTTTGCTCTTTGGCCGGCTTCTGTAGCTTCGGCCTTATGTGATCTTTGTCTGTAATTTTCATTTTGTGTTGTTTCCATGCTCAGTCGTTGTAATAATCTGCACCTTGTATCCTAGCTGGTTGTGGCCTCATTAATTTGAAGTCGGCCTATATGCCTTTTCTCTAAAAATAGAATGCGGCCGCCATAACTGCGATGCCACTAAACAGGGTGCCCCACTGACATGCATACCGTGCGAATAGAAGCACGGAGGGGAGCCACGTCGCGCCGCCGGCTGGTTGGCACCGGAGGAGGCGCGCATGCCACCGGCTGGGAGCAAGCGGGGAGGCCACGCCGCGTCATCGACTAGTTGACGTCGGAGGATTGCACCATGCCGACGGCTGGGAGCCACGCCTTGTCGTCGACTGGTTGGAGGCGGAGGAGTCATCCGCCATCTTGCCGTCCACAGCTCGAGGCTTCATGGAGGGACCTAAGGTGAGTTTGGACTCTAGAGCGTTGCTGACCCACGGCGCCGAGGTGGATCCAAAGCGCTGCTCGATCCATCCAAATAGGTAGCACCGTTGGGTGCACTGGCTAGATGCACATGTCCGTTCGTGTCCGTCACGCGACCCAAACGGACAAAAAAAACATTTTTTTGTGTCCATTTGGGTTTCCTCGCTGGATCTTATGGATTTCACTCTAGCCTACCTCAACATGTTTAATACTAGGTGCTTTGTTATTGTTGTTGGGTTTCCTCGCTGGAGTTGCCCTCACCACACAAAGTGGAGTGGCATTGACTTGTTCCTGTCAAGGTGGAAAAGCGGCACTGACTTTAGCAGCGGGATCTTGCGCTCTGGATCGCGTGAAGTCACGCTTGCGCCGGGGATTATTCTGAGTAAGCATCGAGCCAATCCCCAAAGCTCCAAAAAATACACTGGCACAGTACGTACAACTCGCGCCTCCCGCAGAGTTCAGTGGTCACTTTCTCTAACCAACGCGTATATCCGGATGGACGAAGTCGATGGTATGGTCCTCATAAAGCTGACCGCCACGGCGTCCAACCAATCGGTGCCTGCTAGTACTACTCTCGTATGATTGTGGCTGGCCGGTGACGCCGACCCAACTGCCAAAGTACATGCACCGCAGCTCGCCTCACCGTGCGTTGCGTGCGTGCTTTCGGGCGCGGTGTGCGCGACGCCAGCCACGCTTGCGTCGTAGTTTCACTGCGCGATGCCGCCGCGTCTCGTACGCGAGCCGGTGGTGGGTACCGTACTGCTCTCCTATCATTTTGTACAGTACTGTTTTGCTTTTGGTGAAGGGATGGCTGTAGCGTTTGTGGCTTTTTCTAAGTGCCACATCGACTTGTTCTGGTGGAAGAAGAAGTGGCATTGACTTGTACCAGTAGCTATGCGATCTCCCGAAGAAAAGTAGAATGACACGAGCAGTTTTAGACGTGAGACACATGCTGCCGGGTGCGGTGGCTCGCTGGATCTCTCCGACGCCCGCCTTGTCGACGTCGTCGGACATAATTGCAGGGCAGTACCACACTAACGGATAGGTACTACTAATCAAAAGTTTTGCATGTAGTACCATTTCATGGGCTAATTGTTGCGAAACGGGCTGACGGGTGTATAAACGCGTATTGACCACGTATCTGACAGACCTGGCCCACATGTCAGGCGACACGGTGGCGTACCCGCGCGCGCCGCGCTGCTGACGCGGACCGAACCGGCTCGGTCGCTCGCTGTAACTGGCTCGGGCCCGGTCGACCGAGCAAGTCGCCTCCTTTCTCCCCCTTCTCCTCGCACTCCCTCGCCCTCGCCTCTGCCCCTCTCGCCGCCGGTCGTCGTCCGCCGCCACCACCACCGCCGCGCCATGGTTTATGAGGATGAAAGTAGCAACGACTTGTCCATCATGGACATCAGCTCTTCCTCCGTCGGCATGCAGTACCGGGTCAGTGGTAGAGCTAGGGTTAGGGTTAGGGTTTATGTTTCTCGATTTGGGGGGAATTTGTCTATGATTTTTGGTTGGTTCTTTAGATTCCTGCTAGCATAGAAGACGAAGACTACATGGGCATCGGGATTTCGGCCCTGGATGTTTGCTTGGAGCATCGGCTGCCGGCTGAGCGTCGCGTAGCATTTGAAGGATTTGAGACAGGCAGGAGGTTTTAGTGTGTGCTCAGCCGGTAAGAATCCTTGTCATATATTTTGTATTTTCATTTTCACTGTAGGATCTGTCTTGGGGCTGCTCAGTTTTGGTGCTGCTCTGTTTGTGGCTGATTAATATGCTTAGTTCCTGCTGATGGTCATTGTTTATTACAAATGGGCATCAATCATTGTTTAGTACTACTGAAGATGGACACTTTTTGGTCATTTAGTAGTGATGATGGTCATTGTTATTTCCTGTTTAGTTAAATATTAGGCAGGAGCTTAGTTACCAGTGCAGAAGCTCATTGTTTATGTCAAGTTGTAGGTACTCATTGTTTAGGCAGGAGCTTAGTAGTGGTCATTAGTACTGCTCATTGTTTATTTATGTAGGTGGTGACATTTTAACTAAATGAATCATTACTACTGATTACTACTAAATGAATCAGTAGTAGTGTTTATTTATGTAGGTGGTGGCAATTTAATTGTTGTGCTGTACAGAGTAATATAATATGTGTTTTTTGTATTGCAATAACCTCAGAATTGTGGTTTTCTTGGGTGGGTAGACCCAGAGTGGCATCCCACAATGCAAAATGCATTGTTGAAACTTTGGGAAATGTTGGAAGACAGCAAGAGTGGTAGGAGGAAGGATAACTTGGATAGTTCACTGAAAATTCACCATCTGACAGAAGAGAAAAGAAATCTTGATGCAAACTATGACAAACTAGTAGAAGATGTGAATCAACTGCTCAATGCCCAGGAGGACAGGGTCATGGATTTCAGCTATTTGCAGGATAAGATGAAGGGTGCTGGGAGCTCTAGTGCTGCTGTGGCTGTCATGAAGACTGACATTGAGAAGAAAGAGGCAGAGAAAATGGAACTACAAGAGAAGTATTCAGTGCTTATGAACCTGCTAGAAGCTCAAGACAGGGTCATTAGGAACCTGAAGATGGATCATTTGAAGGAGAAGGAGAAGCTTACTGAAGAAAACTGCAATTTGAAGCTTCAGGTTGATGAAATCAACAATTCTGAGAAAAAACTCAAAGATGAGATTGTGGTGCTCAACCTTCACATTGGTGGTCTGAAGAAAGGAATTGAGAATCTCATTAAACGCAGGGATGAGCTGAAGCTCCAGATTGTTGATCAGTTGAAGGCAGTGGAGAAGAACCAAGAGAAGTTGAAGATGATCAGGGACATTTTGGATGGATGAGCTAGATGAAGATGAAGATGAAGATGAAGAAGAAGAAGTATGATGTGCTGCCCTTTTGTGAATTATGGTTCTTTAATGCAGTGTAATGTATGGATGTACTGGTTGTAACTTAAGAACTGAGTAGGTTGAACTCCACTATGCTATGGTTTGTACCCATGTTCTAATGTAAGAATCTATGAATTATGCATGTTTAAGTGACTTGATGTATGTTCAACTCCACTATGTTGTGGTTTGTTATATATCTTCTTATATGTTGCATTCATAGATGGCTTGGGTCATTGTGATTAGTGTTCTCTCGATGTCGAGACACCCTAAACCCTTGGGTCATTATGATTAGTGTTCTCTCGACGCCGAGACACCCTAAACCCTACTGTCATTAGCATATCATAGAACCAGAAAAATCACTTAGTACTCATCACTTAGCACACAATAAGTCACTTAGTACACATCACTTAGCACACAATAAGTCACTTAGTACACATCATAGATCATAGTACACCATAAGTTACTTAGTAGTACTCATACATCACTGATGGTTACCACTGGCAGTAAAATATGCCATCCAGCCAGAATGGTTTGTTGGGACACCAGAAGCAGGAGGAGCTGCTGATCTTGGGGTAGGAGCAGATGATGAAGCTCTAGCTGCATATGTTGGGGCAGGAGCAGATGATGAACCTCCAGCAGCAAATCTTGGGGCAGTGAAAGGCCTTTGAACACTGGCATTACTAGTTGACCTTCTTGTAGATCTTGCAGGTGGAGGCTGTGATCTTGCTTCTTGCTGTGGTCTTGTATGTGGAGGCTCTCATCTTGCTTATGGCTGCTGTTCTCTTGCAGGTGGAGTAACTTCAGCTTCACTCCTTGATCTTGCAAGTGCCTTGCAAAGCACATAAACACAAAAGGATTTAGCACATGGACATAAAAGATGCAAAGCAATTAACAAGTACTATTAAAAAGGGTTTACCACATGCTTGTTTTTCCTCATAGCCAACTCTGGTCTCAACTGTTGTTTGCAGTTGGTGTACCTGTGGCCTTGGAGCCCACAGTTGCTACATGTTATAGTGGCCATTCTTGAACTGTCCTTTGGTTTTGGAACCTCAAATCTGCCCTTTATTCTCTTCACTTTCTTTCTTCCCCTCTTCACATGAAATTTGGGTGGCTCTATGTCTGGTCCACTTGTCCTTGTCCAATCATGTCCACCAGGAACAGGATATATCATTGGTTGATAAGAAGCTAGGTAGAAAGGTTTTTTGAAGAATTTGCACACATAGTCCTCTGGAAATCTTTTTGCCTTGTTAATTGCTGATATTGCATGGTTGCATGGTATGCCAGACAGGTCCCACTTTCTGCAGCCACATGTATAAACTTCCAAGTTTACAACATGTGTTTGCTGCCCACTTGTCACTTGCCATAGATTTACACCAGCTTGGATAGGTTTGCAGAATCTGGCCCTTTCCTTTTCCACCTCTAGCTTCTCAGCATAATGTGGTGTGATCTCCCACAGAGCTGCCTTTCCTCTCTCTCTGTTCCTATGCCACCTCACCATCTGCTTGTCCTTAATACCATCAATCATAGTCCTAATAGGTTTTTTCCTAAAATCTAGGATGTAATTGTTGAACACCTCAGACAGGTTGTTAACAACCAAGTCTGTCTTGCAGTTAGTGTCAAAAGCATGCCTAGCCCATGTGTGCTTAGGTATTCCACTTAGCCACTTCCAAGCTTCCTCACTCTCATTTTTCAGATCATTCATGGCAATGTTAAACTTGTGTTGGTTATAAGCATAGCTGGCATTATCCATGCATTTCTTAAGATCTTCCCCCCTAAACCCAACATTCTGGAAATTTGCATAGAGGTGTCTAAGGCAAAATCTTTGATGGCAGTTTGGGAAAACTTGATTTACTGCATTTAGCAGCCCCTGATCACATAGCATGCTAACCTTAGTTGCTGTACAACTGCATCTATAACATAAAATGCTAATGCAGAACTTAATAACTGGAAGATGCATGCATACCTTCTGTCTATCAGACATGATAGTATAAGGACCAAATTTCCCAGCTTCACCTCCTCTCCTCTGTCAATCACTTCCCAGCTTAATAACTGGAAGATGCATGCATACCTTCTTCAGTTGCTGCAGTTTGATGTTTGTGTCAATCAATTCTAAGCCATGCTCTCTCTCCTCTCCTCTGTCTAAATTTTTCATGTGGTACAACTCATCAGAGAAATAAAACCCTTGTGTTTGCATCACTGCATATAGGTTCAGAAATGTAACATCTGAGCTACATAGCTTCATATCCAAATTTGGCTGTGAATCAAAGTGAATCTGAAGTTCCCAAATAGCATCATCCAAACTACAATTGACAGAAATAATTTCAAATGAGCAACTAACCCTAGCCCCCCAGATTTTAATTAGGCAGAAAGAGGGATAGAGGAGAGGCACTTACAGCACGCCGCCACCAGCACCACTGGTCCAGTGATGGCTACTGGTAGGGTTGGCCACCCAGATCTCTGCCAGCTTCACCCTGTCCTCCATGGACAGCGGCGCCTCCTCCTCCAAATCCTCATCGTCGCCGGTAGAGTAGTACGAACTAGAGCCGCCGTCGTCCACAGCCAGACCTACGTAGTCATCCCTCCCGAGGCCGGGAAGGTCTCCGTACCCGCCCGCAACGTCACCGCCGCCGGGAGTCGCCGCCGCCATCGCCAGAGAGCCGCATAGAGAGGGAGAGGGGAGAGCAAGGCTAGGGTTCGTCCAGTTCGACACGGTTCGAACGAGCCAGTTACAGCGAGCGACCGAGCCGGTTCGGTCCGCGTCAGCAGCGCGACGCGCACGGGTACGCCACCGTGTCGCCTGACATGTGGGCCAGGTCTACCAGATACGTGGTCAATACGTGTTTATACGCCTGTCAGCCCGTTTCGCAACAATTAGCCCATGAAGTGGTACTGACATGCAAAACTTTTGACTAGTGGTACCTATCCGTTACGACGTGCCCAAGTGTGGTACTGCCGTGCAATTATCTCATGTCGTCGTTGCATATTCCGCGCTGGGCTCGAGTTCGGGTCGTCATTGGCCGCCTTTTCTTTTGCCGTGAACACTCGGGAGTTTCATTGCTTTTAACAAGGTGCTGGTACAATCAGCACGAAGGGTGCTGAAAACTCGGGCACTGCTCAATCCAGTATCCGGAAACCGACAATCAGCACGAAGGGTGCTAAGAAAACTCGGGCACTGCTCAAGCCAGTATTCGAAAACCGACAAGGAACATGCATGTTTAGGCATCTACAATGCCGACAGGCAAATTCTCTTTCGCGTTCGTTCGCGGACCGAGGGACTAATCCACGGACACGGATGCGGGGGCCCGCTATCCAACACTACCCACATACATTTCAAACACAGTTTAAGTAAACCGAACGAAATTCATGCAAACGAGACGGATTTTCATATAAATCGGACGACATCATTATATTTTAGACATTTTTCATATAAACCGAACAAAATTCATTATATCTTGGAAATTTTTAGCTGAAGCTAATATAAATGATCGTCGGTTTCTGTTCCATCTGTCCAGTCATGCGCCCCAATAACTGAAACTTCGGCTCTTGCCTTCGCCCTCTTCAGTTATGAAAAACAACCACGTCTGAACCTTGTGGCAGTAAATGAAAATAAACTCAAAAAAATCCTAACAACCCCGAAAAAAAAACAATAGTCGGCCTGATTTACTTTCTAAAACAACAGCCACAAGGTATGGACAAGAAGCACCGATTATCATAGATGTATTTTGTTGCCAAAGAAAAAGGACAATCTCCTCGGATATCTTCGGCATATTGAGGTTGTTATGTAAGTACGTACTATTTGTTACGGGGTTGGTCATTCAAGGACACCTCTGGATCAAGCGCTCCCCATCAAGCACAGCACAACGACAAATTGCTGAGAGATCACACGAGGTTACCTGATGTGGCAATCACGTGCTTATCGTCACCCACACCCGTTGTGGTCTATCCTCACATTGGTGGTCACATGTGTTTACAATCAACCAACTCTGCAGTCTGGCTTTCACCGCCTCGAGGTGAGGTCAACTTTGACACCGGCTCTACCATTCCCATTTTGTCAAAGCAATTTAATTCTCCGGTTCCATGGTGTTGTTCAACCAAGGACCAATTACTGAAGGATTTTTTTTGGAGGGTCATAGTTAGAAAGAAATTTACTCACCAGCCCCCCCAAACATGCATACTTTGTCTTTTGCCCCCCCAAGCATTACAGTGCTCCGCCACTGGTGTTGTTCCTCGGTTATCTTCATAGTCCTGATACATGCAAGTGAATTATAAGCTTAGATGATCACATTATTCATTTATATAGTTCACAAAGGACAATGCATACCACTACAAAAATGACTTCATAGTTTCTGCATTCATGGTCAGATAGCTCTTATATCAAGTAATGGTAGCAATACCATTTGCTTATAAGATGTCATATGATAAGAAAAAAGAAGTTGTCTACTTTCTAACAAACTGTGTAGGAATAATGTCTTGATTGACAATTTGTATCTGAGCATGAAATAATCTGAACAGTTATTAGGTATGTTCCGATGTGAAACATCCACATACCAATGGATACAATGCTTCCCACGGACACTACCCTCATACCATTAGAGCTAAGAGAGCACGTGGAAACATCAAATATAGTATGTTTACTTTCCATATGGCACGCACTATTGGTACTATTGGTTTCAGATCGCAGCCCCGTTCTCAGTTGATCTTTCCCCGCCTCTTATACAGTCAACGCAACTATCAACCTGGGTGCCACACCGCTCAAGATTAATGGCACGTAGACACCTACTCCAAGATAATCAAGATTAATACCAAAATGGGTTACAGTAAGTCGATTTATTTATTCATGTTTACCATATATAATTACCATCATGTTTATCTGCATTGATTATTTCCAAAACACATCATGTTTATACTAGTATTCGAAAGCACTGAATATTTGAGCCACGATGAAGAAACTGGAAGATAATATCCGGCTAGAAACCAACAGTACAAGAAGGAATGAATCATACCCATACAGAGCATCGATCAGCATGCTCGACGACGACTCCATGGCCTTTGCGTTGTGCGAGCTGTAGCTCGTCTCCACTCCGCGTACGTTGCCCATTCGAGTGTACGACCGTGAGAGCAACCTCCATCACCAAGCGAGCGCTCAACATCTGTCTCCTGGTCACCGTCTCCCGGCCATCGCGCCGTCACCGTTTGCCGACCACCGAGCGCCTACCATCAATGGGCGGCGACCCATGCAACCTCCATCAGCATGGACAAGGCGCCTGCCTTCAGGGTCAGCGGCTCGCGCATCCTTGGCGAGCGGGGCGTGCAGAGCTCCGAGGAGCCAGCCGCAACGTCACATCCGCCCAAGACGTCGAGCCTGCTGACCACGCCGGCATGGAAATCAGCGCCGACGCTGCCACTATCTCCTTCCTTCCGTGAAAAGCGGCGAGACTGGGAGGACATTTTGCGTAGAGTTTCCATTGGAACATTATTTTCTCATACGACGGTCGATCTGGACCGTCCAGAAGATCGGACGGTGCGCATCGTGTAGTAACAGCGGCGATAGACCAAAATTGGGCCAAATTGAACGGATGGCTGGCCACGTTGTTTTGGGAGGGACTACAATAGAATCTGGGCTTGTAGTAGAAAAATAGAAAAAACAGATCTGGACCACTAGATGGAAGACTGATGGCCCAGATTTAGGTGGAGGGATCTCAGACCACTTGATGTACTTTTCATGGAAAACCCCCTGCCAATGATCAGATATGAAATAGCATATTTGCAATATAGACCTTGAGTCTTTGGGAAATATGACCATTTTCAGATACGCACAGTACTAATGCCCATCTCATCTTAATTTGGTACAAAAATCTTTCCAAAAATTTAATTCATGAAATCCATTAAATATCTCTATTTTAGCCTCAGAGACGTCACTGATTTTTCAAGAGGGTCGGACGTCTTGGTTACTAAGAAAATGTCAGTATATATCACAAATTGTTTAGCACATAAGACAACTAAGCAATCCCATATCAAGCAGAACTGCATATACATGTCAAACTGGAAGTGTCTGAGTGCATGAGCAAATTAAGGACTGGAATTATCACCGCTCAACAAGCATTTGAGTATTTGAGTACATAAGAATACAACACAAGAGGTATACATAGACCACTTTTAGTACATGGCCGGCAGGACTGAGTATAAAGGACTGAAAACTATCACTGTCCAACAAGCATCTTGATAGTACATGACAGAAAAGATCTACGAGTATCATTTTACGCCCTGTCTTAGTGCTTCCTGTTAATCGAGCTTCATCTGCTGGCATTCGAGCTTGTACATGGGAGTTTTTAACCTCCATGGACTCGTATACACTTGATCAATCAGTTGAATCTACCTACCTAAGAACACCAAATAAGTAGGTGTCAGTTAGAAAATGTACGAAATAACATATCTTGAAAAGAGAGACAGTCATTATGTCCAACTTCATTCACCACTCCGATCAAGGATACATAACCTAGAATGTCAAACTTAAGATGAAATTCCGAATACACATGTAACCAATCACGATAACCCTTGAGGTCGATGCTGGCATTCCAGCTTCTACATGTTAATTTTTAAATCAAATAAAAATGGCATGTGATAGCAGGATAAGTCTAATAGAGAGAGTACAAATATTTGTTGCAGCATATTTCATTATTCCATTACAGATTATGTTATGTCGTTATACCTACTGACTTGTGAAACCAACAACATCGAAACTCATTTTTCGCAAGAGGTCATATAACACACATAGATTCTAACTCAAAAAGAATTCTAAATACTGACAAACATTCATGCTCATACCATTGAATGGACCTTAGCTGCTTGCATAAAAACCAGCTCATAAAAGTTCCATAGCTGTGAAGGTTAGAGATTATGACCCAAGGTTACAATTACAAATTTGACATTACCCGTCTAAAAAGGACAGATATTTGACATGGATACAAACATATTGGGCATGCAAAAAGTAAATCTGGGTTACCTTGAGAAAATAGGAATGTAGGCTACAGATTAACACGGGGTTAAAGCTTGCACGGGCATGCATAGACCTACAATCAATATATTACAATTTCAAAGATTAGTTAAAAGCATAAATGAGAACGACAAACAAGTGGCATCGAGAAATTTAAAGGGAGTTCTATGACTGCCCTGGAGATGCAGATTATTGCATGCTATTGCATCGGGGCTTATACAGAGAACCCTGCGACACAAATTGTAAGTTTAATACCATCGACCTTGTGTCCCAAACATGATACCATATTGAGCTGTAAAACACTAAATGTATTTACTTATGAGATATCATTTTCTGTTACGTGTAGTAACACATATAACTGGAACTGGGAAACACTATTGTTGCTCAGTGGCCTGTTGCACATCTAAAAGAGCTTGGAACGAGTAAAAAAACTTCTTGGTTGTTTGTGTACCTCCGATTGCAATATTGATTGTGATGTTTTAGCGGTAAAATGAGGCAGGTTCCATATATGCATATAGCAAACTACCTACCTTGTCTAGATTTGAAGAGAGCTACATAGTTTTCATCTTAAAGATAAGAACATGATATTACTGGAAAGATCCGAAGTAACATGAATCCAAATTTTGATGTGCTGATAAATGAACCAATTCTACTTTTTTTTGTCTAGTAGAATCAGTTTACTTCCTTTCTAGCTTGTCAAGCTACTGACTCTGTACATGGAACTGCAGGTGCTGAGCCTTTTAGTAAATTGTCATAAACTTCAAGACCCTAAGATTATCCAACCGTCCTCAACCTTCCAACTTGGTTCTCCACTCTCCACAGTACTTAAAGTGAAACAAAAGCTCCAAATTAGAGTATAAAACCACCAAGAACAGGAGCAATACACCATCAAATCAAAGTTAATAAAATGCATCATGCACACACAAGCAGATTTGACATGAACAAGTACAGGAAAATAGAACTGTACAGGTAAACCATAAATTTACTTGATATAAAAACTGGGATGCAGGACAAAAAGCAAACAAAGTTAACATCTACGTATTTACCAAGAAAATGAACAACCGTGTTGAAGATTTGTAGGTTCGCACCATGTCGCATGGGGCGGTTGGGAAGGAGCCAAGGAGCTCACCACCGGCTTGCCGCTGAACCGCGGGAGAGGACACGAGCTGATCCTGGTGCCTGAGAGAGGAGGCGACGGACCGACCGTTGCCGGAGATTCAGATGAGAGGTTCGCCTGCGACGAGCACACTGCGGGGCGGAGCTTAGTAGCCGAGGAGATCAGATTTGGTCTACCTTAAACTGCGCCGCCGGCAATACGACGGCCAGGAGCCACCGATTTTCTGAATTCGCCAGTGTTGCTGCTGCCGCTCTGTAGGCAATTTGGTATTGAACGACGAGGGCATTGAGACCAAATTAGCTTGCAGGGAAGGACCTTTTTGCAAATTATGCGAACAGATCGCTCCACCTAAATCTGGGCCATCAGTCTCGCATCCGGTGGCCCAGATCCATTTTTTCTATTTTTCTACCATAAGCCTGTTTTCTATTGTAGTTGCTCCCCGTTGTTTTAATCCTTGGATCATTTTTTTGTGTGAGGTCTCACGGCTGGTCCAAATGTTATAATAGGCTATTCGTTTTCTCTTATGGAATTGGGCCAAAATTTGTTACATTTTCGCCTATTCTTTATTTTTTGCTAATTTAGCCTCTCAACTTGGACTGACACTAATATGGAAATCATGTTTACATTATCTGGAAAAAAATTAACAACAAGAAATTTATATTACAATATGCTATTAATTTTATAGCAATTACTATGTATCATTTTAACAATATCAGAGATTAAAATCATTATTGATGTCACTATACCAGAATTAATTTGGTACAAATGCGACTTACCTGAGATTAATATGAAAAGCATTTTTACAGTCTGCTATTAATTGTTTAAGTTATAAAATTAATGATGTTGGGGTATATTAATAGCAAGTGCATTTCACTACCGTTGAAGGCATTGTAAAATAGAGGGGAACCTATAGATGTGAAAGAACTTATGAAGCAACATGCTAGAGAACGATACACACAAATGGATAATTGGTTTGCCAGTTCAAAATGAAGAAACACGAGTTTCCTTTTAGGCTCAGCTTTGCCATGACGGGTTACAAGGCACATGGACAGATTATCCTGAACGTCGGTATTTACTTGCCCGAGCCGGTGTTTTCTCATGGGCAGTTGTATGTTGCACTATCTAGATCCACCGCTGACAAAACGTTAGGATTCTTGCCGTCCCAGATGTTGGTAATAAGAGAAAGAACTCAGATGATTGAAAAAAAAAGAGTTTAAATTGCAGCAAAAACAAGAATCGGATTGTCATGTTGGTACGTACACGAAGAACATCGTATATAGAGAGATCCTTACATCATAGGGGAATTTTTTTGGCACTTATACTGCCAGTAATCATACTCTGTATTTTTTATTATGTATAGCTATGTTTTTAGAATAAAATTAGATAATTGTATAGTTTTTTTAATGATGAGAGATTTATTTTGTGCATGTCACCTCCGTCATGGGGAGTCATTTGTGTTTAACTTGTAGGTTCATGTGTTATTGAGGGAAACCAAACCAATTGTGATATAAAATAATTGTGCAATCATTTATCTTTTTCAGATTTTTTTTAAATCGGTAAAAATGAAGGATAGATCAATGATTTATACATGTAGCCTCGCCCGTGGCAACGCACAGGCATTTTACTAGTTTTCAATTAAGGAGTACAAATTCACTCCCACCTTCTTGTTTGGTGGGTATTTTTCCTCCTTTTTCTATTGAATCATTTTTTAAAATGTTTCATCATTTGAACTGGGTGTCTAAATCATGAACATTTTTCATCGTTGGATATCTTGCATTGAGACCTTTGAAACCAGGCACCATGTTTTTTTAGATGAAACTACATATCCCATGTTAAAATGTTTCGACAAACTTTTCCCCCCAAAAAACCAGAAATCGGAAAACACTTTTAAAACTTTTTTTTAGAAGCACAACTGCGTTTTTCCTTTCCGAAAGCACAATTTGTGCTATTCCCTTTTCGGAAAACACATACGTGTTTCTCGTGTGCTTCTCAGAGGCCGTTCTTCTTCTTTTTGGGGGAAGCACATTTGTGCCTTTTCTTTTTGGGAAGCATTATTGTGCTCCTTGTGCAAGCACAAGTTGTGTTTTTTCTTCTTCTAAAAGCATAGTTGTGTTTTTATCTTTTCAAAGATGTATAGATGTGTTTCTCGTCGAAGCACAGACTGTGTTTTTTCTTTTGGGAAAGCACAATTGTACTTTTCTCTAAAGCATGGCTTCCAAAAAAATCTTTCTTCTCATCAAAACTTATGAAAAACAAAGAAAAACCCAAAAGCCGAAAAAACAAAACAAAAACCAAAAAAGACTAAAAACACATGAAAAAAAAACAAAATCCAGAGGGTGCGTCCGCGCGCAACACATGGCGGCGGCTGGGTGGACCACTTGGCATGCTCCGAGGGCCCAAAAAGTGACCTCTGCGGGATCCCCCAAATGGGTGTCTGTTAGATAGTTGCTCCCCGATTTGCCATCTCTCATCTCTCCAGTCAATTTAGTCTCTTTTTTTCTTGGTTTTTCCTTTCGTTTTTCTTTCACGCCTTTTCTAATAATGTTCTCAATTTTAAAAACATTCGAGAAAGAAAATATTCAAGAAATTTTAAATATATTCAATATTTTTTTTAAATGTTCATGAAGTTTTAATAGTACTCAAGAAATTTAAAAAATGTTCATCAAATTATAGAAAATGTTAAAATCTCAATTTATTTATAAAATGCTAGTCGTTTTTCTAAAAAATGTTTGCAAATTTCAAAAATGTTCTATAAAATATAAAATTATATTGTTTTTATTTAAAGCAAAATGAAAAAAATGAACCAAAGACCCATACAACCGACAAAACCATACAAAATTGGTAGAAAGTAGATCATTTACACCAAAAACAGAAAGCGGCACAAGCTGGGCTGGACCGTGTTGCGACCGCTCTATGCGCCATCCAACATTTCGATGCATAGATCATCTGTAATCACGGGGTAACTCTTGCAAAGGTCACTCTCACATTTCTCTAGTGTTGACAAATGACGCACTGTAGGTGTGTCACTCTGTTTTTCATAGATTCTTTTTTTAAACATTTATTCTCTTAAACTGTGCATTCAAATCACACATTGTTTTTACCATTAGCTTTCTAGCATCGAGATTTTTGAAAGTAGATTCCATGTTAATAGATTTCGACGAACTTTTGTTTTCATAAAAAAAGAAAAAAAGGGGAAAAATTAAAAATAAAGAAAAATAAAAAATGATAACCGAAAAAAACAGAAGCACAATGCTTCTCACTTTTTTGGGGGAGGGGGGGGGGGGGATCACACGTTATGTTTTTCCTTTTCATGAAGCATAGACTTGCCTCGCATAGAAGCACGGGCGGAGATTTTCTTTAATTCCGAGGAAACACAATTGTGCGTTTTCCTTTTTGGAAAGCACAAATATACTCACACGCCGGCGGAAGCACATCATGTGCTTCTCGCGGAAGCAAGACTATGCTTCCATGTGGAGTTGTACATCTCACAGAAGCGCAAACTATGTTTCTCTCTTTTCCGGAAAGCATGGGTTGTACTTTCTCGCGAAAGCACACACTGTGCTTTTTTATTTTTCGAGAGGCACAACTATGCATCTCATGAAAGGATAGGTTGTGCTTTTGAAGCACATTTATGCTTCATCAAATAAACAAAAAGAATTTTTCATCAAAACCTAGGAAAAACCAGGCAAAAGCCAAAAAGCCGGAAAAAAACAGCACATGTCCATGACTCAAAGGGCCACGAGTTTGATTACCCCTAAGAGTTAAATTGTTTGTTCGCCCAAGCAATTTAATACCAGAGCTATATAGCTACCACACTTGATAATATGTTGTTAAATATGAAACTTTATAGATGAACCTGAAAGAAATAATTTAGGGAAGGAAAATTCTTTCATAAATCAAAGCATCAGCACCAGACATACAAAGTGTTGTCCGCAATGTCTAGTTGGGCATTCCACATGATCATGTAATCTGTCCTTCGAAGTTTGAACATTGCGATTAATGTGGCATTCCACATGATCCTGTAATCTGTGGTTAATGAACAAATCTCAGTGGAGTTTTTCGATAAAAGAAGGAAGAAGTTTGCAAGCTCTTTCTCTTCTTTCGTTTTTCGCCACCTCCTGTGGGTGCTTTCCTTTTCACTGCATTCACCAAAGGGGATATTTTCTGCATAGACTAGGGGATCTTTTCTATTGTAAGTTTCCTCCTTTATCGAGTTCGATAACTGATTTGTTTGACATCGTCTACTAACCAATTCGTTTAACTAGCATTTCTGATCATATGAACCCATGTTTGATACTGCATGACACAAGTTCAAAAATCAGCATGCGCAGCTGAGAGAAGTGTGGTTCAAAAGCATAACCGCTGAATGCAAATGCAGGGCCATTTCCTCTGGCTATGGACGGAACGTAGATGTAATTAGCTGCTAAGCATCAAGCCGCTAACAAAAACAGGGGAAGTGATGAACATCAATACAGAGGCCACGCATCCTCTTTATTTCTCAGGCTGATGGTGTATCCGTCAATCATTTCGCTTCTTCGCCTGGCGGCCGGACCTCCGCCGCGCCCGGCGCTGCCGCCCGCCGCCCTCCTCGTACTCCGAGTACTTGTCGTCCAGGTCCTCCAGCGATTTCTGCACCATCGACGCGTATTCACAATCAACGGAGAAAAGTTGTGCATACATATGCATGGAGGAATATGGGGATATCGGGCAAACCTCCCGGATCTCCATGAAGCTGACGGCGTAGAAGGTTGCGGCCGCGGCGCCGACGATGCCGAGGATCGGGATGACGAATTGCCCGGCGTCCATGTTCGGCTCCGAGCCTCCGACCTCCGACTCCGAGAGGCTGAACTGGAGGGCTTGCTGGTTTCTGTTCTCACAGCCAACCATCGCACCAGCTCTATCTATCCACATACAGAACACTGAGGCCAGCTTTCGTTCATTCTCACAGTCACACCCCCGCTAAAAGGAGATATTATTTGTGCATTAGTTCACAATCTCCAGACCCGGCGGCTGGGGACAGGCGGACGAGTCACCGTCTCCAGGCTCAGCCGGACATCGATGAGCTTCAGATGGGCCGGGCCATGCGGGGGGCTAAGCTTCGTGATATCGAGGTGACTACAGGTATGCCCGTCAATACGAGTTGTTCTATTTTGCATTTTTCGGATGATGATATTATTTTAAATGCAAACAAACTCGGAGTATCTCTGGGTAGTAATGGGAAGGAAATCTCAAAATCTGTAAACGATCTTTTAGACTTAGAGGCTAAGCGGGCTATGGAAATGGTTAGAAATATTGCGGCGGTAAAGCCTTGAATGACTCTGAGATTACTGCATTAGGGATGGGGGCTATAGAACGCCTATGTGAGGATCTGATGCCAACATCTCTAATGCCTGAAGAGGATAATGAGATCGGTACAGAGGGGTATGTGGCCCCTACGCAACCGAATGACTGCACACAGTCAAAAACCGGTTATACAGACTGGTTGGCTGGATAGGATAAGCCAAAACACTCCTGGAAGAGGAAGGTGTATCCTGTATCGGCAGTTCGCAGAAGCGCAAGATTTAAGACTGCAAAGAAATTTTATGATGAAAGATGAAAGGAATCTTTTGGAACAGCAGAGGTCTAGCAGACTTGGCTAAAAGAAGATTTCTAGCGGAAGCATCACTTGAACACAAACTTGATTTCATTGCACTAATGGAAACCGGTAGAGATAATTTTACGTCACAATTTGTCAGTACACTCTCCGGTGGTATTGATTTTGATTGGCACTGCCTACCGCCAAGAGGAAGGTCCGGAGGGATCTTACTTGGGGTTAGGTGCGAGACGTACGCTCGAAGTCCGAAACGTGGTGTTTGGGGATTTTGCCGTCAAATTTAGAGTGCGCTCCAAGGAGGACGGGTTCCAATGGGCGCTCGTGGCAATGTACGGTGCGGCCCAGCCGGAGCTCAAGATGGACTTCTTGGCTGACCTCGTCCGGATTGTGGGGACGAGAGGATACCGATTTTAGTTGGAGGAGACTTTAATATAATTAGGAGAAGAGAGGAAAAAAATAATGATAACTTTGATGGCAGATGGTCATTCATGTTCAATACAATTATCGAAAGTTTAGATTTGCGAGAGATTGAGTTATCGGGTAGAAAATTTACTTGGGCAAACACTTTACCCAATCCAACATTTGAGAAGTTGGATCGGGTTCTTACAAGTGTGGATCGGGAGCAGAAATTCCCACGTGTGACAGTGCGAGAGCTGTCGAGAGTAATTTCTGATCATACCCCATCGTTTGTTGATTCCGGGGAGGCAACACACGTGGGCAACAAGAACACTTTCTCCTTCGAGTTGGCCTGGTTCGAACGAGAAGGATTCGTGGACCTAATTGTTGGAAATATGCCCTAGAGGCAATAATAAATTGGTTATTATTATATTTCCTTGTTCATGATAATCGTTTATTATCCATGCTATAATTGTATTGATTGGAAACTCAAATACATGTGTGGGTACATAGACAACACTGTGTCCCTAGTAAGCCTCTAGTTGACTAGCTCGTTGATCAAAGATGGTTAAGGTTTCCTAGCCATGGACATGAGATGTCATTTGATAACGAGATCACATCATTAGGAGAATGATGTGATGGACAAGACCCAAACTACGAACGTAGCATATGATCGTGTCAGTTTATTGCTATTGTTTTCTGCATGTCAAGTATCTGTTCCTATGACCATGAGATCATGCAACTCCCTGACATCGGAGGAATACCTTGTGTGTATCAAACGTCGCAACGTAACTGGGTGACTATAAATGTGCTCTACAGGTATCTCCGAGGGTGTCTGTTGAGTTGGCATGGATCAAGACTGGGATTTGTTACTCCGTGTGACGGAGAGGTATCTCAGGGCCCACTCATTAATACAACATCACAATGAGCCTTGCAAGCAATGTGACTAAAGTGTTAGCCACGAGATCTTGTATTACGGAACGAGTAAAGAGACTTGCCGGTAACGAGATTGAACTAGGTATAGAGATACCGACGATCGAATCTCGGGCAAGTAACATACCGAAGAACAAAGGGAACAGCATACGGGATTAACTGAATCCTTGACATAGAGGTTCAAACGATAAAGATCTTCGTAGAATATGTAGGAGCCAATATGGGCATCCAGGTCCCGCTATTGGTTATTGACCGTAGAGGTGTCTCGGTCATGTCTACATAGTTCTCGAACCCGCAGGGTCTACACACTTAACGTTTGGTGACGATTAGTATAGTTGAGTTATTTTGTTGGTGACCGAAGGTTGTTCGGAGTCCCGGATAAGATCCCGGACATGACGAGGATCTCCGGAATAGTCCGGAGGTAAAGATTGATATATGTGATAATAGTGTTTTGGTTTCCGGAAGGGTTCCGGAATTCACCGGAAGGGGTTCCGGATGTTTACCGAAGTGTTCGGGTGCAGCAACACTTTATATGAGCTAAAGGGATAAAGCCCACGAGGTATTGGAAAGTGCAAAAGGAAGTTTTGCTACTGCCTTAAGCTGGTAAGGCAGTACTACCGCTACTGTAGCAGCGGTACTACCGCTTAAGCTGGTCAAGCGGTACTACCGCTACTGTATCAGCGGTACTACCGCTTAAGCTGGTCAAGCGGTACTACCGCTACCGTAGCAGCGGTACTACCGCTACAGGCGGTACTACCGCTTATCGTAAGCGGTACTACCGCTTGTGCGCGGTACTGCAGGGATCCGAGTTGGACTCTTTCCCTGCGGGCCAAACCGACCTTGTGCGGGCAAAACCGACTTGGAGGAGGCTTTTACTCCAAGTTTAGACCCCAAGGCTCAACATATAAATAGAGGGGCAGGGCTAGCACACGGTATACATTAGATTGCCCCAAGCCGTGTGCCGGCAACCTCTAGTTCCTCCTACGTCATAATTTCAGTAGTGCTTAGGCGAAGCCCTGCTGAAATAGTTCCTCACCAACATCACCACGCCGTCGTGCTGCTGGAACTCTTCTTCTTCTCCGCTCCCTCTTGCTGGATCAAGAAGGCGGAGATCGTCATCAAGCCGTACGTGTGTTGAACGCGGAGGTGCCGTCCGTTCGGCGCTAGATCGTGCTTGGATCGAGGGACGACTTGCGATTTGGATCGCGGAGACGTTCGACTACATCAACCGCGTTTCTTAACGCTTCCGCTTAGCGATCTACAAGGGTATGTAGATTCACTCTCCCTCTCGTAGATGCTCATCACCATGGATAGATCTTGTGTGTGCGTAGGAAAATTTTTGTTTCCCATGCAACGTTCCCCAACACTAATAGCTAGAGAATGGGCGAAGGCCACGGGGGGAAGATCGAATGTAAAAAAATGGCAAAATAAAATTAGACACCTCAGGCAGTTCCTACGGGGTTGGGCTAAACATGAGAGGGGCATTTATAAGAAGGAGAAACAAAGGCTTCTCAATCTTATAAATGAGCTAGATGTAAAAGCCGAATCTGTGGTGTTAGATGACAGTGAGAGGGCATCAAAACAGGAGGCAGAAGTGTTGGAAATATGCCCTAGAGGCAATAATAAATTGGTTATTATTATATTTCCTTGTTAATGATAATCGTTTATTATCCATGCTATAATTGTATTGATTGGAAACTCAAATACATGTGTGGGTACATAGACAACACTGTGTCCCTAGTAAGCCTCTAGTTGACTAGCTTGTTGATCAAAGATGGTTAAGGTTTCCTAGCCATGGACATGAGATGTCATTTGATAACGGGATCACATCATTAGGAGAATGATGTGATGGACAAGACCCAAACTGTAAACGTAGCATTTGATCGTGTCAGTTTATTGCTATTGTTTTCTGCATGTCAAGTATCTGTTCCTTTGACCATGAGATCATGCAACTCACTGACACCGGAGGAATACCTTGTGTGTATCAAACGTCGCAACGTAACTGGGTGACTATAAAGGTGCTCTACAGGTATCTCCGAGGGTGTCTGTTGGGTTGGCATGGATCAAGACTGGGATTTGTTACTCCGTGTGACGGAGAGGTATCTCAGGGCCCACTCGGTAATACAACATCACATTGAGCCTTGCAAGCAAAGTGACTAAAGAGTTAGCCACAGGATCTTGTATTACGGAACGAGTAAAGAGACTTGCCGGTAACGAGATTGAACTAGGTATAGTGATACCGACGATCGAATCTTGGGCAAGTAACATACCGAAGAACAAAGGGAACAGCATACGGGATTAACTGAATCCTTGACATAGAGGTTCGACCGATAAAGATCTTCGTAGAATATGTAGGAGCCAATATGGGCATCCAGGTCCCGCTATTGGTTATTGGCCGTAGAGGTGTCTCGGTCATGTCTACATAGTTCTCGAACCCGCAGGGTCTACACACTTAACGTTTGGTGACGATTAGTATAATTGAGTTATTATGTTGGTGACCGAAAGTTGTTCGGAGTCCCGGATAAGATCCCGGACATGACGAGGATCTCCGGAATAGTCCGGAGGTAAAGATTGATATATGTGATAATAGTGTTTTGATCTCTGGAAGGGTTCCGGAGTTCACCGGAAGGGGTTCCGGATGTTTACCGAAGTGTTCGGGTGCAGCAACACTTTATATGAGCCAAAGGGATAAAGCCCACAAGGTATTGGAAAGTGCAAAAGTAGTTTTGCTGCCGCGTAAGCGGTACTACCGCTTGGTGAAGCGGTACTACCGCCGGAGCGGTACTACCGCTTGTGTGAAGCGGTACTACCGCCCAAGCGGTACTACCGCTTGTGTGAAGCGGTACTACCGCTTGTGCGCGGCTGTGCACGGTTCGGCAGGGATCCGAGTTGGACTCTTTCCCTGCGGGCCAAACCGACCTTGTGCGGGCAAAACCGACCCGGAGGAGGCTTTTACTCCAAGTTTAGACCCCAAGGCTCAACATATAAATAGAGGGGCAGGGCTAGCACACGGGACACATTAAGATTTCCCCAAGCCGTGTGCGGCAACCCTAGCCCTCTAGTTCCTCCGTCATAATCTCCGTAGTGCTTGGCGAAGCCCTGCAGAGATTGTTCCTCACCACCATCACCACGCCGTCGTGCTGCTGGAACTCAACCACTACTTCACCATCGCTCGCTGGATCGAGGAGGTGAAGGCGTCATCAAGCCGTACGTGTGTTGAACGCGGAGGTGCCGTCCGTTCGGCACTAGATCGGAAGGATCGTGATTGGATCGCGGGACGCTCGGCGATTTGGATCGCGAAGACGTTCGACTACATCAACTGCGTTTATTAACGCTTCCGCTTAGCGATCTACAAGGGTATGTAGATTCACTCTCCCTCTCGTAGATGCTCATCACCATGGATAGATCTTGCGTGTGCGTAGGAAAATTTTTGTTTCCCATGCAACGTTCCCCAACAGTGGCATCTGAGCTAGGTCTATGCGTAGATGAGATCTCGAGTAGAACACAAACGAGTTGTGGGCGTGGGTGTATACATATTGCTTGCCGTTACTAGTTGATACTTGATTCCGCGGTATTGTGAGATGAAGCGGCCCGGACCGACATTACGCGTACGCTTACGCGAGACTGGTTTCACCGCTGCGTGCACTTGTTGCATAAAGGTGACTGGCGGGTGTCTGTCTCTCTCACTTTAGTTGAATCGGTTCAATGAAGAGGGTTCTTTTAGAAGATCAAAAAGCAATCACTACACCACGTTGTGGTTTTGCGTAGGTAAGAATCGTTCTTGCTAGATACCCGTAGCAGCCACGTAAAATTTGCAACAACAATTAGAGGACGTCTAACTTGTTTTTGCAGGGTATGTTGTGATGTGATATGGCCAATTACATGATGAGATATATGTGATGTATGAGATGATCATGTATTGTATAGAATATCACGACTTGCATGTCGATGAGTACGGCAACTGGCAGGAGCCATAGAGTTGTCTTTAATTATTGTATGACCTGCGTGTCAATCATTAAGCGCTATGTAATGCTTTACTTTATCGCTAAACGTTAGCAATAGTCGTGGAAGCAACAGTCGGCGCGACAACCTTATGGCGACACGTTGATGGAGATCAAGATGATGGAGATCATGGTGTCATGCTGGTGACGATGGAGATCATGCCGGTGCTTTGGAGATGGAGATCAAAAGCACAAGTTCATGGCCATATCATGTCACTTATGATTTGCATGTGATGTTAATCCTTTTATGCATCTTATTTTGCTTAGGACGACGGTAGCATTATAAGGTGATCCCTCACTTAAATTTCAAGATAAATTGTGTTCTCCCCAAGTGTGCACCGTTGCGAAAGTTCGTCGTTTCGAGACACGCCGTGATGATCGGGTGTGATAGACTCTACGTTCGCATACAACGGGTGTAAGCCATGTTACACGTGCGGAACACTCGGGTTAAACTTGACGAGCCTAGCATGTACAGACATGGCCTCGGAACACAAGAGACCGAAAGGTCGAACATGAGTCATATAGTAGATATGATCAACATGAAGATGTTCACCATTGAAACCACCTCAACTCACGTGATGATCGGACTTGAGTTGGTGGATTTGGATCATGTTACACTCGAATGATCGGAGGGATGTCAATTTGAGTGGGAGTTTTTTTAAATATGATTAACTAAACTCATTATCTAAGAACAATAGTCTAAGTTGTCTTTGCTATATTTATGTTGTAGATCATGGCTCGCGCAGTAGCACCCCTGAATTTTAATGCGTTCCTAGAGAAAGCTAAGTTGAAAGATGATGGAAGTAACTTTGTGGACTGGGCCCGTAATCTAAGGATTATCCTTACGGCTTCCCAGAAGGCTTATGTCCTTGATGCACCGCTTGGTGATCCACCCGCTCCAGTTGAGTCTCTAGACGTTGTGAACGCCTGGCAGGCTCGTTCTGATGATTACTCAATAGTTCAATGTGCAATGTTGTATGGCTTAGAACCGGGACTTCAAAGACGTTTTGAACGTCATGGAGCATATGAGATGTTCCAGGAGTTGAAGTTTATCTTTCAGAAGAATGCCCGGATCGAGAGATATGAGATCTCCGATAAGTTCTATGCTTGCAAGATGGAGGAGAACGGGTCTATCAGTGATCACGTGCTCAGAATGTCTGGGTACTCCACCCGTCTGGCTGAGTTAGGGATGCCCCTGCCGCCAGAGGCTATCACTGACAGAGTTCTTCAATCATTGCCACCTAGCTACAAGAGCTTCGTGTTGAACTATAACATGCACGGGATGAACAAGTCAGTCGCCGAGCTGTTTGCGATGCTGAAAGCCGCTGAGTCTGAAATTCAGAAGGAGCATCAAGTGTTGATGGTCAATAAAACCACTAGTTTCAAGAAAAATGGCAAGGGTAAGAAGGGTAACTCCAAGCAGAGTGGCAAAGCAGTTGCTCCTCTCGTGAAGAAACCCAAGGCTGGACCCAAACCAGAAACTGTGTGTTTTCATTGCAAGGGAACTGGACACTGGAAGCGGAATTGCCCCAAGTATTTGGCTGACAAGAAGGCGGCCAACAACAAACAAGGTATATATGATATACATGTTATTGATGTGTACCTTACCAACTCTCGTTGTAGTGCCTGGGTATTTGATACCGGTGCGGTTGCTCATATTTGCAACTCAAAACAGGAACTGCGGAATAGACGGAGGCTGGCAAAGGACGAAGTGACGATGCGCGTGGGAAATGGTTCCAAGGTTGATGTGATCGCCGTCGGCACGCTCGCTCTTCGATTACCGTCGGGATTAGTGATGAACCTAAATAAGTGTTATTTGGTGCCTGCGTTAAGCATGAACATTATATCTGGATCTTGTTTATTGCGAGACGGTTACTCATTTAAATCAGAGAATAATGGTTGTTCTATTTATATGAGTAATATCTTTTATGGTCATGCACCCGATGTGAGGGGTTTATTCTTGTTGAATCTCGATAGTAATGATACACATGTTCATAACATTGATGCCAAAAGATATAGAATTGATAATGATAATACCACTTTCTTGTGGCACTGCCGTTTAGGTCATATTGGCGTAAAACGCATGAAGAAGCTCCATGCTGATGGACTTTTGGAGTCACTTGATTTTGAATCACTTGACACATGTGAGCCATGCCTCATGGGCAAGATGACTAAAACGCCGTTCTCTGGTACGATGGAACGGGCAAGTAACTTGTTGGAAATCATACATACTGATGTGTGCGGTCCGATGAGTATTGAGGCGCGCGGTGGTTATCGTTACTTTCTCACCTTCACTGATGACTTAAGTAGATATGGGTATATTTACTTAATGAAACACAAGTCTGAAACATTTGAAAAGTTCAAACAATTTCAGAGTGAAGTTGAGAATCATCGTAACAAGAAGATTAAATTCCTACGATCTGATCGAGGGGGAGAATATCTGAGTTATGAGTTTGGCAGTCACTTAAGACAGTGTGGAATTGTTTCACAATTAACACCGCCTGGAACACCACAGCGTAATGGTGTGTCCGAACGTCGTAATCGAACCTTATTGGATATGGTGCGATCTATGATGTCTCTTGCCGATTTGCCACTATCGTTTTGGGGTTATGCATTAGAGACAGCTGCATTCACTTTAAATAGGGCACCATCGAAATCCGTTGAGACGACGCCTTATGAACTTTGGTTTAACAAGAAGCCAAAGCTGTCGTTTCTTAAAGTTTGGGGATGTGATGCTTATGTCAAAAAGCTTCAGCCTGAAAAGCTGGAACCCAAAGCGGAGAAATGCGTCTTCATAGGATACCCAAAAGAGACAGTTGGGTATACCTTCTACCTCAGATCCGAAGGCAAAGTGTTTGTCGCTAAAAACGGAACATTTCTTGAGAAAGAGTTTCTCTCGAAAGAATTGAGTGGGAGGAAGATAGAACTTGATGAGGTTGTTGAACCTTTACTTCAACCTGAGAGTAGCGCAGCGCAGAAAGTTGTTTCTGTGGAGCCTACATTAGCTGAAGAGGAAGTTAATGATGATGATCATGAAGCTTTGGATCAAGTTGCTATCGAACCTCGTAGGTCGACAAGGACGCGTACTGCTCCCGAGTGGTACGGCAACCCTGTCTTAGAGGTCATGTTGTTAGACAACGATGAACCTACGAGCTATGGAGAAGCGATGATGGGCCCGGATTCCGAGAAGTGGTTAGAGGCCATGAAATCCGAGATGGGATCCATGTATGAAAACAAAGTATGGACTTTGGAAGTATTACCTGAAGGGCGTAAGGCCATTCAGAACAAATGGATCTTTAAGAGGAAGACGGACGCGGACGGTAATGTCACCGTCTATAAAGCTCGACTTGTGGCAAAGGGTTTTTCACAAGTTCAAGGAGTTGACTACGATGAGACCTTCTCACCCGTAGCGATGCTTAAGTCCGTCAGAATCATGTTAGCAATAGCTGCCTTTTTCGATTATGAAATTTGGCAGATGGATGTCAAAACAGCGTTCCTTAACGGTTTCCTTAAGGAAGAGTTGTATATGATGCAACCAGAAGGTTTTGTCGATCCAGAGAATGCTGACAAAGTTTGCAAACTCCAGCGATCCATTTATGGACTGGTGCAAGCATCTCGGAGTTGGAATCTTCGTTTTGATGAGGTGATCAAAGCGTTCGAGTTTATACAAGTTTACGGAGAAGCTTGTATTTACAAGAAAGTGAGTGGGAGCTCTATAGCGTTTCTAATATTATATGTGGATGACATATTGCTGATTGGAAACAATATAGAAATGCTGGAAAGCGTAAAGGAATATTTGAACAAGAGTTTTTCAATGAAGGACCTAGGAGAAGCTGCTTTCATATTAGGCATCAAGATCTATAGAGATAGATCAAGACGCTTAATAGGACTTTCACAAAGCACATACCTTGATAAGATTTTGAAGAAGTTCAAAATGGATCAGTCCAAGAAGGGGTTCTTGCCTGTTTTGCAAGGTGTGAAGTTGAGTAAGACTCAATGCCCAGTGACTGCAGAAGATAGAGAAAAGATGAGTGTCATCCCCTATGCTTCAGCCATAGGCTCTATCATGTATGCAATGCTGTGCACAAGACCCGATGTCAGCCTTGCCATAAGTATGGCCGGAAGGTTTCAAAGTGATCCAGGAATGGAACACTGGACGGCGGTCAAGAATATCCTGAAGTACCTGAAAAGGACTAAGGACATGTTTCTCGTTTATGGAGGTGATCAAGAGCTCGTCGTAAAGGGTTACGTCGATGCAAGCTTTGACACTGATCCGGATGACTCTAAGTCGCAAACCGGATACGTATTTATTCTTAATGGGGGTGCGGTTAGCTGGTGCAGTTCCAAGCAAAGCGTGGTAGCTGATTCTACATGCGAAGCGGAGTACATCGCAGCCTCGGAGGCGGCGAAGGAAGGTGTCTGGATGAAGGAGTTCATGACAGATCTTGGAGTAGTGCCTAGTGCGCTTAACCCAATGACTCTGTTTTGTGATAACACTGGTGCCATTGCTCTAGCCAAGGAACCAAGATTTCACAAGAGGACCAGACACATAAAACGACGTTTCAATTCCATCCGCGATTACATCAAGGAGGACGACATAAATATTTGCAAAGTACACACGGATCTAAATGTTGCAGATCCGATGACTAAACCTCTTCCAAGGGCTAAACATGAACAACACCAGAACTGCATGGGTGTTCGATTCATTACAATGTAAATCACATAGTGATGTGAACTAGATTATTGACTCTAGTGCAAGTGGGAGACTGTTGGAAATATGCCCTAGAGGCAATAATAAATTGGTTATTATTATATTTCCTTGTTAATGATAATCGTTTATTATCCATGCTATAATTGTATTGATTGGAAACTCAAATACATGTGTGGGTACATAGACAACACTGTGTCCCTAGTAAGCCTCTAGTTGACTAGCTTGTTGATCAAAGATGGTTAAGGTTTCCTAGCCATGGACATGAGATGTCATTTGATAACGGGATCACATCATTAGGAGAATGATGTGATGGACAAGACCCAAACTGTAAACGTAGCATTTGATCGTGTCAGTTTATTGCTATTGTTTTCTGCATGTCAAGTATCTGTTCCTTTGACCATGAGATCATGCAACTCACTGACACCGGAGGAATACCTTGTGTGTATCAAACGTCGCAACGTAACTGGGTGACTATAAAGGTGCTCTACAGGTATCTCCGAGGGTGTCTGTTGGGTTGGCATGGATCAAGACTGGGATTTGTTACTCCGTGTGACGGAGAGGTATCTCAGGGCCCACTCGGTAATACAACATCACATTGAGCCTTGCAAGCAAAGTGACTAAAGAGTTAGCCACAGGATCTTGTATTACGGAACGAGTAAAGAGACTTGCCGGTAACGAGATTGAACTAGGTATAGTGATACCGACGATCGAATCTCGGGCAAGTAACATACCGAAGAACAAAGGGAACAGCATACGGGATTAACTGAATCCTTGACATAGAGGTTCGACCGATAAAGATCTTCGTAGAATATGTAGGAGCCAATATGGGCATCCAGGTCCCGCTATTGGTTATTGGCCGTAGAGGTGTCTCGGTCATGTCTACATAGTTCTCGAACCCGCAGGGTCTACACACTTAACGTTTGGTGACGATTAGTATAATTGAGTTATTATGTTGGTGACCGAAAGTTGTTCGGAGTCCCGGATAAGATCCCGGACATGACGAGGATCTCCGGAATAGTCCGGAGGTAAAGATTGATATATGTGATAATAGTGTTTTGATCTCTGGAAGGGTTCCGGAGTTCACCGGAAGGGGTTCCGGATGTTTACCGAAGTGTTCGGGTGCAGCAACACTTTATATGAGCCAAAGGGATAAAGCCCACAAGGTATTGGAAAGTGCAAAAGTAGTTTTGCTGCCGCGTAAGCGGTACTACCGCTTGGTGAAGCGGTACTACCGCCGGAGCGGTACTACCGCTTGTGTGAAGCGGTACTACCGCCCAAGCGGTACTACCGCTTGTGTGAAGCGGTACTACCGCTTGTGCGCGGCTGTGCACGGTTCGGCAGGGATCCGAGTTGGACTCTTTCCCTGCGGGCCAAACCGACCTTGTGCGGGCAAAACCGACCCGGAGGAGGCTTTTACTCCAAGTTTAGACCCCAAGGCTCAACATATAAATAGAGGGGCAGGGCTAGCACACGGGACACATTAAGATTTCCCCAAGCCGTGTGCGGCAACCCTAGCCCTCTAGTTCCTCCGTCATAATCTCCGTAGTGCTTGGCGAAGCCCTGCAGAGATTGTTCCTCACCACCATCACCACGCCGTCGTGCTGCTGGAACTCAACCACTACTTCACCATCGCTCGCTGGATCGAGGAGGTGAAGGCGTCATCAAGCCGTACGTGTGTTGAACGCGGAGGTGCCGTCCGTTCGGCACTAGATCGGAAGGATCGTGATTGGATCGCGGGACGCTCGGCGATTTGGATCGCGAAGACGTTCGACTACATCAACTGCGTTTATTAACGCTTCCGCTTAGCGATCTACAAGGGTATGTAGATTCACTCTCCCTCTCGTAGATGCTCATCACCATGGATAGATCTTGCGTGTGCGTAGGAAAATTTTTGTTTCCCATGCAACGTTCCCCAACAGTGGCATCTGAGCTAGGTCTATGCGTAGATGAGATCTCGAGTAGAACACAAACGAGTTGTGGGCGTGGGTGTATACATATTGCTTGCCGTTACTAGTTGATACTTGATTCCGCGGTATTGTGAGATGAAGCGGCCCGGACCGACATTACGCGTACGCTTACGCGAGACTGGTTTCACCGCTGCGTGCACTTGTTGCATAAAGGTGACTGGCGGGTGTCTGTCTCTCTCACTTTAGTTGAATCGGTTCAATGAAGAGGGTTCTTTTAGAAGATCAAAAAGCAATCACTACACCACGTTGTGGTTTTGCGTAGGTAAGAATCGTTCTTGCTAGATACCCGTAGCAGCCACGTAAAATTTGCAACAACAATTAGAGGACGTCTAACTTGTTTTTGCAGGGTATGTTGTGATGTGATATGGCCAATTACATGATGAGATATATGTGATGTATGAGATGATCATGTATTGTATAGAATATCACGACTTGCATGTCGATGAGTACGGCAACTGGCAGGAGCCATAGAGTTGTCTTTAATTATTGTATGACCTGCGTGTCAATCATTAAGCGCTATGTAATGCTTTACTTTATCGCTAAACGTTAGCAATAGTCGTGGAAGCAACAGTCGGCGCGACAACCTTATGGCGACACGTTGATGGAGATCAAGATGATGGAGATCATGGTGTCATGCTGGTGACGATGGAGATCATGCCGGTGCTTTGGAGATGGAGATCAAAAGCACAAGTTCATGGCCATATCATGTCACTTATGATTTGCATGTGATGTTAATCCTTTTATGCATCTTATTTTGCTTAGGACGACGGTAGCATTATAAGGTGATCCCTCACTTAAATTTCAAGATAAATTGTGTTCTCCCCAAGTGTGCACCGTTGCGAAAGTTCGTCGTTTCGAGACACGCCGTGATGATCGGGTGTGATAGACTCTACGTTCGCATACAACGGGTGTAAGCCATGTTACACGTGCGGAACACTCGGGTTAAACTTGACGAGCCTAGCATGTACAGACATGGCCTCGGAACACAAGAGACCGAAAGGTCGAACATGAGTCATATAGTAGATATGATCAACATGAAGATGTTCACCATTGAAACCACCTCAACTCACGTGATGATCGGACTTGAGTTGGTGGATTTGGATCATGTTACACTCGAATGATCGGAGGGATGTCAATTTGAGTGGGAGTTTTTTTAAATATGATTAACTAAACTCATTATCTAAGAACAATAGTCTAAGTTGT
Organism: Elymus sibiricus; assembly: GCA_039707655.1. Classification (NCBI taxonomy): domain Eukaryota; kingdom Viridiplantae; phylum Streptophyta; class Magnoliopsida; order Poales; family Poaceae; genus Elymus; species Elymus sibiricus. The sequence continues at coordinate 495,200,002 of CM077665.1, forward strand.
CTTTGCTATATTTATGTTGTAGATCATGGCTCGCGCAGTAGCACCCCTGAATTTTAATGCGTTCCTAGAGAAAGCTAAGTTGAAAGATGATGGAAGTAACTTTGTGGACTGGGCCCGTAATCTAAGGATTATCCTTACGGCTTCCCAGAAGGCTTATGTCCTTGATGCACCGCTTGGTGATCCACCCGCTCCAGTTGAGTCTCTAGACGTTGTGAACGCCTGGCAGGCTCGTTCTGATGATTACTCAATAGTTCAATGTGCAATGTTGTATGGCTTAGAACCGGGACTTCAAAGACGTTTTGAACGTCATGGAGCATATGAGATGTTCCAGGAGTTGAAGTTTATCTTTCAGAAGAATGCCCGGATCGAGAGATATGAGATCTCCGATAAGTTCTATGCTTGCAAGATGGAGGAGAACGGGTCTATCAGTGATCACGTGCTCAGAATGTCTGGGTACTCCACCCGTCTGGCTGAGTTAGGGATGCCCCTGCCGCCAGAGGCTATCACTGACAGAGTTCTTCAATCATTGCCACCTAGCTACAAGAGCTTCGTGTTGAACTATAACATGCACGGGATGAACAAGTCAGTCGCCGAGCTGTTTGCGATGCTGAAAGCCGCTGAGTCTGAAATTCAGAAGGAGCATCAAGTGTTGATGGTCAATAAAACCACTAGTTTCAAGAAAAATGGCAAGGGTAAGAAGGGTAACTCCAAGCAGAGTGGCAAAGCAGTTGCTCCTCTCGTGAAGAAACCCAAGGCTGGACCCAAACCAGAAACTGTGTGTTTTCATTGCAAGGGAACTGGACACTGGAAGCGGAATTGCCCCAAGTATTTGGCTGACAAGAAGGCGGCCAACAACAAACAAGGTATATATGATATACATGTTATTGATGTGTACCTTACCAACTCTCGTTGTAGTGCCTGGGTATTTGATACCGGTGCGGTTGCTCATATTTGCAACTCAAAACAGGAACTGCGGAATAGACGGAGGCTGGCAAAGGACGAAGTGACGATGCGCGTGGGAAATGGTTCCAAGGTTGATGTGATCGCCGTCGGCACGCTCGCTCTTCGATTACCGTCGGGATTAGTGATGAACCTAAATAAGTGTTATTTGGTGCCTGCGTTAAGCATGAACATTATATCTGGATCTTGTTTATTGCGAGACGGTTACTCATTTAAATCAGAGAATAATGGTTGTTCTATTTATATGAGTAATATCTTTTATGGTCATGCACCCGATGTGAGGGGTTTATTCTTGTTGAATCTCGATAGTAATGATACACATGTTCATAACATTGATGCCAAAAGATATAGAATTGATAATGATAATACCACTTTCTTGTGGCACTGCCGTTTAGGTCATATTGGCGTAAAACGCATGAAGAAGCTCCATGCTGATGGACTTTTGGAGTCACTTGATTTTGAATCACTTGACACATGTGAGCCATGCCTCATGGGCAAGATGACTAAAACGCCGTTCTCTGGTACGATGGAACGGGCAAGTAACTTGTTGGAAATCATACATACTGATGTGTGCGGTCCGATGAGTATTGAGGCGCGCGGTGGTTATCGTTACTTTCTCACCTTCACTGATGACTTAAGTAGATATGGGTATATTTACTTAATGAAACACAAGTCTGAAACATTTGAAAAGTTCAAACAATTTCAGAGTGAAGTTGAGAATCATCGTAACAAGAAGATTAAATTCCTACGATCTGATCGAGGGGGAGAATATCTGAGTTATGAGTTTGGCAGTCACTTAAGACAGTGTGGAATTGTTTCACAATTAACACCGCCTGGAACACCACAGCGTAATGGTGTGTCCGAACGTCGTAATCGAACCTTATTGGATATGGTGCGATCTATGATGTCTCTTGCCGATTTGCCACTATCGTTTTGGGGTTATGCATTAGAGACAGCTGCATTCACTTTAAATAGGGCACCATCGAAATCCGTTGAGACGACGCCTTATGAACTTTGGTTTAACAAGAAGCCAAAGCTGTCGTTTCTTAAAGTTTGGGGATGTGATGCTTATGTCAAAAAGCTTCAGCCTGAAAAGCTGGAACCCAAAGCGGAGAAATGCGTCTTCATAGGATACCCAAAAGAGACAGTTGGGTATACCTTCTACCTCAGATCCGAAGGCAAAGTGTTTGTCGCTAAAAACGGAACATTTCTTGAGAAAGAGTTTCTCTCGAAAGAATTGAGTGGGAGGAAGATAGAACTTGATGAGGTTGTTGAACCTTTACTTCAACCTGAGAGTAGCGCAGCGCAGAAAGTTGTTTCTGTGGAGCCTACATTAGCTGAAGAGGAAGTTAATGATGATGATCATGAAGCTTTGGATCAAGTTGCTATCGAACCTCGTAGGTCGACAAGGACGCGTACTGCTCCCGAGTGGTACGGCAACCCTGTCTTAGAGGTCATGTTGTTAGACAACGATGAACCTACGAGCTATGGAGAAGCGATGATGGGCCCGGATTCCGAGAAGTGGTTAGAGGCCATGAAATCCGAGATGGGATCCATGTATGAAAACAAAGTATGGACTTTGGAAGTATTACCTGAAGGGCGTAAGGCCATTCAGAACAAATGGATCTTTAAGAGGAAGACGGACGCGGACGGTAATGTCACCGTCTATAAAGCTCGACTTGTGGCAAAGGGTTTTTCACAAGTTCAAGGAGTTGACTACGATGAGACCTTCTCACCCGTAGCGATGCTTAAGTCCGTCAGAATCATGTTAGCAATAGCTGCCTTTTTCGATTATGAAATTTGGCAGATGGATGTCAAAACAGCGTTCCTTAACGGTTTCCTTAAGGAAGAGTTGTATATGATGCAACCAGAAGGTTTTGTCGATCCAGAGAATGCTGACAAAGTTTGCAAACTCCAGCGATCCATTTATGGACTGGTGCAAGCATCTCGGAGTTGGAATCTTCGTTTTGATGAGGTGATCAAAGCGTTCGAGTTTATACAAGTTTACGGAGAAGCTTGTATTTACAAGAAAGTGAGTGGGAGCTCTATAGCGTTTCTAATATTATATGTGGATGACATATTGCTGATTGGAAACAATATAGAAATGCTGGAAAGCGTAAAGGAATATTTGAACAAGAGTTTTTCAATGAAGGACCTAGGAGAAGCTGCTTTCATATTAGGCATCAAGATCTATAGAGATAGATCAAGACGCTTAATAGGACTTTCACAAAGCACATACCTTGATAAGATTTTGAAGAAGTTCAAAATGGATCAGTCCAAGAAGGGGTTCTTGCCTGTTTTGCAAGGTGTGAAGTTGAGTAAGACTCAATGCCCAGTGACTGCAGAAGATAGAGAAAAGATGAGTGTCATCCCCTATGCTTCAGCCATAGGCTCTATCATGTATGCAATGCTGTGCACAAGACCCGATGTCAGCCTTGCCATAAGTATGGCCGGAAGGTTTCAAAGTGATCCAGGAATGGAACACTGGACGGCGGTCAAGAATATCCTGAAGTACCTGAAAAGGACTAAGGACATGTTTCTCGTTTATGGAGGTGATCAAGAGCTCGTCGTAAAGGGTTACGTCGATGCAAGCTTTGACACTGATCCGGATGACTCTAAGTCGCAAACCGGATACGTATTTATTCTTAATGGGGGTGCGGTTAGCTGGTGCAGTTCCAAGCAAAGCGTGGTAGCTGATTCTACATGCGAAGCGGAGTACATCGCAGCCTCGGAGGCGGCGAAGGAAGGTGTCTGGATGAAGGAGTTCATGACAGATCTTGGAGTAGTGCCTAGTGCGCTTAACCCAATGACTCTGTTTTGTGATAACACTGGTGCCATTGCTCTAGCCAAGGAACCAAGATTTCACAAGAGGACCAGACACATAAAACGACGTTTCAATTCCATCCGCGATTACATCAAGGAGGACGACATAAATATTTGCAAAGTACACACGGATCTAAATGTTGCAGATCCGATGACTAAACCTCTTCCAAGGGCTAAACATGAACAACACCAGAACTGCATGGGTGTTCGATTCATTACAATGTAAATCACATAGTGATGTGAACTAGATTATTGACTCTAGTGCAAGTGGGAGACTGTTGGAAATATGCCCTAGAGGCAATAATAAATTGGTTATTATTATATTTCCTTGTTAATGATAATCGTTAATTATCCATGCTATAATTGTATTGATTGGAAACTCAAATACATGTGTGGGTACATAGACAACACTGTGTCCCTAGTAAGCCTCTAGTTGACTAGCTTGTTGATCAAAGATGGTTAAGGTTTCCTAGCCATGGACATGAGATGTCATTTGATAACGGGATCACATCATTAGGAGAATGATGTGATGGACAAGACCCAAACTGTAAACGTAGCATTTGATCGTGTCAGTTTATTGCTATTGTTTTCTGCATGTCAAGTATCTGTTCCTTTGACCATGAGATCATGCAACTCACTGACACCGGAGGAATACCTTGTGTGTATCAAACGTCGCAACGTAACTGGGTGACTATAAAGGTGCTCTACAGGTATCTCCGAGGGTGTCTGTTGGGTTGGCATGGATCAAGACTGGGATTTGTTACTCCGTGTGACGGAGAGGTATCTCAGGGCCCACTCGGTAATACAACATCACATTGAGCCTTGCAAGCAAAGTGACTAAAGAGTTAGCCACAGGATCTTGTATTACGGAACGAGTAAAGAGACTTGCCGGTAACGAGATTGAACTAGGTATAGTGATACCGACGATCGAATCTCGGGCAAGTAACATACCGAAGAACAAAGGGAACAGCATACGGGATTAACTGAATCCTTGACATAGAGGTTCGACCGATAAAGATCTTCGTAGAATATGTAGGAGCCAATATGGGCATCCAGGTCCCGCTATTGGTTATTGGCCGTAGAGGTGTCTCGGTCATGTCTACATAGTTCTCGAACCCGCAGGGTCTACACACTTAACGTTTGGTGACGATTAGTATAATTGAGTTATTATGTTGGTGACCGAAAGTTGTTCGGAGTCCCGGATAAGATCCCGGACATGACGAGGATCTCCGGAATAGTCCGGAGGTAAAGATTGATATATGTGATAATAGTGTTTTGATCTCTGGAAGGGTTCCGGAGTTCACCGGAAGGGGTTCCGGATGTTTACCGAAGTGTTCGGGTGCAGCAACACTTTATATGAGCCAAAGGGATAAAGCCCACAAGGTATTGGAAAGTGCAAAAGTAGTTTTGCTGCCGCGTAAGCGGTACTACCGCTTGGTGAAGCGGTACTACCGCCGGAGCGGTACTACCGCTTGTGTGAAGCGGTACTACCGCCCAAGCGGTACTACCGCTTGTGTGAAGCGGTACTACCGCTTGTGCGCGGCTGTGCACGGTTCGGCAGGGATCCGAGTTGGACTCTTTCCCTGCGGGCCAAACCGACCTTGTGCGGGCAAAACCGACCCGGAGGAGGCTTTTACTCCAAGTTTAGACCCCAAGGCTCAACATATAAATAGAGGGGCAGGGCTAGCACACGGGACACATTAAGATTTCCCCAAGCCGTGTGCGGCAACCCTAGCCCTCTAGTTCCTCCGTCATAATCTCCGTAGTGCTTGGCGAAGCCCTGCAGAGATTGTTCCTCACCACCATCACCACGCCGTCGTGCTGCTGGAACTCAACCACTACTTCACCATCGCTCGCTGGATCGAGGAGGTGAAGGCGTCATCAAGCCGTACGTGTGTTGAACGCGGAGGTGCCGTCCGTTCGGCACTAGATCGGAAGGATCGTGATTGGATCGCGGGACGCTCGGCGATTTGGATCGCGAAGACGTTCGACTACATCAACTGCGTTTATTAACGCTTCCGCTTAGCGATCTACAAGGGTATGTAGATTCACTCTCCCTCTCGTAGATGCTCATCACCATGGATAGATCTTGCGTGTGCGTAGGAAAATTTTTGTTTCCCATGCAACGTTCCCCAACAAGAAGAAAGTCTCAAAAAGCTCCTCAGAGAAGAGGAATTGAAATGGGCGCTTAGAGTGAAAGTGAGACACGTAGTAGAGGGTGATGACAACACCAAGTTTTTCCATTTGATTGCTAATGGAAAACACAGAAAGGAAAAGATATATCAGCTTGAACAAGATGAGGGTACAATTGTTGGGCATGAAAACCTGAAGTTGTACATCTCTGAATACTATAAACAACTATTCGGTGCTCCAGAGGACAATACTGTGTCCATGGATGAGCAGTGGGTCAGTGATATTCCTCAACTCGGGACTGACGAGAATGAGATATTAACTGCACCGTTTACGGAGAAAGAGGTGTTTGAGGCAATATCGCAAATGAAGAATAATAAGGCACCAGGCCCGGATGGGTTTCTAGCTGAGTTCTATAAGAGATGTTGGCACATTATCAAGGGCGACTTACTTCCAATGTTTCAGGACTTGTTTAATGGGCACCTGCAGCTTTTTCACCTGAACTTTGGGACAGTGACGTTGTTGCCAAAGAAGGAGGGGGGCAGTGCATATTCAACAGTTCATACCTATATGCCTTCTTAATGTGAGCTTCAAAATATTCACCAAGGTTGGGACGAATAGATTGACACAGATTGCACATGTTGTAGTGCAACCTAGTCAATCGGCTTTCATGCCGGGCAGAAACATACTTGAGGGGGTGGTTGTACTACATGAAACCCTTCATGAAATCCATTCGAAGAAACTAGATGGGATTATCTTCAAGGTGGATTTCGAGAAAGCCTATGATAAGGTCAAATGGCCATTCCTACAACAAGCATTACGTATGAAGGGTTTTGACGAATTCTGGAGGAGACACGTCGAATCCTTTGTACAAAAAGGGAGTGTTGGAATTAAAGTCAATGATGATATTGGACATTTTTTCCAAACTCACAAAGGTCTTCCGCATGGAGACCCAATGTCCCCAATCCTATTTAATGTAGTTGCAGACATGTTAGCAATACTAATAGGAAGGGCTAAAGAGGAAGGCCTGGTAGGGGGACTAGTACCACATCTAGTTGATGGTGGGGTGTCCATCCTACAATATGCTGACGATACTATTATGTTTATGGAACACGATATAGCAAAAGCAAGAAATATGAAACTTATTCTTTGCTTATTCGAACAACTGTCGGGTTTAAAAATTAACTTTCACAAGAGTGAATTGTTCTGTTTTAGGAGAGCCAAAGAAGAACAAGAAGACTATAAACAGCTGTTCGGATGTGAATTGGGAAGCCTACCGTTTAGTTATCTGGGCATACCCATTCACCATCGTAAGTTATCAAACAAAGAGTGGAAGTGCATAGAGGATCGTTTTGAGAAAAAACTAAGCTGCTGAAAGGGTAAGCTTCTGTCTTATGGAGGACGGCTAATTCTGATTAACTCGGTTCTTACGAGTATGCCTATGTTCCTCTTGCCCTTCTTTGAGATACCGGTAGGGGTACGCAAAAGATTGAACTTCTATCGATCTCGCTTCTTTTGGCGGAGTGATGAAGTTAAGAAGAAATATAGACTAACTAGATGGGACATTATATGTAGGCCCAAGGACCAGGGAGGTCTGGGGATTGAGAATTTAGAGGTAAAGAACAAATGTTTGCTTAGTAAGTGGCTATTCAGACTATCTGTGGAGACTGAAGGTATGTGGGTACAAATTTTGCGTAATAAGTACTAGCAATCTAAGCCCTTGGGCCAGGTATCTGTTAGACCCACTGATTCACCATTCTGGAAAGGTCTGATGAAAATGAAAGCAGATTTTTTCCATAGAACTAAATTCATTATTGGATATGGTGGGTCAACGAGATTTTGGGAGGATACGTGGTCGGGGGAGACGCCTTTAGCCGTACAGTATCCAGCCCTTTATAATATTGCGCAACGTAAAGATGCGTACGTTGCCACAATATTACAGTCAGTGCCTCTAAATATTCAGTTTCGACGAGCTTTGATAGGTCATCGATGGGAGGAATGGCTACACTTAGTCAGAAGACTCATGGATGTTCAGTTATCGGACGAGTCCGATAGGCTTCAGTGGAAGCTAACAACTACTGGCATCTTTTCAGTAAAATCGATGTATCTGAACCTTATTGACACAACTGTAATCTCCAAATCGATTCATATTTGGAAGGTCAAGGTTCCCTTAAGAATCAAAGTCTTCATGCGGTTTGTTCACAAGAAGGTGATTCTTACTAAGGATAATTTGGCAAAATGCAATTGGCAGGGAAGTATACGATGTAGCTTTTGTGATCATGAGGAAACCATCAAACACCTTTTTCTTCATTGTCCGCTAGCAAAAATTGTATGACAAACAGTTCGCATAGCCTTTAATATCATTCCCTCAGATAGCATTGACACGTTGTTTGGTACGTGGCTAAATGGGGTGGACATAAACATCGCTAGACATATTCGCATAGGGGTGTGTGCACTTTTCTGGGCTATATGGAACTGCAGGAATGACATGTTTTTTAACAGACAAACGCATATAATTTTTTTGCAGGTACTACACAGGGCATCGGCGTTGATCCGTACGTGGTCGTTACTCACTCCTGCAGAAACCAGGGAGCCTTTGGTTACTGCGTCTATCCGGTGGGAGATGGTAGCGCGGGATATATACAACCGGTTTGGATGGCGATCTAGTAATAGGATAGATGGTTAGGCATCTAGGCCTATTTTCGCCGGTTGTGGCATCATTTGTTTTTATTGAACTATGTTTTTGTTGCTCCTTAAGAGCTTGTTCGGAACCACAGACTATTTGATTTCTTTCATTAATAAAGGGGCCGCATGCATCGTTCTGATGCAGAGGCCGGAGGTAATCCACCTTTTCTAAAAAAAAATGTGCATTAGTTTCTGTGTCGCTCACACAATCCTATATATACATAAAAACTTGATTTATCTCAACACGCACACATGTCACCTCATCACACATGACACCTCATAAATTATTATTCCCTCTTTTTAATCGCATGCTCCATTCAACTAGCATACTTAATGCACATGCAACCATGCATGCATGAAAAAAATGTCTACCTAAATACTACCTTCTAAACGTTCTTATATTAGTTTACGGAGGGAGTAGATAAAAAGGTTTACAATATACAATAACCACATGATATTAGTAATTCACATGTTTATGCTCCGTACAACCAATTTTATTAGAATATATGTAACCAATTCCCGCCGCAACGCACGGGTATCATCAAGTTATTCAGTACCGATGCACACATCTTCGAGCTTCCAGCTACGAAGTTGCTTTCTAGGACAAATAATGTCCATGGTACGGCACACAGGAAGTTGCCAAATAATCTACCCATGCTTCATTGAACTTCTTATTCACTTCACAAGCATAACAGGTGTCCACACAGCTCGGTACACGCACTGGTACTCACACGCACATTATCAAGATCACAGAGCTAGTAGTGGTACGTAAGGTGCAGTTGACGCCACTGCAGGAGCATACATAACTGAACATCTCTGCACCCTACGGGCACGGACACGTACGGGTACATCATCTTCATACAACTCAAGGTCATGACTCTGACGCGCGTCCGTCACTCGTCCTTGGGAATGTGGGCGGCGAGCGCGACGCCGTTGACGTAGTCGTGCGCCCTGTGGAACGGCAGGCCGGGCAGCGCCACCGCCAGGACGCGCATCAGCAGCAGCACCCACCCTTCCCGGAAGTAGGCGCCCCTCCGGTATCCCAGGTAGGCGCTCCGCGCCAGCTCCCGCCCCGCGTTCACCCGGCTCGCCACGAACCCCGCCGCCGACGACGCCGGGCTCGCCGTCTCGCCTGGTATCTCCGTGAACGCCTGCAAATTAAGGTTAACGCGAAATGCGTATGTATATTTTGCTTCTGAGGAAAATGCATTTCATTTATCCCGCAAGAATAAAAATGCATTTCATTTTTCCAGGTCGAAGAAGACAGGTTTGGTGGCCACGAGCAGTTCGATGGCTCTCGTCGAACTCGCGTACTACCTCCGGTTATCTCTGGCCACATTTCGTTTATCTCGTCACTTTACGAGTGCAAGTAAGTCCAATTTTTTGTGACCTTACATCGTCAATGATTGGTGAGATATATAGCAAGACTTGGCAGGTTTTGGCATGAAAAATCACATTCACTGGATGCTCATTCTGGATTGTTCAAGCAATGGTGGTGTACGCGCGCACCAATTGTGCCACAAAAAATGGCGCAGAAAATTCGAAAATGCACCTTAAACGAAGAGCAGAAACATGGCAGTAAATTTCGAGAAGAGACGTGTCGATGATCACCTTGAGCTTGTAGGAGACGTCGAGGTGGAGGCAGAGCCCGAAGTGCAGGAAATGCGCGGGGGAGCCCACGCCGGGCAGCCGCGGCAGCGGGTCGCCGGCGTAGGTGAACCGGAAGTGCCGCTTCTTGGGCCTGTCCAGGTTCCGCTCCGCGAACATGGCGAGCATGGCGTCGCCCACCTGCGGCTGCCCGAACGTGTACACCCCGGCCAGCCGGTCCATCACGGCCTTCTCCCTGTGGTACGCCATGACCGTCGCGAACAGCACCGCCAGCGCGCCGCCGCTCCCGTGCCCGGTCACCAGCAGCCTCGCCTTCGGGTTCGCCTCCAGGAGCCCCTTCACGGCGTCGCGGATGGTGTAGTACGCGTACACCTTCTGGGGCTTGCCCTTGACGTGCTCCACCCACTTGGGCCACCCCATGTTGCGCTGCGCGCCCAGCGCGTGCGTGTAGGCGGCGTGCGCGCGCCCGAGCCGCGGCACCTTGTGCCACGACGGGTCCAGGTCGGCGCGCCACCGTGCCGCGTCGAACGCCGGCGTCCCGCGGAACGCCACCACCACAAGCTCCGCGTCCGGCGCCGGCTTGTCGCAGAACACGAACGCCTGCGCCGTGTACGCGCTCTCGAACTCTGGAACAGTCGACACGCACCACGTTACATACGCACACACGTACGCTGAGCGCACAGCAGAGTTGATTCATGATTACCATTCCAGCAGTTGTAGAACTTGACGAACTCCATCTGCCAGCGGCGGGTGACCACGTCGCGGATGAAGGCCTCGTTCTCGTACGCCACCTTGGACGCCATCACGCACAGCGCGGCGTGGTGCCGGCTGTCCCCCGGCGCGATGCTCCTGTCCAGATCGACTCGCCGGTCGATGAGCCCCGTCAGCGACCGGTACGACGCCGACGATCTGTCCGGATACTCCATCTTCCCTGCAACCAACCAATCAACCACGGTAGAGTTCATTTCAGTTTGCATTGCAGCCAAGACGCGCGCCGAACACAAACAGTGCGTGCACGCGCTCATGTGCTGACCGTGGAGGATGTTGTCGATGAGGTTGAGCGCGAACTCGACCGCGGCACCGATGGCGGCCACGGGACCGGCGAGGGAAAGGAGGATGATCTGCAGTAGGAGGTTTAGGAAGAGGGCGAGCCGGCGGGGGAAGCTGCGGATCTCGGTGCTGGTGAAGCAGTCGACGGCCTTGTTCCGGCCGACCTTGGGCGAGAAGAGGAGGTGCAGGAGGTCGAACGGGCTGGCCCTGTCCGGGCGCAGCACCATGTAGTCATTGCTGAAGCAGTAGTCGAGCTTGCTCATGCTGGCTTGGCACCGATCAACGGTCTCTGCAGGGCTGGGTCGTGTATGCTATGATTCTTTGGGCTCTACAGGGAAAAGATCAATTGCAAAGACGATTTTCTTGTGTAAGCCGAGTTTTTTTTTCCCTTTTTTCACTGGCCTTTGCCGCGTCTCATAATTTCTCTTTGTATGTTTGCTGAGGATATCAATCTGACTATCTGTGGTTAACTTTGCATTGGAAATTTCTGGTTGTGGCAAAGATACTGTGAATTATATATTCTGGATGTGGCTGCCTCAAGCCTACATGTTACGTACTTGTCACAAGAGGCGGCATGAAAATTATATGGAACAATTCGGAAATTTTGATTTTTTTTTATTCTTACACTTTTCATGTGGTTTTCAGAGCAGATGGGTCCCTGTCATTCTTGAATTGTGTATTTTGGATTCATCTTTCATTTGTCTGAAATGGCGAAAGCCTGACTTGATAGTGCTCTCTAGAGGCTTCGGCGATTGCGGGAAATAGAGATCGACCAATAGTGACAAATAAACGAGAATCTAATGTTCCTCAATTGATCAACAATTTTCATGGACATCAGTGGCCTGGAATTAAAATTAGGATAAGTCGATTCAGTGGAGAAGGAAGCAACAATGCATTGAGGCCGCCGCCGACAGGTTTGATCATATATATCTTAAGATGAGGGGGGGTGCAGGTGGAAGAACCAGCCACCTCGTATGAGAGTGCAGGTTCGTCGGAAAATTCATGTGGTTCACTGGTTTAGAAGGGTGGCCGATGACGGCGACAAGCATGACGGTGGGGGAGGTCGAGGGAAGGGTGTGGCGGCGAGGCAGTCGCATGAGCGTTCCTGACCGCGGGTGACGGAGGCAGGTGGTTCGACCGACGGTTGTGGGCGGTTTAGATCAAGCTCGTGGGAAGGAAGACGATGAACAATTTTTTCAAGAGGTTGACAAAGGAGATCTGCCTGTTCCTTTTCCATCCAACAGTTGGGAACAAATCGACAAACCCAAAGAAACAAATTAATCGACTGGCCCTTAGCCATTCACATTGATCAAACATTCACAACTCAGCGACACGATTGACTTAATTAAACTTGATGATTGAACTGTAATAACACCAATTTTGGTAGTCCACATGAATAAACATTGTCTAAAATAAAAAAAAACTTGAATCATTGAAAAAATCTACATCCTCTCAATACGCAATTTTTGCCATTCTGGTATGAGAATTGTCCAACTTTGGTCCTCTTCCAAATTGAAATAGTTTTAACAATTATGCAAATTCAGGTTTTCACATGTGACATCCCATTTAGCACCAAGATGGAATCGAATCTCTTTTTCAGAAAAACTCAACTAATATGAAGAAAAGTGTGGAAGAGATCCCAAAAAAGTTAGGTATGGTCACCAGCAAAAAAATGTTACGTATGGTAAATATTTTTTCTAGGGAACTAAATATACATGAATATATAGGTTTTGAAATGAATATTTACATGTAAAATAAGAAAAGGGGAGGGAAAGTATTTAAGATTATTTCAAGAAAATAAAACAAATTCAAAAACGAATATTCTAGAAAAAGTATTGACGATCAAAATTCTAAAATAAAATGAAAAATTAGAACATTGTTACAAAGCTGTCAATTGTCACAAGAGAACGTGTGAAAATATGGAAACAATGTGGCGACTTTGATTCTTTTTTTATGCGATTTTTGACCTAGTTAGTCCTCATCATATACAAATTGTTGTATTTTCGATCTATCTTCCAAGCATCAAAAATACAAAGAAGCCCCCAATAGTTTATCTAGAAGCTTCACCAATTTAGATATGTGTCCATAGTTCATGATATTCGATCAATGTTGTCATGTAAATTGAACCTACACGTGTGCAAAAATGCCACCATGTCATCACCAAAACCGCTTTTAATTTTGCAAATGCCTAAATGCATCTATATAGTAGAGATACTAAGATCCCATGATGTAGAGTGTTTTGGTGCTTTGGGGTTGTGGGGTCGCTCAGGGCCCTCCCTGTAAGGTTGTGTGGTTTTTAATTGAAGTTTTTCCTTCTCTTTATTATTTTTTACACATTCTAATTCATGAGTGCCTATTAGCATCTATGAATATTAAACAACAACAAAAAGTCATTAAATTTACATTCTTTCATATTCATTAGTACTACGGTAGAGGAAGGAATAATGTGTTGTATTGGTGGTGGTGCCAAGGGATCAAACTTCGACTTGGACGATAGTTGAGTGGTAAAAGAAGTTTTCCAACAAAGAAAGCACTGGTGTTCAAAAAAAAAGCACTGCTTCAGTCACTCTGTCGCAGTTGTTCCCACGTGCCACCATTCATGTCATCAATTTCGTATTTTGCTCGAGATATCACGGAAGAGCTAAACATGCAAGATCTCACCACTTATAGATCAAAGTGACAAAAACAAACGAGACGCTACACTAAGGGCATGTTCAGAGGCTCCCCAGCTTCTCAAAACTCTAGAAAACCAGCTTCTCATCGTGGCTTCTTGCTCCAGCCAGCGATTCCAATTCTGTTCGGCTCTGACTCCAGCTTCTTTCCAGCGATGCAGCCCAACTAGAAGGGATGTGGCTTGTTCGTGCGTGTTGGGCTGGTGGAGGCAGCCCATTGTCGTGCGAGCACGTGAGATGAGGCGGACTCGTGCGAGAGAGAAAATCGGCTATTTGCCACTTTCAATACGGGGCTTCGCAAAAATGCCACTCTCAAGATTGACTTTGTAAAAATGCCACCCAGCTCGTGTACAATTTGATTATCATGCCATTTTTTCTTTTTGCATTGCTTTTCTTTTTCTTTTTCTTTATTTGGCATCTGAAAGAACTAAAGTAACCCTGATGCTATATACATGTATTTGGGATCAGATCAGCACTTCAAGTGGACCAGTGTGTGTTGCCAACAGAGAATATCGTGCTTGCCTCATCCCTGATCGCCATCACGTTGCTGGTGCTGATGTTCAGTGCCGGCCTCACTACTAGAACACTTCTCTAGCATGTAAGGGGGCGAGCTGCTCCAACACAGGCAGGAAGGGCGAGCTGGGCTGTCACGCGCACGCGTGGGCGAGCACCTGCGGCGAGCTGCGGTGGCTCACGCGGGCATTTGCGAGGTGAGGGCTAGCTGTGCTGGCGCGTGTAGAAGTGAACGAACACCGGCGGCGACCTGCAGTGCCTCGGGCAGGCATCGGCAAGGCGAGGCATAACTGCGCCCCGCGCACGCGGGCATTGGCGAGCACCTGCAGGGAGCTATGCTTGCTGATACATGTGTGAGCAAGCTAGGACGGAGAGTTGAGGTTGCTCTCGCAGACATCGGCGACGTACAACGGCAAGCAACAATGACGGCGAGGACGAGCTAGGTTCAGAGCATTCGGATCGAAACTGTCCACAAACGCATCAGATTAGGTAGATAGCATTAGGGGTACTTTGGTACTTTGAGGTGCCAAAATATGGAAAAGAAGAAGAAAAGCAATGCAAAAGGGGAAAATGGCATGGTAATCAAAGTGTACACTAGCTGGATGGCACTTTTACAAATCCAATCTTGAGAGTGGCAATTTTGCGAAGCCCCATATTGAAAGTGGCAAATAGCCGATTTTCTCCGTGCGGAGATGAGCAGTGTGTCAATGGCGTTGGTGCTTAGGTTCTGGTCTTGGGGTTGCTCCCTTCAGGCTATGTTGATGGGAACCGGCCGGGACTGGCCTGGAACGCCCCGATCTGTCGCCGGGAAGGAGCGGCGGCCAGGAACGGCACGGTGGCGAGTGCGGCGGCGGAGCGTGAGACGACGGATAGGGTTAGCTGCTCGAGGGGAACGAGCGGGGGAGATGTCGTTCGATACGTATTCTTTTGTGTGCGGGCAGGAGAACGAAACGGTAAGTTTGGTGGTGGCATGCCGGCTGTAATTTAGGCAAACTCCAGCTTTCAGTTTCACTGGAGCTGGGCCGATGCTCCTCCACGTTTTTGCACTATCATCGAGCATAGCTTCCTGAATTCAGCTTCTCGTAGCCCAAACGTTCGGGACAATTTCAATCATGGAGTTTGTGAAGCCCGGAGCTGGAGGACTTCAGAACAGGCCCTAAGCACCGATCGATACTTCGGAGCCAACCTTTGTCACGTACTTATTTTTATTCACTCCGATATTTTTAGCTTTCTCTCACGTTACATTTTGTAAAGTTTGGTCAAAGTTCATAGGATAAAATCATTAACATCCGCGGCACGCTACAACGTGCGTTGGTGTGTACATGCACCGCGGTATCCGGTACTGGCGCGGAATGATCAAAATCAAAGCAGAGCTGCGTAGTACTTCCTCCGATCCTTTTTAGTCTGCATATAAGTTTTATCCGAAGTCAAAGTATCTCTAATTTAACCAAACTTATAGAAAAAGCATCAATATTCACAATACCAAATCAATATTGTTAGATTCATTATGAAAGATAGTTTCATAGTATATATATTTGGTATTGCAAATCTTGATATTTTTTAATATAAATCCGATCAAAGTTTATAAAGTTTGACTTGACAGAAATCTAATACGCGGAGTAAAAAGGACCGAAGGGAGTACCACGTGCGGCACTAGCGTGGAATATTCAAATCGAAGCAGAGTACGTGGTACTAGCATGTACGACCCTGATACTGAAACGCATAACTGTTAACTGTGGAAACTGAATATGGATGTGTGAGCACCGGTACCTCCCCGATCGTGCTCCCGGTCGATCGACGAAGCGTGAAACGCAGCAGCACGGGCACGTACCGACGCACGAGAGGCAGAAGAAGAGAGGAAATAAGATGCTCGTTCAGAAGCACCGGTGGATATGGATCGGTAACGTATATGTGGCGTACGCGTTCGAAAGCGACCGGATGGAACCGGAACTCGATCGATAGCGACGTACTACGGCAGAAACGTTATCGTGGCAGTGGAGGATCCTGACCGCTCCATCACTCGCTCGAACGACGCTCGGCTCACGTCGCTGCCTCGCCGTATCCGGGCGCGCGTGTCGCCGCCCGCCCGCGCGGCGTACGCCACTCGCACTCGGTACCCGACGCTTCTCGCCTGCAGCCAACACCGGCCACTCGATCAGTCAGTCATTCGCCCACCCGCGCATTGATAGCCCCGGCCGGCGATCTATCCACCCAGTCACCCACCTAGGCATCCAGTCTAAAAACAAAGTGTGGAAGCAAGCTAGCGCCAGCGCCATATTCGTCGAGCATGGGGGCGTTGGCGGCGTCGATCGCGTCGCACGTGCCGTCGGGGATGCTGAGCGCGGCGCTGGCGGCGCTGGCGAACCCCGGCGAGCTGGTGCGGAAGGCGGCGCGGCTGGAGGACGAGCTGCGGGAGCTGCTCCGGCTGAACGGGCGTGGCGCCGGGGCGGGGGCGGAGCAGGGGGCCGGCAACCGGGCGCAGCAGACGCGGGAGCGGTTCCTGCGCGCGTACGAGCGGCTCAAGGACGAGCTCCTCAACGACCGCGCCTTCAACTTCGACTTCACCGAGGAGACCAGGCAGTGGGTCGCCAAGGTACGTACGTATCTCTCTCCACAATCCGAATCGACCTCGACCTACGAACGAGCGATCGATCCATGTGGAAGAAGTGAACTACTAGCACGTACGCATGCATGTATGTGTTGCAGTGTCACTCGCGCCGGCCGGCCGCCGGCTGGTCCGGCCAACCATGCCATGCATGCATGCATGATGGACCTGGAGAAGCTTCGATGTCCAGGCTCAGACGTGCATTTCGGCGTTTGTTTCTTCCGTCGAATACCATTAACGTTTCGGAATCGCCGCTTAACTTAGAGTTTACAGTTCATGAAAATGTGGACGTGACGTGCATGAGCGGACGCTGGAGTTCCAGATGACGCTGACGTGTTACGGCTGTAGTTACAAGCCCCGGGGCGCGTGTGGTTGCGAAGTGACGCCTCCCTGTAATCACAGATGTCCATGTCGCCGCGGAATATCTACGATTATACGGGGATAACGCTCACAGTCAGTCAGCCACTGGACTTTTTTTTTAGGAACAACCTCGCTCTCTTTATTCATCCAAAGCAACATTCATGGGTACAAGAGTTGGTTCATAAGGATTGCCCAACCACACATGTCTACCTATTTGTAAATTACATGCAAATTTGACGAGGTTGTGAGCTTCAAAATTGAAGTTTCTACGTTCATGTATGAATGAAAAAGAAACAAAACCACTACTACGACTTATTATTTCATGTACGATTGCAGCGTGGGGGCCTTCCGTTCCCGGGTTGATATCATTCACCACTCCTTGGCAATCCGACGCCACCGTGATCTGCTGGATACCCAAGTCATCTGCTAGAGCAAATGCTTCCCGGCACGCATAAGTTCCAAATATCAAAGTCCCTGATACCCTGATAGACCACCGCGGAGGAACCCAGGTACAAACCAGTATCGTCCCGGCAAACTGCTACGACCGCTCCTCCATGACAGTTTCTCGCCAGCGCTCCATCCACATTAATTTTCATAACACCCACTGGAGGTGGAAGCCACCGTTGTGGTTTTGCCGGAGAGGCCACTGGCGCCGTTGGTCGCTCTTGCGTTTGTGAGAGCTGCCCAAGCTCATCAATAAAATTGTTTACAAATGAAGTTGTTTGCTGTGGGTTTCGGAAAATGCCTTCATAGATTGCTTTTCGGCGATCATACCATATGGACCAAAGTGTCACAGCCATCCTGGTGAACGCGGAGTGATCCAACGCATCATGAAGATCGAACAACCAGTTTTTTGCGTTGGGTTCCAGGTTTTGTGCCGTCCGGGAAACAAGAACTTCCTCATTTAGCGCCCATACGCTTCTGGCCATCGTGCAAGACAGAAGGGCATGCCTTACACGAGTCTTGGCAGCCACACAATGGGCAAACATCCATTGTCGACATATGTCGGTTGTGTAACAAATCTGTGGTGGGTAGCGAGTGGCGGGCTAGCCTCCATAGAAAAACTTTGATCTTTGATGGTACCTTAATAGACCACAGCGAGGTCCAAGACTTCGCCTCCGGGCTGTCACCCGACGACCGGCTCCTTCCTTCCAGCCACTCTTCCCTCTCCAACTTCGTCTTGAGCAAGAATTTGTACGCTGAGCTGCACGTGAATCTCCCCTTCTTATCTGGATGCCAGGCCCAAAAATCGTCAGTATTGCGTGTACACACCAGAATCTTTAAAATAGCATCTGCGTCTATAGGAAGAAAGACTGAACGAACAAGTTCTTCATTCCATGTGGGCGTTGTTGGAACAAGCAACTCCGAGACCATCCTGGGAGGGTCGGGTATGAGTCAGCCACTGGACGGTAAATGAAAAGTTGAGCGAGCAAAGTCGGGCCGGTACGGAAATGGCCCGCTGGCCGCCTGGCCCAACCAAAAGCCTTTTTCTTCAGGCTTCCAGTTTCGTGTCTCGATGACTTTTTTCTGCGCGCTGGAAGCGTCTGTTTTTTTTTTTCTTGTTATAAAAAAAAAGCTAATCGCGCTTGCAGAGACATGACCTCCACTTTCTGTTATTCCACAGCATGGATTGTAGTAGTATTGCCTTGTTCCTGCTTCCGACCTTTCTGCTTACCTTTTGTTGTTGTTTCTTCCAGATGCTGGACTACAACGTGCCTGGAGGTGAGCAGCCCGCGATCATCCCTCCTCCTCCTTTTGCAGTTTGCACGATGAGCACCAACAAGACTCAGTTGAACTTGTCTAGCTAGCTCTGTCTGACACTCGCGGTTTATCTCTGAACTGAAGGGAAGCTGAACCGGGGGCTGTCGGTGATCGACAGCTACATGCTGCTGCGCGAAGGGACGGAGGTGGACGACGAGGACTTCTACCTCGCCTGCGTGCTCGGATGGTGCATCGAATGGCTCCAGGCGTCTGCGCTGGTGCTGGATGACATCACGGACAACGCCTACACGAGGCGGGACAACCTCTGCTGGTACAAGCTGCCCGCCGTGAGTACTTCACTCCACCACCGTCAGTACATCTCCTGAGAGATGAGATGGATTAGTAACAACAAAGTGTTGGTGGTGTCTGTCAGGTTGGTCTGTCTGCGATAAACGACGGCGTGCTGCTGAAATGCCACGTCCAGGCCATCATCAAGCGCTACTTCAAGGAGAAGTTCTACTTCATGGAACTCATGGAGCTCTGGAACGAGGTAATCAACCAGGGCTCGTGCACATGATCAAGTGCACCGCACCATCAAATCAGTTTCCAGTCACGACACAGGGAAGTTGCTAGATCATCCATGGCGTTGTCTTCGTTTGGACAGATTGGGTTGCAGACCGCCATGGGGCAGATGCTGGACCTCATCACCACCCACACCGGCGCAAAGGATCTCGCCAGATACAGGATCCAAGGGTACGCCATTAGAGTCCTATGGCTTAATAACAAGTTCCACAGCTTAAAAAGTACCAGTAAATACATATCGCCGCATCGTTTATGACAGGTACCGCCGCATTGTCAAGTACAAGACATCCTACTACTCCTTCTACCTGCCGGTGAGTCTCTGGTCCTGGAACTGCATTACATCTCTCGTGTCCAATTCAGACTTAGCTTGATCAGGTGGACTGTGATCTTTACCGGCTATTTTGCTGTCATTAACACATTTTTGGCCCGTTGAACTTCGTTACAATATTCACACACTTTGGTTTCACAAGCAATATGATAACCCTGTGCCTATGGAGGGAGATTCTGAGATTGATTGCTTTCATATAGGTTGCCTGCGCGTTGCTCCTGAATGGCGCGAAGCTGAGCGACTACGTCGAGCTCAAAAATGTACTGATTGAGATGGGAGTCTACTTTCAGATACAGGTCCGGTACCCTCCCCGGTTAATGGTTCTCCTGTAGACTTAATCTAGCATGTATGACTGATATGCACTCCATTTTCAGGATGACTACCTGGATTGCTTCGGCGATCCTCAAGTTATTGGCAAGGTACAAAATATTCGCACCATCTGTCTTCCTTATTGTTTCTTGCTGGCTTCAGAGTTTCACTGTCTCACTGTGCTGCAGGTTGGAACAGACATAGAAGACTACAAGTGCTCCTGGCTAATTGTCCAGGCTATGGAACTGGCTAATGAGAACGAGATGAAAATACTATACGTATGAAATTAAGTTACTCATTTGAGTTTTCAGAGATTTCCACTTCAGTGAAAATATTTATTGACTTGCTAGGACAAAGTACTAAATTGCTTATATTTCCATGAACCATGTTAACTTCTCTTCTCAGGAAAACTATGGCAAGTCTTGCCCGGAATGTGTTGCAGCAGTGAAAAATGTTTATAAGGAGCTTGATCTTCAGGTATAACTCTTTCTATCCAGATTTTCCATTCTGCCTAAAAAGCTCTTTTGATATTGTGTTAACCTGATGTTTACTGCTGTCCCTTTGTTTCTTATCTTTAAAAAAGAAAAGAAAACAGAGAACTGCCAAACTGATGAACTCTCTGCACAATTTTGTTTATCTCCTCCTGCACCCAGGACATATTCTTGGAGTACGAGTCAAGAGTTTACAAGCACCTGGTTTCAACCATCGACGCCGAACCGGATCGTGTGATTCGGGAGATTTTGAAGATCTTTTTGAAGAAGATTTATAGGAGAAAGAAGTAGACGATCCTTTCCTGTTTTCATAACTATGATTACTATGGAGAAACCTTAAATACAGTACATTCCATGGATGGGGATGTCATGCGCTCCCTTGTACAACATGTATGATATGAACTGGAGAAGGCACTGCCTTGAGATAAAGACCAGGAATCAATAAGAATTACAATCTGTTGATAACACTAAAGTATGCAAACAGAACGTTGAAGATATGAAACTGAAACATTCGAGCTGTATATATTGCAACCTATTTGCTCATAGTGAGTTTAATAGAAATCTCAGCTTTTTTATGTTGATCTTAGTATGTCGGAATTAAGAAAGCGAAATTCTTCAACGAACCCCAACCTTCATATTCTAGTTGCCGTATATATAATACTCCCTCCATTTCTTTTTACTTCACATAGTAGGGTCGTCTTAAGTCAAACTTTTTAAAGTTTGACCAAGTGTTTAGCAAAAATATCAATAGTCACAATACCAAATCAATATCTCCATAAAGAAATGGTGGCTCTAACATAGATTTGTCTCAGTATGTCTTGTTGTTAGAAAATTATGTGGTGGCACCTTATAGCCCTCAGACAATGAACAAAGCATTAGATGCCCTAATCTACTCCCAGATTAGATCCATCACAGAATGCATTTTCATATTATATTTATTTGGTATTAAATATTAATAGATGTTGATTTTTTAAATATACCATTGGTCAAACTTTACAAAGTTTGACTTAAGACAAATAAAAAGAATGAAGTACATATAATCTTTAAGAGCTCTTTTACGGTGATTGGCGAGTTACAACTTGTAATTTCATGTAACTCCGCCTATGATTTTTTTTAACCGTCGGATCTAGGAAATAATTTAAAATTTTATTTTTTGAAGGAAAGGGTAGAATGGTAAAGGCTTCCGGTCGGTTGTCACAACGCTAACATCGCCCGTCCCCGACCCCGACCCCGACCCCGACGCAGACGTATCCATTTGCGGTTGCATAGCCGCCGTCGCCCACCTGCCGTTCCGATCAACCAATCCACCGGCGGCCACGATCCAGGCAAGCAGCACCGATCCGCCTACCTAGTCTCGCTCCTGCCGCAAGGTTCCGGCCCGCCAAGCCTCCGCTGCGGCACGCCGAGTCCGCCGAGCCTCCCCTGCCCGCAGCCCCCTGCATTGCCTCCCTCTGTGGAGCAGCTGGTGACGCCCAGCAACGCCGACCACCCCCCTGCGCTCAATCTCAATCAGTTTTCTGCATTTGTTCTACTATTTCTGAATTTATTTTGCTCTGTTCCTGCAACCCTGCAGCGCCTCCCTCTGGCGTGCAGCCGATGACGCCCAGCAACGCCGGCCATCCGTCTGTGCACAGGTTGCGGCCATCCCCCCCCCCCCCCCCCCCCCGGCGCTATTTTTGAATTCTTTTTTGCTCTGTTCAATGTCCTGCAATCTGTCTTCTCATCTTCAAGCAGATTGCACAAACAGGTGATAAATTTGAAGCCGATTGAGCAGCTGCCATCGTTGGTTTGGCTGCAGAGTGGACAAATTGCACTGTCCCAACTATGTATGTATCCGTAAATTTCTTGGTCTATTTTACAGTTTGTTGAAAACTTGAAATTCTTCAACGAAGCACAACAATGGCCTTATGTTTGTCACCAAAAAATTCAGTTTTGTAGATCAATCAGCAATAGTACCTTAGCCAGATTATAATATGAATGGATGAAAAGGGATTTGGTAAGCATTGCACCAGGCTGCACCACATATAGAGTATTTTTGCATCTGCTTTACTCATTAATATAGTGCACTAATTATATCTGTTGCTGTGTAGGAAATGATGGCAGCAAACTGTTAGCTAAAGCTCTCTGTACAAGGGGTTTCGTGGTAGGAAACCGTTGCGCTTGTGGTCCTATTATCAAGTATTAATTTCTGCAAGTATTTCATTCTCTGCCGGCCATTGGACCCTGTCCCTCCGCTGGTTTTGACTCGCACTTCAGAAGGCGGGTCGGCACCGCCTCTCCGCGATCTCGCCGCTCCTCCGCCCCCTGCTATGCCTCAACCTCCTCGTAGCCCTGCACAGGTAAGCAAGAGAGTGCAATTTTGTGATTGGTTTCCTTCTTCAGTTGACACTTTTGAGGCACCCATGTGATGTTGCATTACAGATGGAGCCAGAACCTGAGCTTGGTTGTGATTTGGCTTTGCAAGCACATGACCGTAACGATCGAGGACACCATGATATAGAAATTCATCATCTCCTGATGACCTGATCAAGCTGGGAAGCTTCAGACAAAGACATGTCTAGTTGATGCATTGTTGGATGATTTTTTAATGGGCTTTGTGCAATCATGTGTATTTGCTTATTTTGTTGAACTGAGACTGTACAAGAACTCCAGAAAGATGCCAGTCAACTAATGTACTATAATGTGTATTACTGGATGTTGTTGCTCTTGTAACGCCAGCCTAATATGCTGAATCACATATTTACAAGATGAAGTATGTCTGCCTTTTCAGACCCAGCCTGAAGCATGGCTTCTTCTTTGAAATTCGGGTATACTGAATCATACCCATATAGAAGCCTGAATCAGAATTCTTCTTTGTCTTAATATTTTGTCGAAGCTTGAATCATAAATAAGCCTAAATAATCTTATTTAGAAATTCATCACGCACTGTAATTGTCACTTTAAACAGTGGGAAAACGCTCAAGATTGCATTAAAAAATATAAGCTTTCTATTGATTTCTCAATACACATTCACAGATTTCTCACCATCCAGTCAAAATTTAGAAGATTTTACTACAGTGAGTACAACAAGGAAAGTGCAGATATTCAGTAACATCTTCACACAAGACTGAAGCGACATTACTGGGGAGAAGGTTGGGAGTGGCCATGGCGGATCACACAGCCACCATGACAGGAGAAGAAGGCCACCATGCAGCTACAGTCGAACAGCAAATCATAGAAACTAGAGATACAATCAGAACTTTTTAACTAAAGATTAATGAACACCTCATGAAGATTTTTTTGAAGAAGTCAGATAGAAATTTCATTAGCTGTCATTCATTGAAATTCTGTCATTTACATAAATTGATCCTCACAATCTAAGGTTACTCATCATACCAGCAGGAACCTACATAATGTTTGGCTGATTTTGCAAGAACATGAGCTGCTTCCTTACAAGACATATTTACATAACGAATGCTACACTCTTCATCTTGTTGATGAACGACAAGCAAGCTGACGCCTTTTCCATTTTCTGCAAGCATGTCTTAAGCTTCAGCAAGTTCCAGATTTTTTCCAATTGATAACAAAGCCCCTTCTGCCTGCTTGTACAGATCCTAAGTGATCTTATATTATCACGCCTTGTGGATGTAGTCGTACAAGAAGCAATCAGGAAATAGTCCATCATCTCCAATGGTTTCCTTTCAGTCTCCTTTTCTGCAATGCTGAAGTGGTTCCCAAATCTTCTGCAAAGAATGAATTGCAAATTTGTTCAGTTCAACAGAGAAGTATACACATGTGCTATGAATGACATTGCAGCTTGAAAGTGACAAACATGGAAGAAACTTTTGTCAGGGGTGGGAAAATATTAATCTTTGCATTGCCATTATTTACATCATCAAGGTTTTTCTGCTGACACCAACAATTCCTTGCAGCTAAGGTACTGGACAGTGATTAATCAAATGTTAATAGTCAGCACTTCTACTGAACGAAATAGTTTGACACTGAAACAAAAAACAACGAATATGAGAACAAGGGAGCAGCGTCGAGCAGAAGAAAAGGAGAATTGGAGACGTACCTGTGTCGTCTGGCTGCCGTCCGCACTCCCGCTATCCCGTGTTGGACGAGGGGTAGGCGGGGGGCGTAGGAGATGAGGAGGGGCAGGCGGACGATCAGCCGGTGGCGAACGACGGAGACGACTGCGGCGGCGGCAACTGCGCCAAGGAATGCGGCGGCGGCAACTGCGCCAAGGAATGCGGCGGCGGCGGCAAGGATCACGCGCCTATCTATCGGCCCTCACAAATATTCTGATGATCCACTCCTTTTCACAAACTAATGACGGATTTACCCTTTCACAAATTAATTGGTCCCACCTAAATTTTGTAACAGCCCCATCGTTACATGTAATTTTTCGTAATTTTAATTTTGTAACTCATCGTAACTCCTATTTTTTCACCGTTAGATTAGGGTGGATGGACGGCTACTAAAATCGCCAATCACCGTAACAGTTGTAAATCTTTAAAATATATTGTATCCACAAAAATACTTTTAGAACATCTCGCAACATGCATGCAAAAAGATATATAGACCTATATATGTGTGTGTGCAAATTTCCATGTAATAAAGTAACCGTTACGCTTTCATATTTTTGTCTCGTGGCTGCAAAGATAGCGATGAATTCCATATTTCCAATCACTTCAAAGTTGTTGGTCGATGGTGCTTAATGGTCAGATCTGTAACCTGAGTTTGAAAGGGTATGGAAGTCCAAGGTCGAAGGAAAAGTGAAATTCACGTTTGGTTGCTCCTACAAAACATAATTGGACCGTGGATCACCCGAGAGTTCATGGATGTCACACAACAAGCGTCATTTGTAATCGGGAGGCGGAGAGTGCTCGACACATAGCTTTCCGGTTGTTATAAGAAGGAGGTTTACATTTCCACAAGCAAATCGTGGAAGTGTGTTGCGACTTTATAACCCTCTTCGACAGAGGTCGTTGGCAGCGCAAGATTTCGACTGGGAAAAAGGATATCATGAAGCAAGAAAGAATCACCCCGGCATTGTACTTTGCGTAGCAGGCATGTTCGGAGCGCAAGGAAGCTTCTTCATTGTGCCTCGTTGGCCGTATTAGAGATGTAAATACTACTATTCTTGTATGAGAGAGAAGAAAGCATCACATGCAATCTCTGAAAGACCGCTCGAAAAAAAGAGAAGATAGTCTCCGGGTAAGTGCACACCCCGCCGTCCGCCACTCCGGCGCCGGCGGCCAGTAAATCTACGCCGCGCACCGCTTGGGGCACAGCGTCCACCCACCCGTCGTATGCCACTCCGGCTGCGACGGCCATCTTCGTGTTGGTGTGCCTTGCCAGACTTCAGGGGTTTGATCGCGCGATCTACGTCCGCTTCATCTTCTCCACCGCAGGCTGGTATCCCATTTCTTGATCGTTCTGGACTTTTGTTTGGTTGTAGCCCGTTGCTTTGATGCATGCTGTCGTCCTTCCTCTTTGATGCATGTTGTCGTCCTTCTTCCTTGGTGCATTCCTTCTTGCCGTCGCTGTTTTAGCTGCTTAGTTTGCTAGTGTCGTTCGTTGTTGCATGGAGGGTGTGTGGTTTCAGGATGCTATGCTTGAGAAATATGGTTGTGCCACCGTTGAGGCTGTAGCCGGCCGCTGTCGCCCGCCGGCGTTCTTGCCGTCGTTCTCAACGACGGCGTCTTCCTCTCGCCGGAGTTCTTCGCTTCTCTCTTGGTTAGCTGGTTTGGTGGGCATGCCAACGGCTACCTTGTCAGGCCACGTCAGCCGGGCTGCTTCCTGTTCCAAGTTGCACACTCGTGCATTGCCAAGGACATAGTGCTCCGCGATTGCTGGACGTCCGGCTTGCTCCGTGTCAGGATGTCTCTTTCCGACTTGTCTTCGGTCGTAGGCTCGTCGTTTGCTCGTCGCTCTGCATGGGCTGCGAACTCTGTGCTGCCCTCTGTGCTTGGGCCCCGCCCGTTGCATGGTCTCGATCGGTCTGTTTTGCGATCGATTACTCCTTCCATGCTTGCACCTCGTGCCCAGGTTTTTCGGGGCTCGGACGGCCGTTTGCATGCTCTGTCGCCCGACTCCCCTCGTGACCCTCTGCATGCCGCCGTGCGTAATCAAGTGCCTGTGGGTCTCAATTGCCCTCCTCGCGTCCCGCTCCAAATCGTCTTTTCCGATACGGCAAGCCCCGCGATTTGCATCGCCGCTGCTTCCGCTGCCTCTCGACTAGTCACAGGAGGCGTGATTGTCGGGATCCTGCTGTCTGCTGGTTATGCCGTCAGATTGGCCACCTTAGCTTCCAGTGTGGCCTTCGCGAGCTCGTCTCTAACCCTAGCCCTAGTGCTCCACCTATTAGTACCCGCTCCTCCTCCTCCCCCTCGTCACACTCCTTCTCTCAGTCTAGCAGCTCCCCATCTTCCTCGCTCGCCATTGTCCCCTTCCATTCAGAGCCTCCTCGCCCTGCTGCTTCTGTCACAATGGAGCCCGTGGTTCGCGGTCGCCCAACTTCGCTTGACGTTCACTTCCCGCTTGTCCCCAACCAGAACACTCTCGTCTGCCTCGTCAACATCTCTCCTCCCAAGTCCAACTTCTTGCCTTGGCTCCGGTGTGTGTTCCAGCAGCGTCTCGGGATCACGGCCGTACGCTTCATCGGGTCTTCGGTGGGGATGGCTTATGCTGTGTTCCAGCGCGAGGAGGAGCAGGCCAGGGCCTTCCAAGCGAGCCCGATCTACGTCGGCTCGCACACTGTGCGGGTTCTGCCGCACAACGAGGGAGACAATGCTTTCTCTTTCTCCTACCGACACGTAGTCAACCTTTCCCTGGAGAAGCTGCCGCTGGAACTCTGGAACAGGCGTGGGGTTGCGGCTTCCGTCGCCGGCTTCGCGAGCATCCTGCGGGTGGAGCATGCCTGTCTTCACGGCAGTGACTTCTCCGGCATCTTTGTGCTGGTCAAGGTGGAGGCCCTGCAGCACATCCCTCTGTTGGAAATATGCCCTAGAGGCAATAATAAAATGGTTATTATTATATTTCCTTATTCATGATAATCGTTTATTATCCATGCTATAATTGTATTGATTGGAAACTCAAATACATGTGTGGGTACATAGACAACACTGTGTCCCTAGTATACCTCTAGTTAACTAGTTCGTTGATAAAAGATGGTCAAGGTTTCCTGACCATAGACATGAGATGTCATTTGATAACGGGATCACATCATTAGAAGAATGATGTGATGGACAAGACCCAAACTATAAACATAGCATATGATCGTGTCAGTTTATTGCTATAGTTTTCTGCATGTCAAGTATCTGTTCCTATGACCATGAGATCATGCAACTCACTGACACCGGAGGAATACCTTGTGTGTATCAAACGTCACAACGTAACTGGGTGACTATAAAGATGCTCTACAGGTATCTCCGAGGGTGTCTGTTGAGCGGGCATGGATCAAGACTGGGATTTGTTACTCCGTATGACGAAGAGGTATCTCAGGGCCCACTCAGTAATACAGCATCACAATAAGCCTTGCAAGCAATGTGACTAAGTGTTAGCCATGGGATCTTGTATTACGGAATGAGTAAATAGACTTGCCGGTAACGAGATTGAACTAGGTATAGAGATACCGACGATCAAATCTCGGGCAAGTAACATACCGAAGAACAAAGGTAACATCGTACGGGATTAACTGAATCCTTGACATAGAGGTTCAAACGATAAAGATCTTCGTAGAATATGTAGGAACCAATATGGGCATCTAGGTCCTGCTATTGGTTATTGACCGTAGAGGTGTCTCGGTCATGTCTGCATAGTTCTCGAACCCGCAGGGTCTACACACTTAACGTTTGGTGACGATATAAGTATAGTTGAGTTGTTATGTTGGTGACCGAAAGTTGTTCGGAGTCCCGGATGAGATCCCGGACATGACGAGGAGCTCCGGAATAGTCCGGAGGTAAAGATTGATATATGGGATAATAGTGTTTGGTCTCCGGAAGGGTTCCGGAATTCACCGGAAGGAGTTTCGGATGTTTCCCGAAATGTTCGGATACGAGAACACTTTATTTGGGCCAAGGGGTAAAGCCCACGAGGCTTTAAGGAAGGTGCAAAAGGAGTTTTGCGGAGGCCAGGGGCCAGACGCCGAGGACCCTGGCGTCTGGTCCTGGAGTCCGAGGAGGACTCTTGCCTTGCGGGCCAAACCGACTTTGAGGAGGCTCTTTCTCCAAGTTTCGACCCCGGGGCTCAACATATAAATAGAGGGGCAGGGCTAGCACCCGGAACACGTCAAGAATTCCCAAGCCGTGTGCCGGCAACCCCGCCCCTCTAGTTCATCCTCCGTCATAATTTCCGTAGTGCTTGGCGAAGCCCTGCGGAGATTGTTCTTCACCATCACCGTCACCACGCCGTCGTGCTGCCGGAACTCATCTACTACTTCACCATCGCTCGCTGGATCGAGGAGGTGAAGGCGTCATCAAGCTGTACGTGTGTTGAACGCGGAGGTGCCGTCCGTTCGGCGCTAGATCGGAAGGACCGTGATCAGGATCGTGAGACGGTTCGTGATTTGATCGCGGGACGGATCATGATGGGATCGCGGGACGGATCATGATTGGATCGCGAGACGGATCATGATGGGATCGCGGGACGCTCGGCGATTTGGATCGCGAAGACGTTCGACTACATCAACCGCGTTTCTTAATGCTTCCGCTTAGCGATCTACAAGGGTATGTAGATCCACTCTCCCTCTCGTAGATGCTCATCACCATGGATAGATCTTGCGTGTGCGTAGGAAATTTTTTGTTTCCCATGCAACGTTCCCCAACACCCTCATCATCTCGCCTTCCATCGGTTTGATTGCGTCGGCGCTTATGCTGATGTGTTCATCAATGAGATCTGGGACGTTGCTCGATCGCTTCCTCCTATCGAGTGGCACCACGGTGCTGACGGCGGCCACGGAGCTGGCCGGGCCCTGCCAAGGACCCTGCCTCGTCAGGGGTATGTGCACCACCGTGGTCCATGGGCGACGTCGGGGTTCCAGGAGGACAGCGACAGCATGGCCACTTGGGCCTATCGTGCCTTCCTGCAGCCCCAGATCGCGTCGGTGGGTGATTTCATGGCTATGCTGAAGATCTCCTTCAAGCCCAAGTTCCTCAAAGGAGCGACCTTCTCGCTGCCCACGGCCGCGTAGATTG
This sequence comes from Elymus sibiricus, assembly GCA_039707655.1. Taxonomy (NCBI): domain Eukaryota; kingdom Viridiplantae; phylum Streptophyta; class Magnoliopsida; order Poales; family Poaceae; genus Elymus; species Elymus sibiricus. The sequence continues at coordinate 495,229,998 of CM077665.1, forward strand.
CCCATGAGGATGAGCAAAGGGGCTGCCTCCGGCCTGTCCTCCTGGCCGCTGACGGCCGCTTCCCTCGCACTGCTGTCGCCTTCGACCCGGACGCCATGGTCTTATCCTTCAAGATCGTTTTCAGCAACTGCCGGTCCGCCGAAGTAGTTATCCAGGTGCGGACGGTGTCGCTGGATGATGGCTTCTTCCCTTGCTTCGACCTGCGCTCTGGGCTCAATGCGCGGGAAAGCTGTCGTTCTCTGCTGTTCAAATTCCTACCCCAGAATGAAGTCGGCCTGTCGTGCCCCTGCACCCTGCCACTTCTGCCTGTTGTTGAGAACCTGCATCCCCCCAAGCCCATCGTGCCTACTGGGCTGCTGCCCGCGGTGGGGCCGTGGCTCAGTTTTGGCACGGCGGATATTCTGCCGGCTGATGCCTACTTCCTGGGCCACTCGCGTGTACATGCCCATCATGTTCTCGCTGGACGGCCCATCTGCACCAGGCCTTTCAGGCATGCCCCGGCCCTTGGGGAAGGCCTTCTTCAGTGTGATCGCCTCTCCCCCGTGGTCTTCACCAACCTTAAGCACGGGGCATGTGCGGTGCTCCCTGCCCAAGTGGCGTCCGTCTTCTGCTCCTGCCGTTCGCCTCCGCTCGAGCCCGGTTCCGGTGATGTTCTGTCCTCCCCCCACCCTCCAACTTTTTGGCGCCCCTCCGACGCCTTCCTCTGCACGCCGCCAGCCTCTGCCCCAGGCTGATGGCCCTGCGGAGGTGGATCTTGGTCTGGGTCTGGGATCGGACCCGCCGGCGGCTGACCCCGCCACCCAGGGCCAGATCCAACATGGCGGCGACTTGGCGACTACGGGGGCAGTCGGGGCCGCTCCGGAGTTGTTATGTTGGTGACCGAAAGTTGTTCGGAGTCCCGGATGAGATCCCGGACATGATGAGGAGCTCCGGAATAGTCCGGAGGTAAAGATTGATATATGGGATAATAGTGTTCGGTCTCCGGAAGGGTTCCGGAATTCACCGGAAGGAGTTTCGGATGTTTCCCGAAATGTTCGGGTACGAGAACACTTTATTTGGGCCAAGGGGTAAAGCCCACGAGGCTTTAAGGAAGGTGCAAAAGGAGTTTTGCGGAGGCCAGGGGCCAGACGCCAGTCTGGGGCCAGACGCCGAGGACCCTGGCGTCTGGTCCTGGAGTCCGAGGAGGACTCTTGCCTTGCGGGCCAAACCGACTTTGAGGAGGCTCTTTCTCCAAGTTTCGACCCCGGGGCTCAACATATAAATAGAGGGGCAGGGCTAGCACCCGGAACACATCAAGAATTCCCAAGCCGTGTGCCGGCAACCCCGCCCCTCTAGTTCATCCTCCGTCATAATTTCCGTAGTGCTTGGCGAAGCCCTGCGGAGATTGTTCTTCACCACCACCGTCACCACGCCGTCGTGCTGCCGGAACTCATCTACTACTTCACCATCGCTCGCTGGATCGAGGAGGTGAAGGCGTCATCAAGCTGTACGTGTTTTGAACGCGGAGGTGCCGTCCGTTCGGCGCTAGATCGGAAGGACCGTGATCAGGATCGTGAGACGGTTCGTGATTTGATCGCGGGACGGATCATGATTGGATCGCGAGACGGATCGTGATGGGATCGCGGGACGCTCGGCGATTTGGATCGCGAAGACGTTCGACTACATCAACCGCGTTTCTTAATGCTTCTGCTTAGCGATCTACATGGGTATGTAGATCCACTCTCCCTCTCGTAGATGCTCATCACCATGGATAGATCTTGCGTGTGCGTAGGAAAATTTTTGTTTCCCATGCAACGTTCCCCAACAGTGGCATCATGAGCTAGGTCTATGTGTAGATGAGATCTCGAGTAGAACACAAAGGAGTTTGTGGGCGTTGATATTCGGATTGCTTTCTCCCTTGGTCTTTTCTTGTTTCGACGGTATTGTGGGATGAAGCGGCCCGGACCAACATTACTCGTACGCTTACGAGAGACCGGTTCCATGAACTGACATGTAACTTCGTTGCATAAAGATGGCCGGCGGGTGTCTGTTTCTCCCACTTTTGTCGGATCGGATTTGACAAAGGCGGTCCTTGAGAAGGTTGAATAGCAATTTTTGTATCACCGTTGTGGTTTTGCGTAGGTAAGAATTGTTCTTGCTAGATACCCGTAGCAGCCACGTAAAACTTGCAACAACAATTAGAGGACGTCTAACTTGTTTTTGCAGGGTATGTTGTGATGTGATATGGCCAATTACATGATGAGATATATGTGATGTATGAGATGATCATGTATTGTATAGAATATCACGACTTGCATGTCGATGAGTACAGCAACCGGCAGGAGCCATAGGGTTGTCTTTAATTATTTTCGCCGTTTTTGCTTTACTTTATCGCTATGAGTTAGCAATAGTCGTGGAAGCAACAGTCGGCGCGACAACCTCATGGCGACACATTGATGGAGATCAAGATGATGGAGATCATGGTGTTATGCCGGTGACGATGGAGATCATGCCGGTGCTTTGAAGATGGAGATCAAAAGCACAAGTTCATGGCCATATCATGTCACTTATGATTTGCATGTGATGTTAATCCTTTTATGCATCTTATTTTGCTTAGGACGACGGTAGCATTATAAGGTGATCCCTCACTTAAATTTCAAGATAAATTGTGTTCTCCCCGAGTGTGCACCGTTGCGAAAGTTCATCGTTTCGAGACACCACGTGATGATCGGGTGTGATAGACTCTACGTTCGCATACAACGGGTGCAAGCCAGTGTTGCACGTGCGGAACACTCGGGTTAAACTTGACGAGCCTAGCATGTACAGACATGGCCTCGGAACACAAGAGACCGAAAAGTCGAACATGAGTCATATAGTAGATATGATCAACATGAAGATGTTCACCATTGAAACCACCTCAACTCACGTGATGATCGGACTTGAGTTGGTGGATTTGGATCATGTGGCACTCGAATGACCGGAGGGATGTCAATTTGAGTGGGAGTTTTTAAGTAATATGATTAAGTAAACTCATTATCATGAACATAGTCAAAATGTTTTTGCAAATTATGTTATAGATTACTAGCTCGCGCTGTAGCTCCCTTGAATTTTTATATGTTCCTAGAGAAATAGAGTTGAAAGATGATGGTAGCAATAATGCGGACTGGGTCCGTGATCTGAGGATTGTCCTCATTGCTGCACAGAAGGCTTATGTCCTTAATGCACCGCTCAGTGCGCCGCCCCCTCAAGCGTCGTCTGTAGATGTTGTGAACATCTGACAGGCACGTTCTGATGACTACTTGATAGTTTAGTGCGTCATGCATTACGGCTTAGAATTGAGGCTCCAAAACGTTTTGAACGTCACGGAACATATGAGATGTTCTAAGAGCTGAAATTGGGATCTCAGGCTCGTGCCCGTGTTGAGAGGTATGAGACCTCCAACAAGATTTTTTGCCTGCAAAATGAAGGAGAATAGCTCAATCGTTGAGCATGTGCTCAGATTGTCTGGGTGCTACAATCGCTTGAATCGAGTGGGAGTTGATCTTCCAGATAAGATAGTGATTGATATAGTTCTCCAAGTCACTGTCACTAAGCTACTAGAGCTTCGTGATGAACTATAAAATGCCAGGGATGGAAATAATGATCCCTGAGCTATTCGCAATGTTTGACACCGCGAAGGTAGAAATCAAGAAGGAGCATCAAGTGTTGATGGTTAGAGAAACCACTAGTTTCAAGAAGGGCAAGGGCAATGAGGGAAACTTCATGGATGGCAAGTCAGTTGCTACTCCAGTGAAGAAACCCAAGGTTGAACCCAAACCTGAGACTAAGTGCTTCTATTATGAGGAGAACGGTCGCTGAAGCGGAACAACCCTAGATACTTGGTAGATAAGAAGGTTGGCAACGTCGACAGAAGTACATTTGATATACGTGTTATTGATGTGTACCTTACTAGTACTCCTAGTAGCACCTGGGTATTGGATACCGGTTCGGTTGCTAAATGTTAGTAACTCGAAATAAAAGCTACGGAATAAACGGAGGCTAGCTAAGGGTGAGGTGACGATGAGTGTTGGAAGTGTTTCCAAGGTTGATGTGATCACCATCGCACGCTCTCTATACCTTCGGGATTAGTGATGACCTAAATAATTGTTATTTGGTGTTTGCGTTGAGCATGAACGTGATTAGATCATGTTTATTGCAATACGGTTATTCATTTAAATTAGAGAATAATGGTTATTCTGTTTACATGAATAATACCTTCAATGGTCATGCACCCAATGAGAATGGTTTATTGAATCTTGATCGTAGTGATACACATGTTCATAATATTGATGCCAAAAGATACAAAGTTAATAATGATAGTACCACATACTTGTGGCACTGCTTCTAAATGTCATATTGGTGTAAAGCGCATGAAGAAACTCCATGCTGATGGATCTTTGGACTCATTCGATTTCGAATCGGTTGAGACATGCGGACCATGCCTCATGGGCAAGATGACTAAGACCCCGTTTTCCGGTATGATGGAGCGGGCAAGTGACTTATTGGAAATGATACATGTTGATGTATTCGGTCCAATGAGTGTTGTAGCGTGCGGTGGATATCGTTATTTTCCTACCTTCACTGATGATTTGAGTAGATATGGGTATATTTACTTAATGAAACACAAGTCTGAAATGTTTGAAAAGTTCAAACAAATTCAGAGTGAAGTTTGAGATCATCGTGACAAGAACATAAAATGTCTACGATATGATCGTGGAGGTGAATATCTGAGTTACGAGTTTGGTATGCAACTTAAGACAATGTGGAAGTTGTTTCACAACTCACGCCGCCTGGAACACCATAGTGTGATGGTGTGTCTGAACGTCGTAGTCGTGCTCTATTGGATATGGTGTGTACTATGATGTCTCTTATCAATTTGCCACTATCGTTTTGGGGTTATGCATTAAGAGACAACTACATTCACTTTAAAAGGGGCACCATCTAAGTCCGTTGAGATGACACCGTATGAATTTTGGTTTGGCGGAAACCTAAGCTGTCATTTCTTAATGTTTGGGGCTGCGACGCTTATGTGAAAAAGGGTTTTCACCTAATGAGCTCGAACCCAAAGCGGACAAATGCATCTTCATAGAATACCCTAACATAACAGTTGGGTAAACCTTCTATCTTAGATCCAAGCACAAAGTGTTTGTTGCTAAAATGGGTCCTTTCTCAAGAAAGAGTTTCTCTCGAAAGAATTGAGTGGGAGGAAGATAGAACTTGATGAGGTTGTTGAACCTTTGTTTCAACCAGAGAGTAGCGCAGCGCAGAAAGTTGTTTCTGTGGAGCCTACGTTAGTTGAAGAGGAAGTTAATGATGATGATCATGAAGCTTCGGATCAAGTTTTTATCGAACCTCGTAGGTCGGCAAGGACGCGTACTGCTCCTGAGTGGTACGGCAACCCTGTCTTAGAGGTCATGTTGTTGGACAACGATGAACCTACAAGCTATGGAGAAGCGATGATGGGCCCGGATTCCGAGAAATGGTTAGAGGCCATGAAATCCGAGATGGGATCCATGTATGAAAACAAAGTATGGGCTTTGGAAGTAATACCTGAAGGGTGAAAGGCCATTCAGAACAAATGGATCTTTAAAAGGAAGAAGGACGCGGACGGTAATGTCACCGTCTATAAAGCTCGACTTGTGGCAAAGGGTTTTTCACAAGTTCAAGGAGTTGACTACGATTAGACTTTCTCACCCGTAGCGATGCTAAAGTCTGTTGGAATTATGTTAGCAGTTGCTGCATTTTTCGATTATGAAATCTTGTAGATGGATGTCAAAACATTGTTTCCTTAACGGTATCCGTGAGGAAAGGTTGTATGTGATACAACCGGAAGGTTTTGTCAGTCCTAAGGATGCTAAAATGTATGCAAACTCCAGCGATCCTTCTATGGACTGGAGCAAGCATCTCAGAGTTGGAATATACGCTTTGATGAGGTGATCAAAGTTTTTGAGTCTATACAAAGTTTATGAGAAACTTGTATTTATAATAAAGTGAGTGGGAGCACTATAGAATTTCTGATAAGTATATGTGGATGACATATTGTTGATCGGAAATGATGTAGAATTTCTGGAAAGCATAAAGGGTTGTTTGAAAGGAGTTTTTCAAAGAAAAACCTGGAATGAAGCTACTTAAATATTGGGCATCAGGATCTATAGAGATAGATCAAGACGTCTGATAAGACTTTCAATGAGTATATACCTTGACAAGATTTTGAAAGAGTTCAAAATGGACCAGTCAAAGAAAGAGTTCTTGCCTGATTTGTATGGTGTGGAGTTGAGTGAGACTCAAAGCTCGACCATGGCAGAAGAAAGAAAGAGGACGAAGGTCGTCCCCTATGCCTTACCCATAGGCTCTGTATAGTATGCCATGTTGTGTACCGCACCTAGTGTGTGCCTTGCCATGAGTCTGTCAAGGGGTACAAGAGTGGTCCAGGAGTGGATCACTGGACACCGGTCAAGATTATCCTTAGTAACTAGAGGACTAAGGAAATATTTCTCGATTATGGAGGTGATAAAAAGTTCGTCGTAAAGGGTTACGTCGATGCAAGCTTTGACACCTATCCGGACGACTCTGAGTAGCAGTTAGGATACGTATAGTGGAGCGGCCAATTGGAATAGCTCCAAGTGGAGCGTGGTAGCATCTGCAGTATGACATATAGATTTGCAAAGAAGACACGGATTTGAATGTTGCAGACCGTTGACTAAAGACCTCTCTCACATGCAAAACATAATCGAACCCCAGAACTCATTGGGTGATAGATTCATAACAATGTAAATCACATAGCGATGTGAGCTAGATTATTGACTCTAGTGCAAGTGGGAGACTGTTGGAAATATGCCCTAGAGGCAATAATAAAATGGTTATTATTATATTTCCTTGTTCATGATAATCGTTTATTATCCATGCTATAATTGTATTGATTGGAAACTCAAATACATGTGTGGGTACATAGACAACACTGTGTCCCTAGTATGCCCCTAGTTAACTAGTTCGTTGATCAAAGATGGTCAAGGCTTCCTGGCCATAGACATGAGATGTCATTTGATAATGGGATCACATCATTAGAAGAATGATGTGATGGACAAGACCCAAACTATAAACATAGCATATGATCGTGTCAGTTTATTGCTATAGTTTTCTGCATGTCAAGTATCTGTTCCTATGACCATGAGATCATGCAACTCACTGACACCGGAGGAATACCTTGTGTGTATCAAACGTCACAACATAACTGGGTGACTATAATGATGCTCTACAGGTATCTCCGAGGGTGTCTGTTGAGCGGGCATGGATCAAGACTGGGATTTGTTACTCCGTGTGACGGAGAGGTATCTCAGGGCCCACTCAGTAATACAACATCACAATAAGCCTTGCAAGCAATGTGACTAAGTGTTAGCCACGGGATCTTGTATTACGGAATGAGTAAAGAGACTTGCCGGTAACGAGATTGCACTAGGTATAGAGATACCGGCGATCGAATCTCGGGCAAGTAACATACCGAAGAACAAAGGTAACAACGTACGGGATTAACTGAATCCTTGATATAGAGGTTCAAACGATAAAGATCTTCGTAGAATATGTAGGAACCAATATGGGCATCTAGGTCCCGCTATTGGTTATTGACCGTAGAGGTGTCTCGGTCATGTCTGCATAGTTCTCGAACCCGCAGGGTCTACACACTTAACGTTTGGTGACGATATAAGTATAGTTGAGTTGTTATGTTGGTGACCGAAAGTTGTTCGGAGTCCCGGATGAGATCCCGGACATGACGAGGAGCTCTGGAAAAGTCCGGAGGTAAAGATTGATATATGGGATAATAGTGTTTGGTCTCCGGAAGGGTTCCGGAATTCACCGGAAGGAGTTTCGGATGTTTCCCGAAATGTTCGGGTACGAGAACACTTTATTTGGGCCAAGGGGTAAAGCCCACGAGGCTTTAAGGAAGGTGCAAAAAGAGTTTTGCGGAGGCCAGGGGCGAGACGCCGAGGACCCTGGCGTCTGGTCCTGGAGTCCGAGGAGGACTCTTGCCTTGCGGGCCAAACCAACTTTGAGGAGGCTCTTTCTCCAAGTTTCGACCCCGGGGCTCAACATATAAATAGAGGGGCAAGGCTAGCACCCGGAACACATCAAGAATTCCCAAGCCGTGTGCCGGCAACCCCGCCCCTCTAGTTCATCCTCCGTCATAATTTCCGTAGTGCTTGGCGAAGCCCTGCGGAGATTGTTCTTCACCACCACCGTCACCACGCCGTCGTGCTGCCGGAACTCATCTACTACTTCACCATCGCTCGCTGGATCGAGGAGGTGAAGGCGTCATCAAGCTGTACGTGTTTTGAACGCGGAGGTGCCGTCCGTTCGGCGCTAGATCGGAAGGACCGTGATCAGGATCGTGAGACGGTTCGTGATTTGATCGCGGGACGGATCATGATTGGATCGCGAGACGGATCGTGATGGGATCGCGGGACGCTCGGCGATTTGGATCGCGAAGACGTTCGACTACATCAACCGCGTTTCTTAATGCTTCTGCTTAGCGATCTACATGGGTATGTAGATCCACTCTCCCTCTCGTAGATGCTCATCACCATGGATAGATCTTGCGTGTGCGTAGGAAATTTTTTGTTTCCCATGCAATGTTCCCCAACACCCTCATCATCTCGCCTTCCATCGGTTTGATTGCGTCGGCGCTTATGCTGATGTGTTCATCAATGAGATCTGGGACGTTGCTCGATCGCTTCCTCCTATCGAGTGGCACCACGGTGCTGACGGCGGCCACGGAGCTGGCCGGGCCCTGCCAAGGACCCTGCCTCGTCAGGGGTATGTGCACCACCGTGGTCCACGGGCGACGTCGGGGTTCCAGGAGGACAGCGACAGCATGGCCACTCGGGCCTATCGTGCCTTCCTGCAGCCCCAGATCGCGTCGGTGGGTGATTTCATGGCTATGCTGAAGATCTCCTTCAAGCCCAAGTTCCTCAAAGGAGCGACCTTCTCGCTGCCCACGGCCGCGTAGATTGCCCATGAGGATGAGCAAAGGGGCTGCCTCCGGCCCGTCCTCCTGGCCGCTGACGGCCGCTTCCCTCGCATTGTTGTCGCCTTCGACCCGGACGCCATGGTCTTATCCTTCAAGATCGTTTTCAGCAACTGCCGGTCCACCGAAGGAGTTATCCAGGTGCGGACGGTGTCGCTGGATGATGGCTTCTTCCCTTGCTTCGACCTGCGCTCTGGGCTCAATGCGCGGGAAAGCTGTCGTTCTCTGCTGTTCAAATTCCTGCCCCAGAATGAAGTCGGCCTGTCGTGCCCCCGCACCCTGCCACTTCTGCCTGTTGTTGAGAACCTGCATCCCCCCAAGCCCATCGTGCCCACTGGGCTGCTGCCCGCGGTGGGGCCGTGGCTCAGTTTTGGCACGGCGGATATTCTGCCGGCTGATGCCTACTTCCCGGGCCACTCGCGTGTGCAGGCCCATCATGTTCTCGCTGGACGGCCCATCTACACCAGGCCTTTCAGGCATGCCCCGGCCCTTGGGGAAGGCCTTCTTCAGTGTGATCGCCTCTCCCCCGTGGTCTTCACCAACCTTAAGCACGGGGCATGTGTGGTGCTCCCTGCCCAAGTGGCGGCCGTCTTCTGCTCCTGCCGTTTGCCTCCGCTCGAGCCCGGTTCCGGTGATGTTCTGTCCTCCCCCCACCCTCCAGCTTTTCGGCGCCCCTCCGACGCCTTCCTCTGCACGCCGCCAGCCTCTGCCCCAGGCTGATGGCCCTGCGGAGGTGGATCTTGGTCTGGGTCTGGGATCGGACCCGCCGGCGGCTGACCCCGCCACCCAAGGCCAGATCCAACATGGCGGCGACTTGGCGACTACGGGGGCAGTCGGGGCCGCTCCTCCATAATCCCCGCGCCGCAGTTCTCGCATCATGAAGCTGTACGACGGGGTGCGCATCGGCTCTGTTGAGCGCCCCGCCAATAGGAAGGCGGCGGGGTCGGATTCTTCTTCGGGTGGTTCTGCTCCGCGTCCAAGCTCCTCCGGCTGCCGCCGCAAGAAGGCCAAGGTGCAATCGGTCGCTGGGCTCCTGGATCTTCGTCTCGCGGAGACCCCTAGGCCTGACGCGGGGCAAACTCAAGCGGTTAGCCAAGTGCTGTGACCTCAACGTGGAGGCCATCTTTGCTCAAGCATCCTTCTCTGTCTCTTCTGGAGCCGATCGCTCTGCTTTGGCTGATGGATCCGCTGCATCCTCCCTGGGTGATGGTCATGCTCCAGATGTTTAGGTTGCTGAATGCTATGTTTAGGTTGCGGCTTTTGCTGCCTTTGGTTGCTCGGTCTTGTTTCAATCATGCTTATGTGTCTGTTTTAGAAGTGGGATCCTTTTATTTGCTTCCAGTTTGTTGGTTTAGGACGGATTAGCCATCGGTCAGTCTGTAGGTGTTCGGTCCTCCTGTGTCTGCCTTTCTTTGGCTATGCATTGTTTGCACTCTACTATGTTCCCACCATGATCATGCAATGCTTGTTTTCCTCCTTTATGCACGGGCTGCTTTCCTCTTTTGTCCATGAAAGTTCTTGATTGGAATGTACGAGGCCTCGGGGACGATGATAAGTGCTCGTTGGTCCGTGATGCTATAACCTCCCGTCGCCCTAGTGTTGTATGTGTGCAGGAAACGAAGCTGGAAACAATCGGTGCAAGGAAGTTACGAAGCTTCTTACCAGCTCACCTTGATGAATACGCAACTATGCCGTCCTCAGGTTCCTCCGGTGGTCTGTTGGTGGCCTGGGACACGTCTGTGGTTTCAGGACAGATTGTTACTCTGCATAAGTATCACATCACTGTTCGGCTGTCTTCCACAACATCCAATATGGTGGTTCTGCTCACTACGGTGTATGCACCTTGCATCGCCCAGGAAAGAGCAGAGTTCTTTGCGGCAGTGGAAAATGTTGTTGGGCAGGTTTCTGAGCCCTGGATAGTTGTTGGGGACTTCAACATGTACCGATTTCAGAATGAAAAGTTTCGAGGGCGAGTGGATTGGGCCATGATGGAGGCGTTCAATGAATGGATTAGAGATAATTCTCTGGATGACGTGGCGGTCTGTAATAGGAAATTCACGTGGTCCAACAAGAGGGAGAATCCAACTCTAGTGCGACTTGACCGGGTCCTAGTGAATGCTGATTGGAACCTGGCGTTTGCACAAACCTCTGCATCTGTTCTGTCGTCTGTCACCTCGGATCATGTGCCTATCTTGGTACAGTTCTGCAATGAAAAAAATTAGGAGCAAGTTCTTCAGGATGGAGAATCACTGGCTTGAGTTGGAAGAAACAAGGGAGATCGTCAGAAACAGCTGGACTACTGGCACGAGGCCGTTTTGCTCAACTGCCTCTCTTATCAATTTCAAGATGAGACGTACCCGGGCTGCCATTCGGAAGTGGAAGAGGGACAGAGCTAGCTTGGACCTCCTAGTCTGTAACAACAAGTTGTTGGTGGATTATCTTAATGCGGTGGAGGAGCTTCGGCCTCTGTCCTCCTTGGAGATGGTTCTTAGGAAGTTCTCTATGGCCAAAGCTGAGCAGTTAATTTTGTGGCAAGCTGCGTACTGGCGACAGAGGGTAAGCTGCGATGCTGTGTCTCTGGTGATGAAAACATCAAGTTCTTTCATGCCGCTGCCAACAGTCATGCAAGGAGGAATAAGATTCGGGTTCTTATAAAGGATGGTGTGGAGTTCTTTGACAACCAACAGAAGCTACAACTGGCAACAAGTTTTTTCTCTGATTTGCTGGGCCAACCTGCGGCTTCACTCCCCACAGTTCAGCTGAACGATTTGTATGCGCCTGTGGACTTGTCCATCCTGGCAGAGGAGTTCTCCTGGGAGGAGATTGCTTCTGCAATTATTCATTCGCCAAATAACCACAGCCCTGGTCCGGATGGCTTCACTAATGAGTTTTACAAAACTTTCCATGAGGTTCTAAAGGATGATCTGCAGCATTTTTTCTCGCAGCTGTACCACAATCAAATTGATTTAACTGGAATCAATAAGGCCTACATCTCTCTTCTGCCCAAGAAAGATACTCCACTTGAACTGCGTGACATCAGACCGATCTCCATTGTCCATAGTGTTCCTAAGCTTGCGAGCAAGGTTCTTGCAGGTAGGTTACAAAGTCAGATCCCTCAGCTGGTCCATTCCTTACAGTTTGGCTTCACCAAAGGACGATCGATTATTGAAAATTTTGCTATGGCCGCGGACATGGTCCAAACTGCACACCGAAGGAAGCTGCCTATAATAGTGCTGAAGCTCGACTTTCAAAAAGCCTTTGACACTGTCAGCTGGCAATGTCTCTTAAATATCATGGAGTCTCGTGGTTTTCCTCAAAGATGGATCAACTGGATTACCTCCATCCTCTATTCCGCAAGTGCTAGAGTCATGATGAATGGGGAACTGGGGGATCCTATTGTCGCCAAGAGAGGGCTCAGACAGGGGGACTCCATCTCGCCCTACCTGTTCATTATGGTGGCTAATGTTTTGCAAAGGTTATGCTGTGCACGTTTTGAATCTGGTGATTTGATCCACCCCCTTGGCTCTGATCGGCTGTTCCCAGTGCTGCAGTATGCAGATGATACGCTTCTCATTTTCCATGGTAGTGTTCAACAAGCTTCCATAATCAAGAGTATTTGAACTGCTTTCTCAGCCTTCTCGGGTTTGCATATCAACTATCACAAGAGCACTCTGATTCCAATATGCCTGGACACGGATACAACTTGTGAGATCGCTGCTTTGTTCGGCTGTCCAGCTTCGTGCTTTCCATGCACATACCTCGGACTCCCCTTATCCCTCCATAAAATCAAGCATGGTATGCTCCTACCTGTTATACATAGAGTGGACAAGAGGCTGTCTGGATGGCTGGCTGTTTTTTGTCTTGGGGGGTCGGCTGACCCTAATCAACTCTGTGCTGGCCAGCATCCCGAGCTATTATATGAATTGTTTCTTATGGCCTAAGGAGTCTATTGCCAAGTTGGAACGATTCTTGAGGGCTTTTTTTGGCAAGGTAAGAATTCGGTTGAGGGTGGTCAGTGCCTTGTCGCATGGCAGTACGTTAATCTGCCACGATCTTCTGGAGGTCTTGATCTACGGGACTTATCAGCACACAATCAGGCTTTGCTTAGCAGGTTCACTGCTAAGGTTCTGCAATCTTCTGATACTCCTTGCTTTAAGTGGTTTGCCAGGCAGTACTGTCAGAACACTTTACCTCTCAAGAACTCAAGCAGAGACACTGCTATCTGGAGAGGATACAAGCAGTTTATCCCCTTGATCATGGCTCTTTCGAGGTGCACTTTGGGCTCCGGTGGACTTATCTCCTTTTGGCACGACTGCTGGCTGCCTATGGGCCGGCTTCGCTTTGCCTTGCCTACCCTCTACTCTTTTGCACAAGACGGCTCCTGCAGTGTGGCCTCCCAGTTCTCCCAAGGCTCCTGGCACATCCGGTTACACCCTAACATGTCAGTTTCTGCTATGCAGGAGTTGCAGCTCCTGCTTTCTTCGCTAGCAGAGTTGTCACCTTTGCCCAAAACTTATGATAAGAGGGTTTCGGCAAGTTACAATAAGATGATCAACACTTCACACATATACCAGCTACTCACCTTCAGTGGCCTTTTGTGCGTGGCTGTGCCTTGGATCTGGGACACAATTATTCCTCTGAAATATCGGATTTTCTTGTGGCTTGCTTTCCGGGGGAGACTGAACTCGAGAGACAATATGTTGAAGAAGAGCTGGACGATGATAACCTCTCATCAGGATTGTGATATATGCCCGGCATGCGAATCTATCAATCATATAGTCTTACGCTGCTACCCAGCTTCGGTAATCTAGGGTACTCACATCATATCCGACCTTGCTTCGCAAGCATCTGATCTTAGGGACTTCATGCAAACAGCTCAGCATCGATGGCCATCCTCCAAACGTTTTCATATTATCTTTGCTGCTTCGGCTGTAACTCTTTGGCATGCCAGGAACGACAGAGTTTTCAATAACAAGCGTTGGTCACCGAACTATATTCGCCAATATGCAGCCCAGCTACTCTGTCTGTGGACTTCTAGAACAAGGAAGCAAGAGGATTCTGATGCTCTAGCTGCCTGGATTTCTTGGCTGGTCCCTAGTCTAGCTTGAGATAGTTTTTTCCTTGCTAAATGTCCATCCCCCCCTCTGTCTTGTTCCTATTGGTTGCTTATAACCTTGGCACCTCGGTGCTCAATATAAGCTCCATGTAACGTCCCAGGCTTTCTGCCTGTTTTGGAATATATATAAGGTAGAACTAGATCTACCTTTCATTTAAAAAAAAACAACTATTCTTGTATGATAATATCTTCCAGGGCTATGTTCTCAAGATTTCAATTGCAGTACAAACTTATTTGAGCACATTAGTCTTGACAGTGGACGACTCTTCTTCTCCTTTGACTTATTGACCATGACAATTTTCTTTGACTTTGGTTGACTCCCTTGGACTGTTATTGACTTGTCGTATAGACCTAAATTTGAAATTCAAATAACAAATAGTTGGGCCTAGATTGGGTCTCCATGAACTGACACCTTGGTGTTGAAATGACGAGACAACTAGCATATGGGCTTTAAAACTGGAATCCAAATAACATTCAAAACTGATGACTACATCTCGTTTCTTATTCCCATTAGAACATTGATGCTCATAGTGACTCTTGGAATTCAACAAATTGACGGTGATGGTATCTCCTTCATAGTTCAAAATGACGTAGTATATATTGACCGAAATTTGAAATTCACGTTTAAAAGACACAACTGTTTTTTTAATAATGGAAAAAGGAGTTGAGTTGTTCCTGAAGGAAAAATGAGATATCGCAACCTATATCTACTAATAAAAGGAGGATAGCTTTTGCCTGTTCGTCATGAATTTTACATAAAACCGTCTGTCTTTTTTAGGTATTAACCCGTGGTACACCTTTAAGTGATAGAAAGTTGATTCATTGTTTTGCATATTTTTAAAGAAAGCCGCTGCGTTTTTGGTAATTAACATGTGGTCCACTTTTAAGTGATAAGATTAATGCTTTAAAAAATATTCGTATCTTTTAAACCCTAACTCTAATTTTAATATGTTATATATGGTATTTGATTAGAATCTAAATATGATATTATTTTACCCGTTAATCATTTTTAAAATGTTATTAAGGGTGTAACATTAATTAATAACACACGATATGTCTTTCTTTCGCACCGGCACCGATCTGGATTGCAAATGAACCCCCCGGAGCATGTTGAATCTCACCAAACTCTAACCTGTTGGTTGCTCGACTGGTTGAGGTCGTAGAAAGATATTGGAAGAGCGGTGATGATCATTGTCTTATATCATCTATGTGGCTAACAAGGAATACCACCGGGGATGTCACACATATAGAAGGACCCCGAAGCATTGTTGCTCAGATCTGGGCGCTACTCGAGGAATTGTCAAACATTCATGGTGCAAAGGTGCACTCTCCGACGACGACAATTGCGATGCCCTGGACACCGCCAGATGTGGACTGGCTGAAAGTAAATGTCGAAGTTGCTACGATGAGCAAGGAATTAGGGCGGTGGTGGAGCAGTTGTGCGTGAGCATCACGCGTTGTTCCGTGCATGGGCTTGCCATTTTTTCCCAACCATCACTGCTTTCGAACAGACCGAAATGTTGGCATGTTGGTGAGGCCTGCAGCTGGCTACGAAAGTTGGGGCGGAGAAGATAATCCTTGAGACCAATAACCAGATGGTAGCTAAGATTCTTGTCTCGGCAGAGATCAACCGGTCCAGGTTTGGCCTCGTAGAAGAAATTGAGGTTTTGCTTGCTGGTGTCGAAGAACGAAACATGGGCTAGAAGAACAACAAACAAAACTGCTCATTTGCTTGCTTGGGAAGGTTGCTTAAATAATTTATGTAATACTTGGTTTAAGGTTGCTCCTTTGTGTATTAGTGACACTGTTGCAGCGGACTTGGTAGTGAACTAGAAATAAAGTTTGGAGTGTTTCCCCTCCAATAATAATAATTCTAAATGGATATAGCTTATTGTGTTTGATTATTTTATAGTTGTGAAATACTTGTTAAATATAATTAACGTAATAGAATGAAAATTCTCATTCATGTTTACATGTTTTTTCGAGTGTTGATTCACGTTTACATGTTGAAGTGAGTTTTTTCTTACACATGGCATCGCCCTATTTGAATGAAGGGAGCACACAAGATAAACAAATTAAGGGCAATTTCTGCTGCACTTTTGGGGCTCATTCGGTTTGGAAGAACAAAACGAAGGAATTAGGACTAGTATATGAATTTGAAAGGATGTCACTTGCCATCCTAAGGAATTGAATTGCCTCTTCCTATGCGTAAAATGTGTTTTGAGTGGACGTGTAGTTTCCTCCAAAAAACACAGGAGATGAATAGTATTCCTACAAAAAATTTGTACACATTCATATCGAATGCATCTATAGAAAATTTCCTACAGAATCTTTGTTCCTATGTTTTTTCTATGAAAAATCCTTCAAACCGAATGAGGCCTTGGATTCGCAGTAAAGATGGGGTATAGCCTTGCCCGATGTGGTGAATGCCGTCTCTAATTCTATCTCCAAAGCGAGCGGCCGACGTGTTTGAACGACCGCAGCGGCAGCTTCAGCCTTGGGGCCTCGGGGTCTCCGGGACAGCGGCGACAGGCATGCTGCCGGTGTCAGCGAACCACGGAAGTCGGAGCGCGGTGGCCGCATCCAGCCGCCTTTGGGGATTGCACGTGAGGAGCCCCCGGAGGACCTCGAACCCTTCCTTGGATAGCAGCGCCTTGGGGAACAGCTTGCGCAGCCTGTTCTTGGGCCCAGCGGCGGAACGTTGCCGCACTCGCCATAGCTGCACTTCCTCTCCGAATAGCGGCGAGTTGAAAGCGGGCCCAGACGCTCTCTCGCCTGGCACGCCGAGCAGGTCGAAGATCTTGTGGAGCTGGTCGGTTTTGTCGTCCCCCTTGAACAGCGTCTTTCCGGTGAGGAGCTCCGCCATCACGCATCCGATGGACCAGAGGTCGACGAGCGTGTCGCGGTCCGGTTTCTCGAGCAGCACCTCCGGCGCCATGTAGTACCTCGTTCCGGCCGTGCCGTCTTCCTGCTCGTCCGTGGAGAGCGCCAGCCCGTAGTCGCCAATCTTGACGACGTTGCCGCCGCTGCTGCCGTCCTGGACGACGAGGATGTTTTCCAGCTTGATGTCGCGGTGCACGACGCCATTCCTGTGCATCGTCTCCGCGCCGGCTAGCAGCTGCCGCACGATGCAGCGCACGTCAGCCTCTGGGAACGGCCGCTCACCGCGTTTGATGCGCTCATGGAGGACCTGGTGCAGGTTGCGCCCGACGTATTCCATGACGAGGAAGTAGTCCCTGCATCCCTTGGTGCTGGGTGTGCGCACGACGCCACGCAGAGCAACGAGGGAGGGGTGACCGCTGCAGGCCGCCATGAAGCAGGCCTCCCGAAGGAGCTCGCCGACCGATTCTTGGCTGGGCAAGCTGCGGAGAGTCTTCACAGCGACGGTCTGGCCGGTGGCGCGGTGGCGAGCCTTGACGACGACGCCGAACGTGCCCCCGCCGAGCGTGCGCACCTGCTCGTAGCAGCGAGAGTTGCCCATGCGCCGCTTCCTCGTGGTCCTCCTCCTCCTTCCCTGGGCGACCTCGTCGATCATGGCGGAGATGGCGGCAATTCGCCTGGCGCTCAGGGTTGTACCAGCGGCCAACTGGTCGATCATTGCGCAGATGGAGGCAACTCGGGAGGCGACCGTGGTCATGACTCCGGAGGCTGTCTCGTCGTCCGCTATATGACAAGCCGAACTTGTTCCCATGGCGTCCGCCGCCTGGTGGCGGTTGCGAGCCCGCGGGGAGGGCGTGCACGGTGGTGTCGTCGACGTCGTGCCTTGGGATACTATGGGATGCAGACATTATATGGAGCATGTTCGTGCCGATTTCTAGCCAGGTTCGGTGTAGACGTGTTCCTGTTTAAAAAGCCACCATGCACATGCAGTAGGGCAATAGGCATACGAGTCGGAGTCGGTATGCTAGGTAGTCTTGTGCTCTTGGCCTTGGGAGTCGGAGTTACCGGCGAAATGAAATTCTAACGATGCCGGTTTCTACCAATAATCCTACATCTACGTAGGAGTTACTTAATGTTACGTAACCTTCCTAACTAATACTCTTCTCCTCCCTGATTCTCAGGTGGGTGGGTCCTTCCTCCCCCATTGATCCAATCCCACCTTTCCACGTTAGTCATTACGTAAAAACTGTACGTAGCCTTAAGTAGGTGTAGCATTACTCGGTTTCTACCGGCTAAGAATCCATCACACATAATCAGCATGATTCGTGCGTATCACATACCCTGATAACCTGTATTCTGGTGGAAATCAGGTATCCTCAATTTTGGACTTTTATATTCCCTTGCTGCTCATCAGGCCCCACCACCATCAGTAGCACGCACGCACCCACCACCCATCCCTCCGTTTCGCTCGTCTCTCTCCCGTGTTCTCTCTCGCGATGGAAATCGTCGCCGCCGTCGTAGTTCTTGGCCGATGATGGTCGTTTCCCGCGCCTTCACTGTTTTGTTTTCGTACTGTTTTGATCCTAAGATCTCAATCTCTGAACTCTTCCGTAATAACCAGAAAGCTGGCCTTCAAAAGAACTCCTTCTCCTGCAGAGTTGGATAGCTGGTATCGCCTCGCTGCCATGGTGCTCTCGGAGTAAGGACATCACAAGATTAAATCCACTACTATGCACCACTCCATCTGAGAATTTACTCGTTTACTTAATCAAAGAAAACTTATAGATCGGAAAGTTTACATAGCTATCAAATTATATATAATAGATCAGAGAAGCACTATTGGAATCAGGTAATTTGCCATCTGCCAGTTCTTTGCCGTCTGCTGGCAGATGGCAAAGAGGGTCTTTGCCGTCAGCTGCCAGAAAACAGACGGCAAAGAGTTGGCCGATGGCACAGAGGGACTTTGCCATCAATCAGCTCTTTGTCGTCCGCTCGCAGACGGCAAAGGGGGCGGACGGCAAAGGGTGCCGTTAGCCACCTAACGGGGATAACGTTAGTGCTACACCGTCGAGCGTCTTTGCCGTCTGCACCCTGACGGCAAACAATCTTTGCCGTCCGGTGAGCCCAGGCAAACGGCAAAGAACTCCTTTACCGGAGTTCACAGTGCCGAAACTGTGGCCGTCTGCCGGCTGACGGCAGAGAGGTTTGCCGTCCGCTGTCCTATCCTTTGCCATCTGCCATGGCAGATGGCAAAGTTCCTGATTCCAGTAGTGAAGATGTAATTACTGTCAATTAATAATCTGATCATAAACCAATAATTCATCGGATCTAACAAACGCATCGCGAAAATTACATCCAATAAGTCGAAGAGATCATTGTATTGAAGATCGGGGAGAGAGAGAGGGGGGAGAGAGAGAGAGAGACATCTAACTACTGTTGTGGACCCATATGTCATGTGGGGGAACTACTCACACATCATTGTGGACGCAACAAGGTTGATGAGGATGGCCTCCGTGATGGATTCCCTCGCCACCAGCAATCCGAAAAAGGGCTTCAGATGGGATCGCGGAGGAACAGAGGCCTGCGGTGACGATAAAATTCTTTCGGGTCTCCCTCTTTTCTCGATTTTAGGGAATTTATAGCATTGGAATTAGGTCAAACGGGACCACGTGGGACCCACAAGATCACATGGGGGACGCGCCACCTGAGTTTGTGCCTCCCCCAATCATCGTTTGGTGCATCTCCAAAGCTTCTAGGGTCTCTTCTGTTGGAAATATGCCCTAGAGGCAATAATAAATTGGTTATTATTATATTTCCTTGTTCATGATAATCGTTTATTATCCATGCTATAATTGTATTGATTGGAAACTCAAATACATGTGTGGGTACATAGACAACACTGTGTCCCTAGTAAGCCTCTAGTTGACTAGCTTGTTGATCAAAGATGGTTAAGGTTTCCTAGCCATGGACATGAGATGTCATTTGATAACGGGATCACATCATTAGGAGAATGATGTGATGGACAAGACCCAAACTGTAAACGTAGCATTTGATCGTGTCAGTTTATTGCTATTGTTTTCTGCATGTCAAGTATCTGTTCCTTTGACCATGAGATCATGCAACTCACTGACACCGGAGGAATACCTTGTGTGTATCAAACGTCGCAACGTAACTGGGTGACTATAAAGGTGCTCTACAGGTATCTCCGAGGGTGTCTGTTGGGTTGGCATGGATCAAGACTGGGATTTGTTACTCCGTATGACGGAGAGGTATCTCAGGGCCCACTCGGTAATACAACATCACAATGAGCCTTGCAAGCAATGTGACTAAAGTGTTAGCCACGAGATCTTGTATTACGAAACGAGTAAAGAGACTTGCCGGTAACGAGATTGAACTAGGTATAGTGATACCGACGATCGAATCTCGGGCAAGTAACATACCGAAGAACAAAGGGAACAGCATACGGGATTAACTGAATCCTTGACATAGAGGTTCGACCGATAAAGATCTTCGTAGAATATGTAGGAGCCAATATGGGCATCCAGGTCCCGCTATTGGTTATTGGCCGTAGAGGTGTCTCGGTCATGTCTACATAGTTCTCGAACCCGCAGGGTCTACACACTTAACGTTTGGTGACGATTAGTATAGTTGAGTTATTATGTTGGTGACCGAAGGTTGTTCGGAGTCCCGGATAAGATCCCGGACATGACGAGGATCTCCGGAAGAGTCCGGAGGTAAAGATTGATATATGTGATAATAGTGTTTCGATCTCCGGAAGAGTTCCAGAGTTCACCGGAAGGGGTTCCGGATGTTTACCGAAGTGTTCGGGTGCAGCAACACTTTATATGGGCCAAAGGGATAAAGCCCACGAGGTATTGGAAAGTGCAAAAGTAGTTTTGCTGCCGCGTAAGCGGTACTACCGCTTGGTGAAGCGGTACTACCGCCGGAGCGGTACTACCGCTTGTGTGAAGCGGTACTACCGCCCGAGCGGTACTACCGCTTGTGTGAAGCGGTACTACCGCCCAAGCGGTACTACCGCTTGTGTGAAGCGGTACTACCGCTTGTGCGCGGCTGTGCACGGTTCGGCAGGGATCCGAGTTGGACTCTTTCCCTGCTGGCCAAACCGACCTTGTGCGGGCAAAACCGACCCGGAGGAGGCTTTTACTCCAAGTTTAGACCCCAAGGCTCAACATATAAATAGAGGGGCAGGGCTAGCACGCGGGACACATCAGGATTTCCCAAGCCGTGTGCCGGCAACCCTAGCCCTCTAGTTCCTCCGTCATAATCTCCGTAGTGCTTGGCGAAGCCCTGCAGAGATTGTTCCTCACCACCATCACCACGCCGTCGTGCTGCTGGAACTCAACCACTACTTCACCATCGCTCGCTGGATCGAGGAGGTGAAGGCGTCATCAAGCCGTACGTGTGTTGAACGCGGAGGTGCCGTCCGTTCGGCACTAGATCGGAAGGATCATGATTGGATCGCGGGACGCTCGGCGATTTGGATCGCGAAGACGTTCGACTACATCAACCGCGTTTATTAACGCTTCCGCTTAGCGATCTACAAGGGTATGTAGATTCACTCTCCCTCTCGTAGATGCTCATCACCATGGATAGATCTTGCGTGTGCGTAGGAAAATTTTTGTTTCCCATGCAACGTTACCCAACAGTGGCATCTGAGCTAGGTCTATGCGTAGATGAGATCTCGAGTAGAACACAAACGAGTTGTGGGCGTGGGTGTATACATATTGCTTGCCGTTACTAGTTGATACTTGATTCCGCGGTATTGTGAGATGAAGCGGCCCGGACCGACATTACGCGTACGCTTACGCGAGACTGGTTTCACCGCTGCGTGCACTTGTTGCATAAAGGTGACTGGCGGGTGTCTGTCTCTCTCACTTTAGTTGAATCGGTTCAATGAAGAGGGTTCTTTTAGAAGATCAAAAAGCAATCACTACACCACGTTGTGGTTTTGCGTAGGTAAGAATCGTTCTTGCTAGATACCCGTAGCAGCCACGTAAAATTTGCAACAACAATTAGAGGACGTCTAACTTGTTTTTGCAGGGTATGTTGTGATGTGATATGGCCAATTACATGATGAGATATATGTGATGTATGAGATGATCATGTATTGTATAGAATATCACGACTTGCATGTCGATGAGTACGGCAACTGGCAGGAGCCATAGAGTTGTCTTTAATTATTGTATGACCTGCGTGTCAATCATTAAGCGCTATGTAATGCTTTACTTTATCGCTAAACGTTAGCTATAGTCGTGGAAGCAACAGTCAGCGCGACAACCTTATGGCGACACGTTGATGGAGATCAAGATGATGGAGATCATGGTGTCATGCCGGTGACGATGGAGATCATGCCGGTGCTTTGGAGATGGAGATCAAAAGCACAAGTTCATGGCCATATCATGTCACTTATGATTTGCATGTGATGTTAATCCTTTTATGCATCTTATTTTGCTTAGGACGACGGTAGCATTATAAGGTGATCCCTCACTTAAATTTCAAGATAAATTGTGTTCTCCCCAAGTGTGCACCGTTGCGAAAGTTCGTCGTTTCGAGACACGCCGTGATGATCGGGTGTGATAGACTCTACGTTCGCATACAACGGGTGTAAGCCATGTTACACGTGCGGAACACTCGGGTTAAACTTGACGAGCCTAGCATGTACAGACATGGCCTCGGAACACAAGAGACCGAAAGGTCGAACATGAGTCATATAGTAGATATGATCAACATGAAGATGTTCACCATTGAAACCACCTCAACTCACGTGATGATCGGACTTGAGTTGGTGGATTTGGATCATGTTACACTCGAATGATCGGAGGGATGTCAATTTGAGTGGGAGTTTTTTAAATATGATTAACTAAACTCATTATCTAAGAACAATAGTCTAAGTTGTCTTTGCTATATTTATGTTGTAGATCATGGCTCGCGCAGTAGCACCCCTGAATTTTAATGCGTTCCTAGAGAAAGCTAAGTTGAAAGATGATGGAAGTAACTTTGTGGACTGGGCCCGTAATCTAAGGATTATCCTTACGGCTTCCCAGAAGGCTTATGTCCTTGATGCACCGCTTGGTGATCCACCCGCTCCAGTTGAGTCTCTAGACGTTGTGAACGCCTGGCAGGCTCGTTCTGATGATTACTCAATAGTTCAATGTGCAATGTTGTATGGCTTAGAACCGGGACTTCAAAGACGTTTTGAACGTCATGGAGCATATGAGATGTTCCAGGAGTTGAAGTTTACCTTTCAGAAGAATGCCCGGATCGAGAGATATGAGATCTCCGATAAGTTCTATGCTTGCAAGATGGAGGAGAACGGGTCTATCAGTGATCACGTGCTCAGAATGTCTGGGTACTCCACCCGCCTGGCTGAGTTAGGGATGCCCCTTCCGCCAGAGGCTATCACTGACAGAGTTCTTCAATCATTGCCACCTAGCTACAAGAGCTTCGTGTTGAACTATAACATGCACGGGATGAACAAGTCAGTCGCCGAGCTGTTTGCGATGCTGAAAGCCGCTGAGTGTGAAATTCAGAAGGAGCATCAAGTGTTGATGGTCAATAAAACCACTAGTTTCAAGAAAAATGGCAAGGGTAAGAAGGGTAACTCCAAGCAGAGTGGCAAAGCAGTTGCTCCTCTCGTGAAGAAACCCAAGGCTGGACCCAAACCAGAAACTGTGTGTTTTCATTGCAAGGGAACTGGACACTGGAAGCGGAATTGCCCCAAGTATTTGGCTGACAAGAAGGCGGCCAACAACAAACAAGGTATATATGATATACATGTTATTGATGTGTACCTTACCAACTCTCGTTGTAGTGCCTGGGTATTTGATACCGGTGCGGTTGCTCATATTTGCAACTCAAAACAGGAACTGCGGAATAGACGGAGGCTGGCAAAGGACGAAGTGACGATGCGCGTGGGAAATGGTTCCAAGGTTGATGTGATCGCCGTCGGCACGCTCGCTCTTCGATTACCATCGGGATTAGTGATGAACCTGAATAATTGTTATTTAGTGCCTGCGTTAAGCATGAACATTATATCTGGATCTTGTTTATTGCGAGACGGTTACTCATTTAAATCAGAGAATAATGGTTGTTCTATTTATATGAGTAATATCTTTTATGGTCATGCACCCGATGTGAGGGGTTTATTCTTATTGAATCTCGATAGTAATGATACACATGTTCATAACATTGATGCCAAAAGATGTAGAATTGATAATGATAATACCACTTTCTTGTGGCACTGCCGTTTAGGTCATATTGGCGTAAAACGCATGAAGAAGCTCCATGCTGATGGACTTTTGGAGTCACTTGATTTTGAATCACTTGACACATGTGAGCCATGCCTCATGGGCAAGATGACTAAAACGCCGTTCTCTGGAACAATGGAACGGGCAAGTGACTTGTTGGAAATCATACATACTGATGTGTGCGGTCCGATGAGTATTGAGGCGCGCGGTGGTTATCGTTACTTTCTCACCTTCACTGATGACTTAAGTAGATATGGGTATATTTACTTAATGAAACACAAGTCTGAAACATTTGAAAAGTTTAAACAATTTCAGAGTGAAGTTGAGAATCATCGTAACAAGAAGATTAAATTCCTACGATCTGATCGAGGAGGAGAATATCTGAGTTATGAGTTTGGCAGTCACTTAAGACAGTGTGGAATTGTTTCACAATTGACACCGCCTGGAACACCACAGCGTAATGGTGTGTCCGAACGTCGTAATCGAACCTTATTGGATATGGTGCGATCTATGATGTCTCTTGCCGATTTGCCACTATCGTTTTGGGGTTATGCATTAGAGACAGCTGCATTCACTTTAAATAGGGCACCATCGAAATCCGTTGAGACGACGCCATATGAACTTTGGTTTGGCAAGAAGCCAAAGCTGTCGTTTCTTAAAGTTTGGGGATGTGATGCTTATGTCAAAAAGCTTCAGCCTGAAAAGCTGGAACCCAAAGCGGAGAAATGCGTCTTCATAGGATACCCAAAAGAGACAGTTGGGTATACCTTCTACCTCAGATCCGAAGGCAAAGTGTTTGTCGCTAAAAACGGAACATTTCTTGAGAAAGAGTTTCTCTCGAAAGAATTGAGTGGGAGGAAGATAGAACTTGATGAGGTTGTTGAACCTTTACTTCAACCTGAGAGTAGCGCAGCGCAGAAAGTTGTTTCTGTGGAGCCTACATTAGCTGAAGAGGAAGTTAATGATGATGATCATGAAGCTTTGGATCAAGTTGCTATCGAACCTCGTAGGTCGACAAGGACGCGTACTGCTCCTGAGTGGTACGGCAACCCTGTCTTAGAGGTCATGTTGTTAAACAACGATGAACCTACGAGCTATGGAGAAGCGATGATGGGCCCGGATTCCGAGTTGGAATCTTCGTTTTGATAGAGTGATCAAAGCGTTCGAGTTTATACAAGTTTACGGAGAAGCTTGTATTTACAAGAAAGTGAGTGGGAGCTCTATAGCGTTTCTAATATTATATGTGGATGACATATTGCTGATTGGAAACAATATAGAAATGCTGGAAAGCGTAAAGGAATATTTGAACAAGAGTTTTTCAATGAAGGACCTAGGAGAAGCTGCTTTCATATTAGGCATCAAGATCTATAGAGATAGATCAAGACGCTTAATAGGACTTTCACAAAGCACATACCTTGATAAGATTTTGAAGAAGTTCAAAATGGATCAGTCCAAGAAGGGGTTCTTGCCTGTTTTGCAAGGTGTGAAGTTGAGTAAGACTCAATGCCCAGTGACTGCAGAAGATAGAGAAAAGATGAGTGTCATCCCCTATGCTTCGGCCATAGGCTCTATCATGTATGCAATGCTGTGCACAAGACCCGATGTCAGCCTTGCCATAAGTATGGTCGGAAGGTTTCAAAGTGATCCAGGAATGGAACACTGGACGGCGGTCAAGAATATCCTGAAGTACCTGAAAAGGACTAAGGACATGTTTCTCGTTTATGGAGGTGATCAAGAGCTCGTCGTAAAGGGTTACGTCGATGCAAGCTTTGACACTGATCCGGATGACTCTAAGTCGCAAACCGGATACGTATTTATTCTTAATGGGGGTGCGGTTAGCTGGTACAGTTCCAAGCAAAGCGTGGTAGCTGATTCTACATGCGAAGCGGAGTACATCGCTGCCTCGGAGGCGGCGAAGGAAAGTGTCTGGATGAAGGAGTTCATGACAGATCTTGGAGTAGTGCCTAGTGCGCTTAACCCAATGACTCTGTTTTGTGATAACACTGGTGCCATTACTCTAGCCAAGGAACCAAGATTTCACAAGAGGACCAGACACATAAAACGACGTTTCAATTCCATCCGCGATTACATCAAGGAGGACGACATAAATATTTGCAAAGTACACACGGATCTGAATGTTGCAGATCCGATGACTAAACCTCTTCCAAGGGCTAAACATGAACAACACCAGAACTGCATGGGTGTTCGATTCATTACAATGTAAATCACATAGTGATGTGAACTAGATTATTGACTCTAGTGCAAGTGGGAGACTGTTGGAAATATGCCCTAGAGGCAATAATAAATTGGTTATTATTATATTTCCTTGTTCATGATAATCGTTTATTATCCATGCTATAATTGTATTGATTGGAAACTCAAATACATGTGTGGGTACATAGACAACACTGTGTCCCTAGTAAGCCTCTAGTTGACTAGCTTGTTGATCAAAGATGGTTAAGGTTTCCTAGCCATGGACATGAGATGTCATTTGATAACGGGATCACATCATTAGGAGAATGATGTGATGGACAAGACCCAAACTGTAAACGTAGCATTTGATCGTGTCAGTTTATTGCTATTGTTTTCTGCATGTCAAGTATCTGTTCCTTTGACCATGAGATCATGCAACTCACTGACACCGGAGGAATACCTTGTGTGTATCAAACGTCGCAACGTAACTGGGTGACTATAAAGGTGCTCTACAGGTATCTCCGAGGGTGTCTGTTGGGTTGGCATGGATCAAGACTGGGATTTGTTACTCCGTATGACGGAGAGGTATCTCAGGGCCCACTCGGTAATACAACATCACAATGAGCCTTGCAAGCAATGTGACTAAAGTGTTAGCCACGAGATCTTGTATTACGGAACGAGTAAAGAGACTTGCCGGTAACGAGATTGAACTAGGTATAGTGATACCGACGATCGAATCTCGGGCAAGTAACATACCGAAGAACAAAGGGAACAGCATACGGGATTAACTGAATCCTTGACATAGAGGTTCGACCGATAAAGATCTTCGTAGAATATGTAGGAGCCAATATGGGCATCCAGGTCCCGCTATTGGTTATTGGCCGTAGAGGTGTCTCGGTCATGTCTACATAGTTCTCGAACCCGCAGGGTCTACACACTTAACGTTTGGTGACGATTAGTATAGTTGAGTTATTATGTTGGTGACCGAAGGTTGTTCGGAGTCCCGGATAAGATCCCGGACATGACGAGGATCTCCGGAAGAGTCCGGAGGTAAAGATTGATATATGTGATAATAGTGTTTCGATCTCCGGAAGAGTTCCAGAGTTCACCGGAAGGGGTTCCGGATGTTTACCGAAGTGTTCGGGTGCAGCAACACTTTATATGGGCCAAAGGGATAAAGCCCACGAGGTATTGGAAAGTGCAAAAGTAGTTTTGCTGCCGCGTAAGCGGTACTACCGCTTGGTGAAGCGGTACTACCGCCGGAGCGGTACTACCGCTTGTGTGAAGCGGTACTACCGCCCGAGCGGTACTACCGCTTGTGTGAAGCGGTACTACCGCCCAAGCGGTACTACCGCTTGTGTGAAGCGGTACTACCGCTTGTGCGCGGCTGTGCACGGTTCGGCAGGGATCCGAGTTGGACTCTTTCCCTGCGGGCCAAACCGACCTTGTGCGGGCAAAACCGACCCGGAGGAGGCTTTTACTCCAAGTTTAGACTCCAAGGCTCAACATATAAATAGAGGGGCAGGGCTAGCACGCGGGACACATCAGGATTTCCCAAGCCGTGTGCCGGCAACCCTAGCCCTCTAGTTCCTCCGTCATAATCTCCGTAGTGCTTGGCGAAGCCCTGCAGAGATTGTTCCTCACCACCATCACCACGCCGTCGTGCTGCTGGAACTCAACCACTACTTCACCATCGCTCGCTGGATCGAGGAGGTGAAGGCGTCATCAAGCCGTACGTGTGTTGAACGCGGAGGTGCCGTCCGTTCGGCACTAGATCGGAAGGATCATGATTGGATCGCGGGACGCTCGGCGATTTGGATCGCGAAGACGTTCGACTACATCAACCGCGTTTATTAACGCTTCCGCTTAGCGATCTACAAGGGTATGTAGATTCACTCTCCCTCTCGTAGATGCTCATCACCATGGATAGATCTTGCGTGTGCGTAGGAAAATTTTTGTTTCCCATGCAACGTTACCCAACATCTTCTGATCCACAAGAATCATCGTAAAGTTTCATCGTGTTTGGACTTCGTTTACTATGGTTTTTCTGCAAAACAAAGAAATAGGCAAAAACAGAAACTAGCACAAGGCAATAAGTTAATAGGTTAGTCCACAAAAATAATATAAAATGGCATTAAAACATATAAGATTGGTAATATAATAGCATGAAACAATGAAAAATAATAGATACGTTGGAGATGTATCAGCACGTAGGCATCGGCATGCACGCGATGGGCTGGAAGCGGCAGCCGGCATGCACGCGACAATTAGCATTTGGGCAACGACATGCACACGGCGGCCAACACACGGGTGGCGACCGAACTCACACGCGGCGGTTGAGCGCTCGTAGCAGCCAGCGTGAGGCGCGTCAGCATGAGATCGCCTCGTCCGCACCGCCCTCCTTCCCAGCGTCAGCCGCCTCCTCCATCCACGTTGTAGCCGCCGCAAGGCACTGTCTCATTCACATGTGCCGTGGTCGACAGAGGTGGTTACTCTCGCGTGTTTATCCGGCGAGGATTGAGTGGTTGCATGTGGGCCTGAGTGGGCTGACTAAGACGTGGAAGGAGGTGCTTGGGCGTGACCGGGCCTCCTCATATTGCCCTAGAATCCTAGATTTGGTCATTGTTCGAGATACGTCGGTTAATCCGGACATTTAGGTAGGAAATGAGGAGTCTGTTTGAGTCAATTTTTCTGATGGAGCACTGATTGGGCGTATGTTTTGAAAGTTTAGGGAAAAGATAGGCAAGGCCGGTCCTGAGATTTTAGGGGCCAGGGGCAAGACAATTCAAAGGGGCCCTAAAGTCAGTTTTTTCTATTTCAATTGAAAATAAATACTAACTACACTATAATATATATTGCCTTGTCATCTTGAGTATCCACAAAACCAAGGTCATAAATATTCAGAACAAATGACAATCGACACTTATATATTATGTGTATTAGGTGAATTAGTAACACTTTTGTGCCTAATTAAATTATTATGATCCTATAGTTTTCCACTAGGTTGTCTTCAACGGCAAAGCTAATTCCTCTGAATTTGGAGCAGCAGAAGTACTTGTATCTATTCATAAACTTTTTCGGTATCTCCTTTCTAGGACTAAGTCAATTCATATGCATGTTTTCCCCTTCTCTATACCAGATGGATACTTCCCAGATAAATCTTACTAAATTAACACCAATCTTGCTAATTAGCACACAAACATACTCCCTGTGTAACTTAGTATAAGATGTTTCATGCAGGGAGTATGTTACAAGAAATTAAGAACACTGCTAATTAAAAAAGGCTAAGAAAGACATGGAACAAGGTACCTGGATGGCTAGAAAAATAGAAAATGCAATATTTTGCTGTTACTTACGAGTCACGAACAAAAATCCGAGTTCCTTTTGTCTAATCCCAACCAGCACAAAAGATCGGAGTGTGAGAAACAGATATGTACGAGGATGATATTCACGAAACAAACGATCTAACAACAGACTATGAAAAGAGATGATTTGCGTTGAAGAGGAGGTTAATTTAAATCTAGA
Organism: Elymus sibiricus; assembly: GCA_039707655.1. Classification (NCBI taxonomy): domain Eukaryota; kingdom Viridiplantae; phylum Streptophyta; class Magnoliopsida; order Poales; family Poaceae; genus Elymus; species Elymus sibiricus. The sequence goes on from CM077665.1 coordinate 495,260,017, forward strand.
AAATGGCATTACCTTCTTACATTGTCCGTGCCCCGCAACCAAAAATCACGATCAGACGACGTGGACGGGCCGCCATCAACCTTGCCATGGCTGAATTGTTGCCAATTGGGGGACGAGGAATAGAGGGTCCAACTGATGCTGAGGTGGAGAAAAGAGCATTCATAAGAAAAAAGTTTGTCTTTTTTTTTCATGGAGTTTTTTTATTTAAGAGATCATCTTTTATCACTACACGTCTCACTACCTTTTTAGAAATAACTAGTTATTGAAATAATGCTAAGAGATAATGTATTGGGGACATGTTTTTATTGTTATTCTTAAAATACATACAAACCTTAAAATAAAACTGTCTTATCAACTCACTCCGCGGGACTATTCCAGCGTAAATGTACAAAGATCCCTTGTATTCTGTCGGGTGAAATAAACAAAGCCTTTCCACTCTGCTTTCCCGTTGCGACAAACCGAGGAAGCAGATGGATGCGTCTGTCGAAAACGGCGCGTCCAATGCGCTTCAGAACAGGCGCTCGATTTTACGTCACTAATCTACACCGTCAAGTTGCTTCCCTTGTTATTAGTACATCTGCCTCTCCAGACTAATCATCAGTCAGTCCTGCCGGTCTCCCAAGAAAACCTGCTACGCTCTGCACCACTAGCATTGCACGTTGGTATCCTGAAATGCTCCAGAGATGTTTGTTTGTTTTCTGCGCGTTCCAAGGTACGGGTTGATGGTAAAGTAATGCGAGTAGTGGGTTAGTGTAACTGCCGTGTGCCCCCAGAGTTAGATTTACCATTTCCTTTAGACAATGAAAGTTGGTTTTACTGCTAACACATAGTACGACCATGGCCACAGCCGACACACATGCTTCAGGAAAAAAGATGCTCATAGCTCAGGCCAACTCCAACACACGACCGCAAATGGATCTTTCGTTTTATTCAGATTTCATCCGTTTGAGGCGATAAAATGAACGCCCGTGTCCGGTTTTGGCATTGGACCGGTCGATGCACCCAATGCACGGCAGCATCGCAGAATGTCGGCCTCGTACATATGCTTTTTTTTTAAAAGACGACAGAGAGATTAAAAAGCACGCATATAAACATAAATAAACGTTAACACAAATTTAAAAAGTCCCGGGCAAACATTTAAACATAACATAAAACATAAAATAACTTAAGAAAAGAGTAGCAGTCGTCGCCGTGGTCGTCTTGGATGTTGTCATCGTCTTCAGGCGCCGCCGTCCTCATCGTCGTCCATGCTGAGGTCGACGTACGGTGGTGGCTGCCAAAGGAGGGCCTACGGCGCCTGCGGTGGCCTGCACCACCTCTTCACGGGGCGGAGAATGGTCCGGTGACCGTGGCGGCGTGGGAGCCCTTGGCTCCGCACCCACCCAGTACGCCATCTCGCCGACCGCTGGACGGTCCAGCGCTGGCCCACGAGCCGCGGGTTCCACACGGCGATGTGCGGCTCCTCGACGACCTCCTCCTTGACGCTCATCTCGAACTTCTGGGATGGCGACGTCGCCGGCCGCAGAGAGGGCGAGCTGCGTCTCGAGGCCCGACAACTGACGTTCGTCATGGGTGTTCATGGAGTCCTTCATGACACGCCTGATGAGCTCGGCCTCCTCCTCGTCGGTAATGGGAGGTGGTGACGGCGGGGAGGAGGAGGGGGACGGCGTCGGAGTGAGCCCGCACACACGCGTGCGCCCGCGTACCTGGGGCGGACTGGGAGCGCGCGCTCTACGGGGAGGACGTGGCCGGCGCGGGCTCGGGGGACGGCCTGCAAAGAAGGATAGCCACCGGAGATCGTGCTCATCACGGAGCCACGTATCCCTCAGCGGCGAATCCATCGCATACCTGGGGTCGTAGACGAGTTCCGACGGCAGGCAATGGCGGCGTCGCTTGATCTCCTCGCTGTAGGCGCGGCCGCTCGTTGGGATCGACGGGATGGGCACCCTGTCCGCCGACAGGGTGCCAGTTGTTGGGGAGGAGGATATCTGTCCACGACAACGGCGTCGCCGTCCCCCAGTACCGGCGGCACACATCTGCATGGATGTACGGCCTGACACGCGTCGGCGTCCCCGGAGGTGATATGAAAAATGCGGGAGGGGGGAGGCGAGGAGCTGCGGTGGCCAGAGGAGGAGCCGGACTCGTGGTCGTGCTTCCCCTTTCCGAAGAGAGGCCATTTCCCCATGGCCGCCGGCGAGAGGGGGAGAAGGGACGACGACTAGGGTTTGCCCGTGTCGGGGTTCGAGGAGGCGAGATGGGGACGAAGTGGGGTGGCGAGTGGGAACTGTGGACTGCCGATCCACATTAAAAAGGACGACGATCGTGTGGCTGGAAGACTGGCAGGTGGGGCCGCCCACGCGTGTGCAGTTAAATTGGACGGTGGGAGGTAGGTGGTCGCTCGCTACGCGTCCCCAACACGGAAGAGAAGCTTCGGCGCGGGTCCGTTCGTTGTCCGTCTAGACACAAATCAGGAGCAACTTTGTTCCAGAAATGCGACGGTTCGGACGTGAAACGTTCACGGACAAAAAATACGGATGTGGCCGCGTGATAGACCGCGTCTGTCCATTTGGGTCTAAATAGCCGGACGATACGGGGGCTGCGTTAGAGTTGGCCTTAGGTAGGGCTCAGCACACAAAAGTTCATGCAGTCCTACATTTGATTTCACCTCTTCTCGGATTATAAGTTTCAACGGGACACAAATGCATTGCGTTTTGGTGACATATATGATCCTGGCCTGCTACCTAGGGTAGGGTAGGTAAAGCGGCCGCGTTTCTGTGCAACATGTCCGTGAATCTTGTTTTCTCTGGTGCCGGGACGTGCGCCTTGGGTACCGACCTGACCGGACAGGGGGGAAGGGAGGCGGCCTGGCTAGTCTACTGCCATACCACGGCGGCCATGCCCATGGGCGCCATGGGTGCTGGCCGCGAGCTGGACGCAACGACGCAGCAGCATGTGAGGATGCTTTGGATGGTAGCTGGCCACTGAATCTGCGCGCAAGCAAGCGGACTAGCGTCTAGCGGAGGTCACGCCAGAGCTGAGCTGAGCCTGAGCCTGAGCGCCATACTGTAGCCATGGTGCATGCAGGCATGCAGCCACACCAGTCCATCCCTTCTTGGCCTTTCGTTCCACGAAGCCCCTAGTCCCTCCGGCACGCACAGTAATTGATTACATTCGTTTGTGCTCAAGTGTGTTTTGTTGCTCGATAAAGCTCCTCTTACCCTATCACTAGCAAGTACTCTTAGCTCGGCGTATAATCGAAAGTTCGCTCGCGCCGCTCCCGCGAGCGGCCGGGCGAAACCCTAGTCCGCCGCCGCCGCCTCCCACACCTTGGCCTCCCCCTCCCTCGCCGCCGCCAGGGGACGGCGCCGGGCAAAGCCCGTGCGTGCGTCGGCGGCGGCGGGGTCCTTCCCTCCCCACGAGGCGCGGGCGGCGCGGGACGTCCGGCTTCCGTGGTGGCGCGCGTGGCCAGGAATGGCGTGCAGTCGAGTGGATCTGGCGTGGGGGCGGATCTGGCGCCGGCGAGGGCGTGGCGCGCGGCGCGTCCAGGGCGGGCGGCCTGCCGCGGAGGCGGCCAGGCTAGCGGATCTGGCGCCGGTGAGGGCGCGCGTCCAGGGGCGAGCGGGCGTGGTGCGCGGCCTGGCCCGGTGGCGGCCAGGCGAGGGCACGTGCGGACGCGGCCCGGGGTGGGCGCGACCTGGCGCGGTGGCGGCCAGGCGAGGGGGCGTGGAGGTCCGCGGTCCAGGCGTGGGTCGCTCGTCGCGGGGGGCTAGGGAGCGCGCGGGGCCGGCGTGGCTTGCACCTCCGGGTGAGTGGCGGCCGGGCCTGGCCAGATCCGAGGGCGGCGTGCTGGTGGTTGCCTCGGATTCGGCGCGGGCTGGCGGGGCGGCGCCCCTCCGGCGTGTGGCGGCCGAATCTGGACAAACCTGGCCAGATCCGTGGTGTGTTGGACGCGCGCCGGCCCTGCGCGTTGGTCCTGTGATGCTGGAGCAGGCGGCTCCGGCCGTGATAGATGCGGGATGCAGGGACTGATCTGGTCACTGTAGGCTCGCCGTGGGCGGGGTGGACCACGACTCCATGGCTTCTACGACTAGGTTCTGCGGCGGTGGCGGTGCGAGACTGCATGGACGAGCTTCTGTGGGCACGAGCGAAGGTGTGCGGCGATACGGATGAAAGTCCTGCACGACCAGAGGCCGGTGGCGATGGCGCCTGTGGGTGTCATTTTCCTCCTTGGAGGCGTCACCTGAGGTGTGTCGGCATCTTCCTCGTGCTCGGATGGTGGTTTGTCTCCGGGCGAAATCCTAGGTCCGGTGTTGGATCGGCGTGATGGCGGCGTGTTTGACGTCGTTCCTCTGTTGGGAGCATCACGTTTGGAGACATTTCCTGGAAGCTCTTTGCGGCGCTCCTCCGGTGCTCGCCGCTGTTCAAGGTGAAGCTCCAGGCGCAATGTACGAAATCATCGATGAGTCCAAGACGAAGCTCTTCTTGGGATCGACCAAGTCCCGCCATCTACCCCCTGCTTCCAGGGTGGATGGTGCGTTGGCGAGGGAAGTTTTTAGTTGGAGCTGCTGTCTTCGGAGGTGATCGGCGTTGTTCGAGACGCGGTGGTGATGCTTAGCTTAGAACAGGTGCTTCGGTTGTGTAGTTGTGTTGTATGTGGTGGGTGTAGCTCTCTGCAGCTAATAGGGCCGCAGTTTTTCCTTTCTCTTTTGATCTTCGGATCTTCACCATGTTGTTCTGCCGCTGCTTTCTGCTAAATCTGAATCAAGCCAGCAATTTGCTGGATCTTTCAAAAAAAAAAAAAGCTCGGCGTATAATCACTAGTCGTGCAAGCAGGTCAAATGGATCCCTGGCTGCAAAAGGGAAGAGAGAAACCAACGAAAGCCGTAAATAAATCCACAAGTGCTCATCAATCAGCTCTGCACCGAGGGCTGATCGGACTAAAAAAGTGTTTCGGTTCATCGATAATCGGAAAAGGAAAAAGATACTGCGTCACATCCATCCATCCGCGCCGAGATTGTAAAACCGTCTCGGTTCCCGCCGTGGCCGGTCATGCTCCCGTTCACATCGCGCGGCTCCTTTTTCCCGTCATCTCCGCCGCGCACCAACGGAACCCACCCGCTCCTATATATCCTCGCGAATGCCCCCGCACTTGTCTCCTCGCTCCCGCGCCCCCACGCAAGCGCACTCTCTCGCTCGCTAGGCGCGCAGCCGGTACAAATCGTGCGTACCGGCGTCAGTCACGCACGGTGCCTCTCGCCCACGCCCGAGCTGAGCTGAGCTGAGCGGAGCAGAGCAATGGCGGCAGCCCTCTCGCGCGCCGGCCTGCTGGCGGTGGTCGCGCTCGCGTGCCTCGCCGACGCCGCGACCGCGCAGCTGCGGCAGAACTACTACGCCAGCAGCTGCCCTAGCGCCGAGTCCACCGTGCGGTCCGTCATCTCGCAGCATGTCCAGCAGAGTTTCGCCGTCGCGCCCGGCACTCTCCGCCTCTTCTTCCACGACTGCTTCGTCCGGGTAAGCCGCGCGTCTCTTTCCGTTTTTGCTCCGCCGAGCCTCGTCCACGAGGTTGATTGGCATTGCTGCTCGCCGTGCCCTGGCCGTGACCGTGTTGCTCTGCGCAGGGGTGCGACGCGTCGGTGATGCTGATGGCGGCCAACGGGGACGACGAGAGCCACAGCGGCGCGGACGCCACGCTGTCGCCCGACGCCGTGGAGGCCATCAACAAGGCCAAGGCCGCCGTCGAGGCGCTCCCGGGGTGCGCCGGCAAGGTTTCCTGCGCCGACATCCTCGCCATGGCCGCGCGCGACGTCGTCTCCCTGGTACGTTCCCTTCGCCACTTCAGCCGTCGTACCTACCCTGTAAACAACGGGCCATGCCACGCTATCCCGTGACACCGGGGTACCCGGCGGTAGGGAGCCAGAGCGGGGCGCATGCGCCCCTGTCAGCCGCGCCAGGCTCGCACGGACCCCAGTACTCTACTCTGAAATGCGCAAGTCCTGGTTGGCTCAGGCTGCAAGCCCTCTCTCCTCCGTGACCCCAGCTGGGCGGGGCACGGTCCGGCCTTGCCGTGTGCGCGCAACCCTTTTGCTGAGCGCGCCCAGCCCCACCACGCCGGGCGGGGCCGCGGCGACACTGTTCGACCAGCTTGCCCGTCAGTAACTTTTTAGATAGGGCACCCGCGCCATCCTGCTGTGCTGCATCTATAGTCCAGTCTAGGGTAGCCATGGTCCAGCCACGCTGCCGGCCGGTGATCCGCGCCCATGGCCGTGCTTTGCATTGCAGATTCAGAGACACGCAGCAGGGTGGCTCATCCCGATCGTTTCCGGTCTCTCGGTCCCTCCGGAAGCGCGAAAAGGTGGTGGCCTACGGAGGACACGTGATGCGTGTCGGGCGCGGCCGGATGCCCGCCCGGTCGCGTCGCGACGCACGCATGCGCCGCGCGGTTCCGGGTGTCGTGGCGCTCCCGGCGCGGTGACCGTGGCGCGCGGGTGCGCTGGGCTGGGCTGCCTTGGATACGGTACGAGGGGCGAGTACCGGAGCATGCACAGCTGCTAGCCTACTTCTTTGGGCCTCCGGCGCTCCCAGCAACGGTGACGTGACCTGAAATGAGATGGGAAACTAGTCGGGTTCTGCGGGTACTGGCGCAAGCAAAGCTTCCCCAGTTCACTGTGCGCTCGGTGTCGTCTGCGTGCTGCCCGTGACGCTGTTGCGGCCAGAACTTTGGCCCGAATGGATACCCGAGGCCGAGTAGGTGTCTGCGAGGCGTGCCCCCGTCCAGCAGGCAGACAAAGTTTCCATTCCGTAGAGTCGTAGACCACTGACATGCATGACGAGGTACGGACAATTTAGCCCACACACTAGCAGGCCGACCTACTGAAACACTGTCACGCTAAAAAAAACAGGATTACCATATAATCACTGACATGTTTACATGTAATTGTTGTTATTACTGCAGACTGGCGGGCCGAGCTACGGCGTGGAGCTGGGACGCCTGGACGGCAGGTCGTTCAGCAAGTCCATCGTGAAGCACGTCCTCCCGGGCCCCGGCTTCGACCTGAACCAGCTCAACGCGCTCTTCGCCAGCAACGGGCTCACCCAGTTCGACATGATCGCGCTCTCCGGTACGTCCTCGCATGCCGATCACTTACTTACTTGAAGATTCCTCATTGGCGTTGCACCGTATTATATTCTGCATTCGGCAAGTAGGAGTAGTGTAGTAGGTTGATTTGGCAAAATTTCAGTTTGCTGTATTTTATTGATCAACAACATAAAGATAGTGAAAATTTCGCTAAGCTATCAGCTTCATGATTGCTATTCCGTTTTTCATGGACAGACTCTTTTTGTTAGAGTCGAACTCATCATGCACAAGCAATGATCTCCCATCTCCCAGCTATTGGGCCGGGAGCTGCCTGTCGTAGGTTCGAGTTAGCTATAAGTTGGCCCAGTAAAAAGACTATGCCCAAGTTAGATGACTGGACCAAATTCAGACAACCTTTTTTCCCTCTCTCTATAAAAACAACCAACTGGTTTTTCTCTCTGCTAAAAATGTTTTTCCTCAAGAAAAAAAGACTGCACACCGTAGCAAAATTTGCATCCGTTTCTAAAAAAGCTGCCCAAGTTCGAATCTGTTTCGTTTCTTTTAGCTCTGTCTGAATTTGTTTCATGCGTGTGTGTGTTGACATGGCAGGTGCGCACACGATCGGGGTGACGCACTGCGACAAGTTCCTGCGCCGGATCTACACGTTCAAGCAGCGGCTCAAGTACAACCCGCCGATGAACCTGGACTTCCTGCGGTCGCTGCGCAAGGTGTGCCCCATGAACTACCCGCCCACGGCGTTCGCCATGCTGGACGTGACCACGCCCAAGACCTTCGACAACGCCTACTTCGACAACCTCCGCTACCAGAAGGGCCTGCTCGCCTCCGACCAGGTGCTCTTCACCGACCGCCGCTCCCGCCCCACCGTCAACCTCTTCGCCACCAACTCCACCGCCTTCTTCGACGCCTTTGTCGCCGCCATGGCCAAGCTCGGCCGGATCGGGGTCAAGACCGGCTCCGGCGGCGAGGTGCGCCGGGTCTGCACCGCCGTCAACTAGTTTTCTACTTCGGTCGTGTGTGTGTGTGTTGGTGGGTTAGCCTGGGTCGGTTGGTTCGTGAATTACTTGTGATGCAGCGCAGATGCAGGGTGTTTTTGCTTGTGTGTGTGCGTTAGAGTGCTCATACGCTACGTTTTTTTTTTGTGAGCGAAATACGCTACGTTTTGTGGTGAAAGGGATTTGTGTTAACCATTCTTTGATGGGGCTGTGGGATGGAATGGGTCTTAACGGAAAATGGGACTATTAGTCACATGGTTACGCTGAAACAAATGCAATCACTCTGCTTTTGTGTGAAAGTGGTATTTCTTTGGTTCCCAACATGGACTTTTTGTTTCAGTGCTCACTTGGGACATGGTTTGTGTCGATCAGTTTCTCTCCATCCATCATACGCGTGTCAGGGCTTCGATGCGGACACGTTGTCAAATCAACTCCGATTGCTGCGCCGCATTAAAGTTGTAACACACGAGAGTCATGCTATAGTAAACTCATGTTAATGGTGCCATGTCATCACAATTAATTTTGATCCAAACCAAATCTAATTTTAAATTATTATTTCTTCAAACATAAAAAAAAGTTCATAATTTTGCAAATAACCCCTGAGTAATTGTGGGGTAGAAACCAACAATCTATAAAGTGGTTGAGTGCCATGAAATAATTAAAATAGAGGCCAAACATTATTTAAAATGCCTTTTCTAAATTATGAAAATACGAACTATCTTAAATAATTGCCAAACTTTTTGTGGCAGTGGCTCAATTTATAACACTAATTAAGGTGCAAGTTTTATATTTTATAAAACTAGAATACTACTGTAAATAAAAGGAATTCAGAGTTAAAGAAAAGAAAACAAAAAGAAAAAGAAAATAAAAGAAAAAGGCCAGGCGGAGCACAGTGCCTAGCCCAGCCCACCATCGCCACTCGTCTTCAACCCTGTTCATCAGGGGCGCGTTGGACGCCGGGCGCCCGTTCACGACACCGATGGTCACGGCGTGGCCATCCGGCGACACCCCGGCGCCCTCAAGTCGCCGGCACCCCCCTGTAACAAAAACCTAACCCTAGTCCCCCCCCATTCTCCCCCTCGCTCTTCCCCCATGCCACTCCTCTCCACCCCGAGCACGCACCTGAGCGCGTCGTCGTCATTCACCGCGCCAAAAGTCAACCCGACGCCCTGAGCTTTTGCCCTCAAGCTCCGTTGTCCTCGTCCACGTCAAATGCGAGCACCAGATCGAGCTCCTCGCCCCTACGACATGCGGATCGAGCTCTTCCTCGACCTCTGACCCACTGGCGTTCTACTCCGAATCCGGCGCCGCTGCTACTCCTAGTCACCCACCGGACCACCGTGTGGCCCCGAGGTGAGCTCCGGCTCTTTTCCCCTGTCCTCGCACATCTCCTCCCCTACCGTAGCTAGTTTCCAGCACAACGAGCTCCGCCGCTGCCATGATCGCCGCCTGCGCGCCGAGCAAGCTCCCTAGCACCCGCGCCCGCCGCTGGCGCTCTCCGGGGCGCGTGCTGTGTCGAACCGGACCCCTAGCTCGCCCCTGGCCCGCTCCAGCCTCGCCTCTGTCTGTGCCTGATAGCCACTGTCGCCTCTGCTCGTCGCCATGCTCATCTCTGACCTCCCCTGGTCGCGCGAGTGCCATCGTTCGATGCGTGGCTCCGCCCACGTTCGAACGCTCCTGGCCGCACCCCGATCCGATGCCCATAGTATTTTTCCGGCCAACTCCGGCAAAGATCCGCCGCGCCTATGGTCGCCGGAGCTCTCTCCGGCGCCGCGCTGACAAGGCCTAGCCCGGGGCCCACCCTGGGCCACTAACGAGTGGGTCCCACGGGCCAGTTGATTGCGGTTGACCTAGCCAACTGTGCCGACTGGGCACCCCGAGACACTGACAGGTGGACCCCCATCGCCATTAACTAATGAGTTAATTAAATTAATTAAGTTAATTTAATTACCCACTCACTAATGGGCCCTGTCAGCTAACTAACTAATTTAGTTAGATTTAAACCCCTGTTAACTCTACTGTCTATGACATTTGGGACCCAACGGTCAGGTTTGACCTGGACCAGGTGGGTTGACTGCTGATGTCATCATGACGCACTGCTGACATAATAAAGATAATTTTGAATTAATTTAAATCCAGCAAATTTTAGAAAATCTTTAAATCTTAGAAAAATCATATGAATTAATCCGTAAGTTAGATGAAAATAATTTATATATGAAAGTTGCTCATAAAAATGTGACAAATCCAAATATGCTATCCACTCATTTGTCACATGCCTCTAACATGATGAACATGGATCCTTCCCCTCCGATTCATGTGTCCGAAAACTGCCAAACATCGGGAAAACATTCCCAAATGTTTTCCCGCTCCGTCTGTAACGTGTAGCACTGCGTTAGGTCAACCTTAACACAACATATTGTCTTGTCATGCATCGTGATGAATTTGTTTGCTCTGTATTTATTGTTTCTTCCCCCTCTTCTCTCCGATAGACCCGGAGACCGACGCTGCTACTGGATACGACCACACCTCTGTCCAGCCACTTGCAGCAGAGCTTCCAGGCAAGCAAAACCCCCCTTGATCATTCCTGTTTTGCTCATTCCTTCTCTCTCATGCTTGCATTAGATTTTGCTACTTTTGTCGATAGCTCCTATTCGGATGCATAGCCTGCTTTCGTAACCTGCTGTTGTACCTTACTTGTTATCCTATATGCTTAGTATAGGTTGGTTAGTGATCCATCAGTGACCCCTCCTCCTTGTCCTTGTTGCCCCGCTTTATTATCGGAAGTTTCGATCCAAGGGATCGACGTGCCAAGACCGACACCTCACCGCTCACCCCCTTAGGTGTACGACTCTGCAGAGCTACTATCGAGTATCGAGGGTGATACCTCCTACCTCACTCCTGATGATATCTCTATAGCATAGCTAGTCGGTTATGGGTTACCGAGGGTGATTCCTCTTTCACCAACTACGATGATTTCTCTGTTGTGCAGCACCTCAAGTGTGAACCTGTTGAGGGTGATTCCTTCTAGTTCACCTTGACAGTTACATCGAGTGGAATCCATGGCCGATTCCTCAGATTCCCGCTTGATGTTATGGACACACGGTTACTTTGACTTTACCCTAGAACCATGTAGAAGTCGGGTTGACCTGGAGGGTACCCTCGAGATAATTATGCGGCACGGGCCGACATTCTTTGCTCTTGCCGTAAGTCCGCGAGACAGGGCGACGGGACCATAGATTGTGGATCACCGATCGTTTCCGCACGCTCCCAAGGCACTAACGGGTTTGGATATGTGATCTGAGTAGGGCTCTGACCTTTTCACACTAATCACCACGCGGGAATAAGTATGGGCACTCTGCGTCGTACATTCTCCCAAAAGCTCTTCAGACGTCACAGTGAGCGGCACGCGCCCGGGTGGCCCATGTAAGCACCTACTTTGTCTAAAGAGGTAGCTAGGACTGATCCCGACCGTCCTCGTAATGCGCGGGATTGCAAAGGATGATTTGCCCATGACCCCTTCGCAATTACGATGTAGACCGGCATGCTGACCTCTCTGTTGAGCCTAGGTAGGACTACGACGTGTATTGATATGTCTCCAACGTATCTATAATTTTTGATTGTTCCATGCTATAATATTATCATTCTAGAAAACTTTCGTGGTATTTATTTACCAATGTATATTATTTTTGAGCACTAACCTATTGACCCAGTGCCAAGTGCCAGTTCCTGTTTTCTGCGTGTTTTTGGCTTTTCAGGTTTACTGTACTAAACAAAGTCCAATCGACCTGAAACTTTTTTATGATTTTTTCTGGACCAAACAAGGACCTGGAAGCTTCGAGAGAAGACCGGAGGCCGCAAAAGAGTTTCGGGATCTCTCCTATGGGTGTTAGGGATATATGAATATTTATAGGCCAGAGAAGGGCGTCGGGAGGCAGCCGAGGAGCCCAGGAGCTATCTGGGCGCGACCAGGGGGGTAAGCCACGCCCAGATAACTACTGGCCCCGTCGGCTGCCTTCCGACGCCCTTCTCTGGCCTACAAATATTCATATATCCCAAAACCCATAGGAGAGATCCCGAAACTCTTTTTCCGCCGCCGCAAGTCTCTATTCCGTCGTGATCCCATCTGAAGGCCTTTTCCGATACTCCGCCGGAGGGGGAATCCACCACGGAGGGGCTCTACATCTTCCTTGCTGCCTCCATGGTGATGTGTGAGTAGTTCACCACAGACCTACGGGTCCATAGTTAGTATCTAGATGGCTATCTCTCTCTCTTGATCTTCAATACAATGATCATCGCATCTTCGCTTTGATCTATCCGATGTAATGCTTTTGTGTGGTGTGTTTGTTGGGATCTGATGAATTATGGGTTTATGTTCAGATTATTCATGATAAAATATTGGAGTCTTCTCTGATTGCTTTTATTCATTCTTATTGTATGATCAGTATAGCTTCATAAATCTCTCTGATCAATTGATTTGCTTTGGCCAAGTAGATTGATCTTTCTTCAGTGAGAGGGGTGCATTGTAGTGGGTTCAACCTGACGGGTTTCTACATCCCAGTGACAGAAAGGGACAAGTTACGTCTTTGTGTTGCTGCCATTAAGGGTAAACCGATGAGGTTTATTCATATTGATTGAGTTTACTTTGTCTACATCATGTCATCTTTCTCGAAGCATTACTTTGTTTTACTTAATACACTAGATGCATGCTGGATAGCAGTCGATGAGTGGCGTAATAGTAATAGGTGCATGCAGGAGTTGGCCTATTTGTTTATGGACGTGATGCCTATATACACATGATCATTGTCGTGAATATGAACATGATTATTCGCTTTTCTATCAATTGCCCAACAGTAATTTGTCTACCCACCGTATGTTTCCTATATGAGAGATGCCACTAGAGAACACTACGCCCCCCGGGTCTACTCAATTATATATTTACAAAACTTCAAAAATCTTGCTGACATTATTTACTTTGTATTTTATTTTGCAATTTAAAATTATGTATTACCATCTACTTGTCTCACTTGCTTGTAAATAACGAGTCCAAGGGGATTGACAACCCTCTTGCCCACGTTGGGTGCATGTGTTTTCTCTTTTGTGTGCAGTCGCTGAAGACGGTGGTTGCATGCTACTCCTATTGGTACGATAAATCGTGGTTCTTAACTAGGGGAAACACTTATCCGTTTGTGCTGCAATTACCCGTTCCTCTTCACGGAAAACCCAACGCAGATCACAGACATCAGGAAGGATTTCTGGCGTTGTTGCCGGGGAGTATCACCAATCTACTATCAAGTAACTTTGCACAAATTATCATTCACTTGTTCTACTTTTTATTTGCTGTTATATTCTGTTATTTAATTAAAAAACAAAAAATACAAAAACATTTACTTTACTAGTTTGCTAGTTTGCTTGTTTCGTCTCTAGTTTGCTTGTTTTGCTTGGTCACCATGTCTCAAGATAGATTCTCTAATATCTCTTATTACCAGAGGTTGCCTGAAATTGAGCGTAAGATGAAAGCTTTACGACCTCACAATATGAACACAACAAATATTTTGCTGCTGAAATTGAGGAACACTCCATCTTAGTGGATGCTATTAGTCAACAACTTGATGAAGTCAACAAGAAGGTATTTATTCTCCAATTACAATTTTCTCAAACTGAAGAATTTCTAGGAAAGATATCTCATAAGCAAACCACCCTAGTAAATAGGATGGTCGCTAAACCAGAATCTCTCCCCCTTAATAATCATGATGAAGATCTTAAAATGATTGGTACCTCTCCTATTGATTCTTTGTTTACTTCTCTGGATATAAATGATAAAGGGATTGGAGTTGAACCAACTCTAGCTAAGGAGAGTCCCGTTTGCTTGGTGAGTGACGATTCTAATGATAAAACTGAAAAAGGTGGGTTTGGAGAGGTTAAAACTTTGTCTAGTGATGTGCCCACTATCATAAATTACAAGGATTTTAATTATGAGAGCTGCTCTTTAGTAGAATGTATTTCCTTGTTGCAAACCATTATTAGCTCACGTAATGCTTATGAACAAAACACGACTTTTACTAATCATACAGTAGAGGCAATGATAAAAGCCTATGATGAGAAACTTGAGCTAGAAGTTTCTATTCCTAGAAAATTGCATAATGAGTGGGAACCTACTATTAAAATAAAGATAAATAAATATGAATGTAATGCTTTGTGTGACCTTGGTGCCAGTGTTTCTACAATTCCTAAATCCCTTTGTGATGTGCTTGGTCTCACAAACATTCAAGATTGTTCCCTTAACTTGCATCTTGCGGATTCTACCATTAAAAAACCTCTAGGTAGAATAAATGATGTTCTCATCATTGCAAATAATAATTATGTGACTGTAGATTTTATTGTGCTTGACATTGAATGCAATCCTACTTGTCCAATTATACTTGGTAGGCCCTTTCTATGGACTATAGGTGCAATTATGGATATGAAAGAGGGAAACATAAGATTCCAATTCCCACTAAAGATGGGGATGGAACACTTCCCTAGGAAAAGAATTAAACCACCTTATGAATCTATCATGATAGCTACTTATGGGTGGAGTGTCAAAGATGACAACAGTTGATATCATGCATTGTGCCTAGCTAAGGGCATAAAACAATTGCACTTGTTGTAGGCAACCCAATAGTTATCTTTATTTTGCTTTTTGCTTTTTACTTTCTGTTAGTGTATGATGATGACCCACAAGTATAGGGGATCAATCGTAGTCCTTTCGATAAGTAAGAGTGTCGAACCCAACGAGGAGCAGAAGGAAATGACAAGCGGTTCTCAGCAAGGTAATTTCTGCAAGCACTGAAATTGTAGGTAACAGATAGTTTGATAGCAAGATAATTGGTAGCAAGCAAGTAACGGTAACGGTAAACAAGGTGTAGCAAGGTAGCGCAATCCTTTTGAGGCAAAGGACAGGCCAGAACAATCACTAGTAATAGGCAAAGTGTTCTTGAGGGTACATGGGAATTTCATCTAGTCACTTTTATCATGTTGGTTTGATTCGTGTTCGCTACTTTGCTAATTTGATATGTGGGTGGACCGGTGTTAAAGTGCGGTTCTTACTTGAACTAACAACCTACTTATGATTAACCCCCTTGCAAGCATCCGCAACTACGAGAAAAGTATTAAGACAAAGACTAACCATAGCATTAAACATGTGGATCCAAATCAGCCCCTTACGAAGTAACGAATAAACTAGGGTTTAAGCTTCTGTCACTCTAGCAATCCATCATCTAATAACTACTCCACAATGCCTTCCCTTAGGCCCATGAATGATGAAGTGTCATGTAGTCGACGTTCACATGACACCACTAAGGGAATCACAACATACATATCATCAAAATATCGAACACATATCAAATTCACATGATTACTCGCAACGTGACTTCTCCCGTGACCTCAAGAACAAAGGTAACTACTCACAAATAATAAACATGCTCAAGATCAGAGAGGTATTGAATTGCATATTGGATCTGAACATATAATCTTCCACCAAATAAACCATATAGTAATCAACTACACAAGGTAATCAACACTACTAGTCACCCACAGGTACCAATTTGAGGTTCCGATACAAAGATTGAACACAAGAGATGAACTAGGGTTTGAGAGGAGATGGTGCTGTTGAAGATGTTGATGAAGATTGGCCTCCCAAAGATGAGAGGGGTGTTGGTGATGACGATGGCTTCGATTTCTCCCTCTGGGAGGCAAGTTCCCCCGGCGGAATCGCTCCGCCGGAGGGCAAAAGTGCTCCTGTCCAAGTTCCGCCTCGAGGCGGTGACGCTTCGTCCCGAAAGTCCTTTCTTGATTTTTTCTAGGCCAAGAGATACCTTATACTAGAAGATGGGCACCGGAGGTGGGCCGAGGTGGCCACAACCCATCAGGGCGCGGCCAGGGGGGCCTGGCGTGCCCTGGTGGGTTGTGCCCACCTGGGAGGCCCCCTCCGGTAGTTTCCAACTCCAGTATTTTTTATTAATGCAAAAATAATCTCCGTAAAATTTCAGCTTCATTGGAGTTGTGCAAAATAGGTATCCCTGACGTGCTTTTCTTGGGTCCAGAATTTCAGCTGCCGGTATTCTCCCTCTTTGTGTAAACCTTGCATATTATGAGAGAAAAGGCATTAGAATCACTCCCCAAAGCATTATTATTCAACAAAACAAAGTAAATAACAGTAGGAAATCACGATGCAAAATGGACGCATCAACTCCCCAAGCTTAGACCTCACTTGTCCTCAAGCGAAAGCCGATATTGAAAAGCATGACCACATGGTTTGAGAGAGAGGTGTCGATAAAAACAAAATACAGACATAGAAGCATAATGCTTATTATCGTAACAACAATAAACTCTAAAATAGGAACTTATTTCAATACATTTTTATCATATAGCTTCTCATGAGCAAGTAACAATTCATGACAACATAGAAGTGTGAAGCATAAACCTTATTAGGAACCAACAAACTATGTTCTCAGTCAACTTTGCAACTACAATTCATCATATTTTCAGGAAGGGTCTCATGTAGGAGCCTTTTGGCAAGTCCACATACTCAACCATGATTTAGACTTCTATGATTTCTAATGCTCACGGCATATTCATGAACAAAAAGTTTCAACCAGACACGTAGGAAGATAGGGGCTTATAGTTTTGCCTCCCAACTCACTCACCTCAAGGGTGATGTCAACAATAATAACTCATGCTCACCCATATCCAACTGGATATATGTGCCTAGATCTTTCCTCACCACATGATACTTGCAAAAGAAAAAGTAAAAAGGAATAGGGAAGAATACTTTGACTCTTGCATAAAAGTAAGTGCATAAAAGTAAAAGATAGGCCCTTCGCAAAGGGAAGCAGGGGTTGTCATGCGCTTATTGGTTTGTATGCCCAATCCCTTAATGTAAAAGAACGTCACGCTATATTGCCCCCTATGATAGCAACCTTTATTATGCAGTCCGTCACTTTTATTACTTTGCCATCATAAGTTCGTATAACGCTCAATTTTCTCTTACACTAATTGATCAAAACACTTTTAGAAGCAATTTTTATTGCTTTATTGCACCAATGACAAGTTACTTGAAGGATCTTTCTCGATCCATAGGTAGGTATGGTGGACACTCAAAGAAAGAGTTTGGTTTGGGTTTTTGGATGCACAAGTAGTATCTCTACTTAGTGCGGAATTTTTGGCTAGCAAAGATATTGGGCAAGCACCACATGTTAAAGGATCTATGACAATATAACTTCTATGTGGATATGAACAAACATAAATCATTACGTTGTCTTCCTAGTCCAACGTCAACAATTTTGACATATAATATTTGATGGGGGCTCACAATCATAAAAGATGTCCAAGATAGTGTATTTGCATGTGAATCTTCTCTTCCCTTATTAATTCTTTCATGAATTGCATCATTGACCAATGCTATGTTTGTCAATCTCCAACAAATTTTACTACTTATACTTTTCCTTATGTGATGTCATTACTCACCATAAGATTAGCATATGATTTTTTTTTCATTTGTTTCTTTTCCTTTATTTGATTGCAATCAAGAAATTAGAGAGGCAAAAAGTAAAACTAAACTTTATTATATAACTTTCACTCGATTACATAGATAGATAGGCCACGGAACTAACACACGAAAATAGATCATACTAAAACTTTTATTCAACTAGAGCAAAGGGAAACTAAAGATCAAACTAAAATAGGTAAAGGTGAATAAAAGTGGTGGTGATACGATACCGAGGCACCTCCCCCAAGCTTGGCTTAAGCCAAGGGGAGTGCCCATACCCGTGTGCTCAAGTCTCTTTTGGTGGTGGTGATGAAGAAGGTGGAGGTGTTGATGTAGGTGTTGATGAAGCTTTCTTTTTCAACTTATATTTAAGCATAAAGTTTTCCTCCCTTAGGTCATCATTCTCCAACTCAAGCTTTAATATCCTTTGGCATAGGGCATTCTTGCTCTCCTGCAGAAAACGAGACGGGATAAATTGGACCTTAGGTTTGTATCTTCTAGGGAGGCTTGATTTCTTGAATTCCACATGCATATCTCCAGGTTGAGGCAATGGATCATCCTCTTCCTCAGAGCTGTCATCTTTTGTTTCCTGCATGGTAGCATCTTCTTCCTCCTCCGAGGTCCATAGGTAGGGGTAAATTTCCCCAAAGATCTTTGGGTCTGGAACATAGGGATCAACATGGCTCTCTCCCTCCGAATCCTGAGACGACATATTTCTAGATCTGCTAGGGAAACAACACGAAACAAGAACAAAGGATTTTTTTGCGATGCGGTCGTCAAAACAGTCGGGGGTATATATAGCGAATTTTTATTCTTGGGAAACAAGTATTTGGAAGGAAAATGGAGTCGGGAAGGCATCCGAGGTGGGCACAACCCTGGCGTGCCCAGGTGTATCATGCTCACCTCGATCACCTTCCGGTTTCTTTTTTTATTTCCAAAATTCTAAAGTATTCCAAAACTAATTTTTTTTTTGCATATTTTTAG
The DNA here is from genome assembly GCA_039707655.1 of Elymus sibiricus. Classification (NCBI taxonomy): domain Eukaryota; kingdom Viridiplantae; phylum Streptophyta; class Magnoliopsida; order Poales; family Poaceae; genus Elymus; species Elymus sibiricus. The sequence goes on from CM077665.1 coordinate 495,278,615, forward strand.
GAGTCCGTTTACTTACCGTATCACATACCTCCTATTTTTAAGTATTCTGGAGTGTTCCGGAAGGTTGAATTTATGTGTTCTTCCGGTGTCATGGTTTGGATAACATTGCTTTCAACGTTAATAGGCGTACCTGAGATATAATGCTTAATTCTTTGTCCATTGACCACCTTCGGCGTTATTAATCTTGATAGCTCCAGAACGATAAACCTCTTCGATAATATATGGCCCTTCCCATTTTGAGAGAAGCTTTCCTGCAAAAAATCTCAAACGAGAGTTGAACAAAAGAACATAATCTCCTATTTTGAATTCCCGCTTTTGGATTCTTTTGTCATGCCATCTTTTTACTTTTTCTTTGAATAGCTTGGCATTTTCATAGGCTTGGGTTGTCCATTCATCTAGCGAACTAATATCAAATAACCTCTTCTCACCGGCAAGTTTGAATTCATAGTTGAGTTCTTTAATTGCCCAAAATGCTTTGTGTTCTAGTTCTAGAGGCAAATGACAAGCTTTCCCATACACCATTTTGTATGGAGACATACCCATAGGATTTTTATAGGCTGTTCTATAGGCCCAAAGTGCATCATCTAATTTCTTAGACCAATTCTTACGAGACCTATTGACAATTTTTTGTAATATTAATTTATTTCTCTATTGCTAAGTTCAACTTGACCACTAGATTGAGGATGATAGGGTGATGCAATTTTATGGTTAACATCAAATTTAGCGAGCATCTTACGGAAAGCACCATGGATAAAGTGTGAACCACCATCGGTCATTAAATATCTAGGGACTCCAAACCTCGGGAAGATAACCTCTTTAAGCATTTTAATGGAGGTGTGGTGATCGGCACTACTAGTTGGAATAGCTTCTACCCACTTAGTAACATAATCAACCGCAACCAGAATATGAGTATACCCATTGGAGGAAGGAAAAGGCCCCATATAATCAAAACCCCAAACGTCAAATGGTTCAACAACAAGTGAATAATTCATAGGCATTTCCTGACGCTTACCGATATTACCAATTCTTTGACATTCATCACAAGACAAGACAAACTTACGGGCATCCTTGAAGAGAGTAGGCCAATAAAAACTAGATTGCAATACCTTATGAGCAGTTCTATCTCCCGCATGATGTCCTCCATAAGCTTCAGAATGACATTTCCGTAGGATTTGTTCCTGTTCAAGCTCAGGTACACAACGTCTAATAATACCATCTACTCCTTCTTTATAAAGATGTGGGTCATCCCAAAAGTAATGTCTCAAGTCATATAATTTTTTTTTGTTTTGTTGATAAGTAAAGCTAGGTGGTATATATTTAGCGACAATGTAGTTAGCATAATCAGCATACCAAGGTGTGCGTTGTGTGACACTTATCGCAGCTAGCTGTTCGTCAGGGAAACTATCATCAATGGGTAGTGCGTCATCAAGAATATTTTCTAACCTAGACAAGTTGTCAGCTACGGGGTTCTCGGCTCCTTTCCTATCAACAATGTGTAAGTCAAATTCTTGAAGCAAGAGAACCCACCTGTCGTGGGAAAGATCCTGACAATACGAGTAGGGGTAGGAAAGAAGGGGCGAACATGGTCTAGTGTTCGGAGATACTCGGGGCCGGTGTTCGGAGATACTCTCGCTAGTTCGTCTCGATTTTGATTCGTCAAAGAACATGGTCCAGTGTTCGGAGATACTCGGGGCCGGTTGCTCTTGCTCTGTCCATTCGGTCATAAAATCAACCAAGGCCTGAGACTTGATTGCTTTCTTGGCTTCAAACTTTATCTCCAGAGGTAGGAGCTCGATCGCCCACTTTGCCACTCGGCCGGCAGCGTCTCTGTTGTGTAGAATCTCCGCCAGAGGAGCGTTGCTAACGACTGTGACTGAGTGATCTTGAAAGTAATGAACCACCTTCTTTACCGTTAGGTAAATACCGTAGACAAGCTTTTGGTAATGCGGGTACCTTTGCTTGGAAGGGGTCAAGACTTCTGAAATGTAGTAAATGGGTCTTTGGACTTTGAATGTCTTTCCAGGCTCATCGCGCTCTACAACAAGGACAGTGCTCACCAACTGGCTGGTAGCCGCGATGTACAGGAGTAGAGGTTCCTGGCTGCTCGGAGCAGCTAACACCGGCTGGGTGGAAAGCAATGCCTTGAGTTCTTCGAATGCGGATTGTGCCTCGGTTGTCCACTCGAATTTATCGGATTTCTTCATCAATCGGTAGAGAGGTAACGCCTTCTCGCCGAGTCTTGAGATGAATCGGCTCAGGGCCGCAAGGCAACCGGTCAGCCTTTGCACGTCATGCAGACGCTCGGGTTGTTTCATTCGGATTATCGCGCCAATCTTATCCGGATTTGCATCGATGCCTCATTCGGAAACAAGGAAACCGAGTAATTTTCCGGCGGGCACTCCGAATGTGCACTTGGCTGGATTTAATTTTATCCTGAAGCGCCGCAGGTTTGCGAAGGTCTCGGCAAGATCAGTCAGGAGGTCGGAACCTTTCCTTGACTTGACCACGATGTCATCCATGTACGCCTCCACGTTCCGATTGATCTGCTCTTGCAAGCACTTCTGTATCATGCGCTGGAAAGTGGCGCCAGCATTTTTCAGACCGAATGGCATCGTGATATAGCAGAAGCACCCGAATGGGGTGATGAAAGCTGTTTTTATTTCATCGGGTCCGTACATTCGGATCTGGTGGTACCCGGAGTACGCATCCAGGAACGACAGGCGTTCACATCCGGCATTGGAATCTACGATTTGGTCTATACGAGGTAGAGGAAAGTGATCCTTCGGGCATGCCCGATTGAGATGCTTGAAGTCAATGCACATACGGAGTGACTTGTCCTTCTTAGGCACCAGGACGACATTCACAAGCCACTCGGAGTGGTATACCTCGCGGATGAACTCGGCAGCTAGGAGCCGAGCGATTTCTTGACCGATTGCCTTGCGCTTCTCGACTGAGGATCGGCGCAAGTATTCTTTGACTGGTTTGACCTTGGGGTCGGTTCGTAGTCGGTGCTCAGCCAGCCCCCTGAGCACACCCGGCATGTCAGATGGCTTACATGCAAAGATGTCCCAGTTCTCACGGAGGAACTGGATGAGCTCGGCTTCCTATTTCTCCCCGAGTGAAGTGGAGATGCTCGTAGGGGCGGCATTCGGATCAGTGGGGTGGATATGGACATGCTTGGTCTCACCGGCCGATTGAAAAGCCGATTCGGAAGCTGGTCGCTTTGACCTAAGAAGGTCCGCTGAGTCCACCTCCTTCTTGTATTCTTCGAGTTCCGCCGCAAGCACTTGGTCGTGAGCGATCTTCGAGCCCTGCTGGAGGCACTCCTCGGCCAGAACTCGATCGCCGATTATAGTAATCACACCATTCGGACCCGGCATCTTTAGCTTAAGATACGCGTAGCATGGTCGGGCCATGAAGCGTGCATAAGCAGGTCTGCCCAGGATGGCGTGGTAAGCACTCCGGAAGTCCACCACCTTGAAGGTCAGCCGTGCCTTCCGAAAGTTCTTGGAGTCACCGAACACCACATCCAGAGCGATCTGTCCGAGTGAATCCGCTTTTTTCCCGGGTACAATCCCGTGGAAATGCATGTTGCTCTTGCTCAATCGGGACATCAGAATGCCCATAGCCTTGAGCGTGTCGGCGTAGATGATGTTAATGCCACTGCCTCCGTCCATCAGGACTTTGCACAGTCGGACGCCGTTGACGGCAGGGTCAACGACTAGCGCTTGCCTCCCGGGGGTGGCCATATGGGGCGGATGATCAGACTCGTCGAAGGTGACTGGAGTCTTTGCCCAGCTGAGATGCTTGGCGGCAACCGGAGCTGCCATATTCACTTCGCGATCGATCACCTTCAATCGCCTCTTGCTTTCTAGGTCAGCAAAAATCATGAGAACCTTCTCGACATGAGGGTACTCGGAAGCACCCGCGTCTTCTTCGGCTTCATATTTTTCGCCTGAGGGCTCGGCACCCATTTCCTGCCTGAGCAGGCGACATTCCCAAGTGGTATGCTTCGGGAGCACAATGTTACCCTCTTCGTCCTTTTTGGTATGAACCTGACAGGGCTGATCGAGAATGTCAGATTTGAAGTCGGACTTCTTCTTGGGAGTCCACTCCTTCTTCTTTTTTGGTTTGGGCTTGCCCTGGCCTTGCCTCGGGATAGCCGCGACCTCTGCCTTGCCGGAGGCATCAGTCTTCTGCTTCTGTTTCTTCCTGGCATTACCTCCCGATTGAGGAGCGTCACCATCCCTCCCTTTGCCGTTACGGAGACGCTCTTCTTCCTCACCATTGGCGTATTTATTGGCGATCTCCATGGCCCGACTGAGGGACAGATCCCCAGCGTGACCAAACTTCAAGACCAACTCCCTGTACCGAGTGCCGGCCTTGAAGGCGCACACGGCCTGGTGCTCAGTCACATTTTCCACAGTGTTGTGCAGAGTGGTCCAATGCTGAATGTACTCACGGAGAGTCTTGTCGCTCTTTTGGACGCAATGTTGCAGCTCAGTCAAGCCACCCGGCCGCTTGTAAGTGCCCTCGAATGTTTTGACGAACACTCGGGCCAGATCTTCCCAGCAGTAAATACAACTGGCCGGCAGCTGATTCAACCAAGCTCGTGCGGAGCCTTCCAGCATGAGTGGAAGGTGCTTCATGGCGACGAAGTCGTTGCCACCGCCAATCTGAACGGCCACTTGGTAATCTTCGAGCCAAGTCTCCGGCTTGGACTCGCCGTTGAACTTTCCAAAACCGGTTGCCAACCGATAATTGGTGGGTATCTCCGCTTCTCGAATGTATCTGCTGAAACACCCAAGACCAGTAGCGCCCCAGCCACTTGCTCGGTCCCTATCGAATCGGTTCCGATCGACCACTCGCTGAGTGATATCGTCCCGAGCGTCATAGCCTCTGTGACGGGGAGGACTGCGTTCACGCTCTCGCCCGAGTGAATAGCCGCCGTCATGCGGGCGCTGCCCGCGTGAACCGCCCCTCGGAGGGGGAGTCCGACTGACGTCGCGACCATCTCGCCCACGTGCTCCATACGGACCTCTCGGAGGAGGAGGAGCCCGCGGTTCCCTTCTGGGGGCAAGGGGACTGTGAGCCGACTGAACTGTGTCTGCCCGAATGGACTTGCTGTGAATACGCTGATTTGATCGTGACACTTCGGAGTTTTGTTGCAGGGCAGTCTTCAGCAAAGCTTGGATCTGCCGAATGCCTTCGCCGGCCGCCGAGCCGGATGGCTAAATTGAATCTGCAATCCGAGTGGCGGTAGCCAAGTTCTCCAGAGGCGTACGCATCACCGGGATGGTGTACGGCCTATCCTTCGTGAACAACTGACGACGACTGCGGCTGGAACTCGGGAGCTCCCGAGCCGCGCGCTCATCAAGTGACTGCTGGAGCCGTTCGAGCCGCTCGCGCTTTGCCAGGGTCGCCTGGCGCGCTGCTTCTAGGGCCACCTCGTCAGGCGAGTTCCCTGCAATGGGGGTCAGGAGCACCTCGTCGTTCATGCGCCTGATCTCCTCCCGCTGCTCCTGAGCGAGGGGGCAAGGGATGTAGGTGCCGGAGTCCACGTTGTTGCGGACGTCATCTCGATCGAGGGATCCAGCCATCAAAACTTCTGCGGCGTCTCCGCCGCTTCCGCACTCGGACGTGCTTGATAGCTCGTCGCTTGATGAGGGGAAAAGACAGTGAACCGACTCCTCGACGTCGGGTACCATCACTTGTTCAGCCGCGGTTTGGACGGCCACGGCGTGTTTGATCCAGCGCTGCAGCCGTGAGCTCCCGGAGCGCTTATGACGAGCTGCAATGCGGGTCGGAGAGCCCAGTCGGTAGGGTGTAGAAGGTTGCCGGAGAAGGACTCCGTATGTCGCCGCGCTGAAGTGCACTGCGCCACGGGTGGGCAGTACCTCAGCGATCAGCGGCGCTTCCTGCAGCCACGCCGAATCGTCAACGATGAAGCTGAGGGAGCCGAAGCGGATCTCGCTGCCGAGAGCCATCATGATGATGATCGAAAGGATGGAAATTCCACCTGCGCCGGATTTCGCTAGACGCGCTGCCCCACGGTGGGCGCCAACTGTCGTGGGAAAGATCCTGACAATACGAGTAGGGGTAGGAAAGAAGGGGCGAAGTCTAGCTAAAGCTCAGGTGTGCACTCAGATGTGTACGAGTTTGGGCCTCACTCGGGAGTGATAACAGCCCTACGTCTCGAGCCCGGAGGCTTTGTGTTGCTTATGGGGGTATGAGATTACACAGGGTCTGAACCCTTGCAATGGCGCCCGGGGGTGGCTTATATAGAGTGCGCCACCGCCGGCCGAGCGCCATCACTAGGGCATTAATGCCAATTAATGCGGCGTTACTGAAATAGCCGATTAACTGGAACGTTACAGGTAACGGACAATTCATTACATGATGGATGTCTGCTCAAGTTCTATAGACCCTACAACTTCTGAGTCGCCTGAGCTCCTATCCGACCGAGTGGCGCCGCAGCTTCAGTAGTCCGAGTGGCTTGAGAAATCCGAGCGAGTCATCGTAAAATGACCGAATGTGTTTCTAGCCCAGGGGCCTTTATGATATTGAGGGACCACAGGTGGGCCCTAGATGTCAGGCTTATGACCCTACCCATAGTAGGTAGCCTCATCACCACCTAATGAGTCTAGGTTTAGCATCTTTCTTTTCCATAAGGTATTTTATAGCAGCATGATCGGTGTGAACAATGACTTTGGAATCAACAATATAAGACCTAAATTTATCACAAGCAAACACAACTGCTAAAAATTCTTTTTCAGTAGTAGCATAGTTTCGTTGGGCACTGTCTAGAGTTTTACTAGCATAATGGATAACATTTAATTTCTTATCAACTCTTTGTCCTAGGACATCACCAATAGCATAGTCACTAGCATCACACATAATTTCAAAAGGCAAGTTCCAATCAGGTGGTTGAACGATAGGTGTAGAGGTTAAGGCTTTCTTGAGTGTTTCAAAGGCTTCCCCACAATCATCATCAAAAACAAAAGGAATATCCTTTTGCAAAAGATTAGTAAGAGGCCTATAAATTTTAGAGAAGTCTTTAACGAACCTCCTATAAAAACCAACATGACCAAGGAAACTTCGAATACCTTTGATATCTTTAGGACATGGCATTTTCTCAATTGCATCAACTTTAGCTTTATCCACCTCAATACCTCGTTCAGATATTTTATGCCCCAAGACAATGCCTTCATTAACCATAAAGTGGCACTTCTCCCAATTCAAGACAAGATTAGTTTGTTCACATCTCTGCAAAACTCGATCATGGTTGCTTAAGCAATCATCAAAAGAAGTTTCGTAAACGGAAAAATCATCCATGAAAACCTCCACAATCTTTTCACAAAAATCAGAGAATATAGCAGTCATACATCTATGAAAGGTAGCAAGTGCATTGCATAAATCAAAAGGCAGACATCTATAAGCATAGGTTCCAAAAGGGCAAGCAAAGATCATTTTCTCTTGATCAGATTGTGACACAGGTATTTGAGAGAAACCAGAATATCCATCTAAGAAGCAAAAGTGTGTATGCTTAGATAGTCTCTCTAACATTTGATCAATGAACGATAGAGGGTAATGATCTTTTCTAGTAGCTTTATTCAATTTTCTAAAATCAATTACCATTCTATAGCCAGTAAGAATTCTTTGTGGAATGAGTTCATTCTTATCATTAGGAACAACAGTAATACCTCCTTTCTTAGGGACACAATGAACGAGACTTACCCATCTACTATCAGCAATAGGATAGATTATACCTGCTTCCAGAAGTTTTAGTATTTCAGTTCTTACCACTTCCTTCATCTTAGGATTCAATCGCCGTTGGTGATCAACAACAGGTTTAGCATCAGGTTCCATATTGATCTTGTGCTGACATAGAGTGGGACTAATGCCCTTAAGATCATCAAGAGTATATCCAATAGCAGCCCGGTGTTCCTTAGAACTTTCAATAATCTTTCTTCTTCATGTTCTGAAAGGTTGGCACTAATAATAACAGGATATATCTTTTTCTCATCAAGATAAGCATACTTCAATGTGTCAGGCAATTGTTTCAATTCAAACACAGGATCACCTTTAGGTGGAGGAGTACCTCCAAGAGTTTCAATAGGCAAATTGTGTTTCAAGAGAGGTTGTTGTTCGAACAAAATTTGATCTATTTCATTTCTTTCACGCAAATGCATATCATTTTCATGGTCGAGCAAATATAGTTCTAAGGGATCAGTAGGAGGCACATCAGTAGAAGCAAGACCAATTATTTCATCCTTATTAGATAACTATTTATCACGGGGTTGTCTACTAAACTTGGAAAAATTAAACTCATGAGACATATTACCAAAACTGACATCGATAGTTTGTTTTTCATAATCTATCTTAGCATTGACGGTGCTCAAGAAAGGTCTACCAAAGATAAAGGGACAAAAGTCATCTTGTGGGGAACCAAGGACTAGAAAATTAGTAGGGTATTTTACTTTCCCACACAAGACTTCAACATCTCTAACAATCCCAAGTGGTGTGATAGTGTCTCTATTAGCAAGTTTAATAGTAACATCAATGTCTTCTATTTCAGTAGGTGCTATCTCATCCATAATTTCTGTTGGGGAACGTAGCATGAATTTCAAAAAAATTCCTACGCTCACGCAAGATCTATCCATGGAGATGCATCACTACGAGAGGGGAGAGTGTGTCTACGTACCCTCGTAGACCGTTAGCGGAAGCGTCTCACAACGCGGTTGATGTAGTCGAACAATCCTTCGAGCTCCACCGATCGAGTACCGAACGTACGGCACCTCCGAGTTCTACACACGTGCAGCTCGGTGATGATCCTTGCCTTCTTGATCCAGCAAGACGTCGAGGAAGTAGACGAGTTCCGTCAGCACGACGGCGTGGCGACGGTGACGGTGAAGTGATTCCGGCAGGGCTTCGCCTAAGCTCTCCGAAAATATGACCGAGGTGGAAAACGGAGATCGGGGCACCGCACACGGCTATGGGACAATTGTTGTGCCTTGGGGTGCCCCCTTACCCCCGTATATAAAGGATGAGAGGGAGGAGGCCGGCCCCCTAGGGGTGTGCCAAGTGTGGGGAGTCCTACTAGGACTCCTTAGTCCTAGTAGGATTCCACCTCCCATACGGAGTAGGAAAGGGGGAAGGGAGAGGGAAAGGAAAGAGGGGGCTGCGCCCCCTCCCCTAGTCCAATTCGGTTTGGGCAAGGGGGGGCATGTGCCTCCTCACGTGGCCTGCCTCTCCTTTTCCCGTATGGCCCAATAAGGCCCATTACTTCTCCCGGTGAATTCCCGTAACTCCCCGGTACTCCGAAAAATACCCGAATCACTCGGAACCTTTCCGACGTCCGAATATAGCCTTCCAATATATGAATCTTTACCTCTCGACCATTTAGAGACTCCTCGTCATGTCCGTGATCTCATCCGGGACTCCGAACAAACTTCGGCCACCAATCACATAACTCATATAATACTAAATCGTCATCGAACCTTAAGTGTGCGGACCCTACGGGTTCGGGAATGATGTAGACATGATCGAGATGACTCTCCGGTCAATAACCAACAGTGGAACCTGGATGCTCATATTGGTTCCTACATATTCCACGAAGATCTTTATCGGTGAACCTCATATGTCAACATACGTTGTTCCCTTTGTCTGGCGGTATGTTACTTGCACGAGATTCGATCGTCGGTATCCAATACCTAGTTCAATCTCGTTACCGGCAAGTCTCTTTACTCGTTCCGTAATACATCATCTTGCAACTAAGTCTTTAGTCACGGTGCTTGCAAGGCTTCTGTGATGCTGTATTACCGAGAGGGCCCAGAGATACCTCTCCGATAGTCGGAGTGACAAATCCCAATCTCGATCCATGCAAACTCAACAAACACTTTCGGAGATACCTGTAGTGCACCTTTATAATCACCCAGTAACGTTGTGACGTTTGATACACCCAAAGTATTCCTACGGTATCCGGGAGTTGCATGATCTCATGGTCAGAGGAACGTGTATTTGACATAGTGAAAGCAATAGCAATAAACTGAACGATCATTTGCTATGCTAACGGTTGGGTCATGTCCATCACATCATTCTCCTAATGATGTGATCCCATTATCAAATGACAACTCATGTCCATGGTCAGGAAATCTTGACCATCTTTTGATCAACGAGCTAGTCTAGTAGAGGCTTACTAGGGACTCAGTATTTGTCTATTATTCACACTTGTATTAAGTTTCCGGTCAATACAATTCTAGCATGAATAATAAACCATTATCATGAATGGAGAAATATGATAATAAACACTTTATTAATTGCCTCTAGGGCATATTTCCAACAGTCTCCCACTTGCACTAGAGTCAATAATCTAGTTTACATCTCCATGTAATTAACATCCAATCAGTTCTAGGGCTGATCATGTTTTGCTTGTGAGAGAGGTTTTAGTCAACGGGTCTGCAATATTCAGATCCGTTTGTTCTTGGCAAATCTCTATGTCATATGTAGATGCTGCTACCACACTCTGTTTGGAGCTACTCCAAAACCGACAGTCCCAGTTTACGTATCCAGTATGAGACTCATAGTCTTCCGGATCGGTGTTTAAAGCTTGCATCGACGTAACCCTTTACGGCGAACTCTTTATCACCTCTATTCCCGAGAAATTCTTCCTTAGTCCTTTTCAGGTACTTCAGGATATTCTTGACCGCTGTCCAGTGATCTACTCCTGGATCACTTTGGTACCTCTTTTGCCAGACACATGGCAAGGCACACAGCTTGGCATACTTTATAGAAGCTATGGCCGAGGCATAGGGGATAACCTTCATCCATTCTATTTATTTTGCCGTGGTAGAGATTTGAGTCTTACTCAACTTCACACCTTTCACCACAGTCAAGAACTCCTTCTTTGACTGATCCATTTTGAACTTCTTCAAAATCTTGTCAAGGTATATGTTTTGTGAAAGTCATATGAGGCGTCTCAATCTATCTCTATAGATTTTGATGCCTAACATGTAAACAACCTTTACCTAGATCTTCAAGTCTTACTCCACTTCACACCAGCCAAGAACTTATTTCTTTTGACTTGATCCATTTTGAACTTCTTCAAAATCTCATCAAGGTGTGTGAAAATCTTTTATCAGGTGTCTTGATCTATCTCTATAGATCTCGATGCCCAAACCGTGGATAACTCAAAAACAGGTTTTTATTGAAAAACTCCTTTCAATTAATTCTTTATGCTTTCCATAAATTCTACATCATTTCCAATCACATATACTTATTAGAAATGTTATAGAGCTCCCACTAACTTTGTTGTAAATACAAGTTTCTCCATAAACTTGCATAAACCCAAACGCTTTGATCACTTCATCAAAGCGAGTATTCCAGCTCCGAGATGCTTGCACCAGTCCATAGATGGATCGCTGGAGCTTGCATACTTTGTTAGCACCTTTAGGATCGACAAAACCTTCCGGTTGCATCATATACAATTCTTCCTTAAGGAATCCATTAAGGAATGTCGTTTTGACGTCCATTTGCCAGATTTCATAATCATAAAATGCGGCAATTGCTAACATAATTCTGACAGACTTTAGCATCGCTACGGGTGAGAAAGTCTCATCGTAGTCAACTCCTTGAACTTGTCGATAACCTTTAGCAACAAGTCGTGCTTTATAGACGGTGACATTACCATCAGCGTCCGTCTTCTTCTTAAAGATCCATTTATTTTTAATAGCTCGCCGTTCATCGGGCAAGTCTACCAAAGTCCACACTTTGTTCTCATACATGGATCTAATCTCGGATTTCATGGCCTCAAGCCATTTGTCGGAATCCGGGCTCGCCATCGCTTCTTCATAGTTCGTAGGTTCACCGTTGTCTAACAACATGACCTCCAAGACAGGATTGCCGTACCAATCTGGTGCGGAGCGTGTCCTGGTTGACCTACGAGGTTCTGTAGCAACTTGATCCGAAGCTTCATGATCATCATCATCTACTTCCTCTCTGGTTTGTGTCGGTGTCATAGAAATTTCTTCCTGTGACATACTACTATCCAGAGGAGGTACAATTACCTCATCAAGTCCTACTTTCCTCCCACTCACTTCTTTCGAGAGAAACTCCTTCTCTAGAAAGGATCCATTCTTAGCAACGAATACTTTGCCTTCGGATCTGTGGTAGAAGGTGTACCCAACGGTTTCCTTTGGGTATCCTATGAAGACGCACTTATCCGCTTTGGGTTCGAGCTTATCTGGCTGAAGCCTTTTGACATAAGCATCGCTTCCCCAAACTTTCAGAAACGACAGCTTTAGGTTTCTTGCCAAACCACAATTCATACGGTGTCGTCTCAACGGATTTAGACGGTGCCCTATTTAAAGTGAATGCAGCTATCATTAATTCATAACCCCAAAATGATAGTAGCAAATCGGTAAGAGACATCATAGAACTCACCATATCTAATAGAGTACGATTACGACGTTCGGACACACCATTACGCTGTGGTGTTCCATGTGGCGTGAGCTGTGAAACAATTCCACATTGTCTTAAGTGATTGCCAAACTCGTAACTCAAATATTCTCCTCCGCGATCAGATCATAAGAACTTTATTTTCTTGTTACGATAATTCTCTACTTCACTTTGAAATTCTTTGAACTTTTCAAATGTTTCAGATTTATGCTTCATCAAGTAGACATAACCATATCTACTCAAATCATCAGTGAACGTGAGAACATAACGATATCCACCGCGCGCCTCAACACTCATCGGACCGCAACATCGGTATGTATTATTTCCAATAAGTTGGTTGCTCGCTCCATTGTTCCGGAGAACGGAGTTTTAGTCATCTTGCCAATAAGGCACTGTTCACATGTCTCAAATGATTCATAATCAAGAGATTCCAAAAACCCATCTGCATGGAGTTTCTTCATGTGTTTAACACTGATGTGACCTAAGCGGCAGTGCCACAAATATGTGGTACTATCATTATCTTTTGGCATTCGTGTTATGAACATATGTATTACTACGATCAAGATTCAATAAACCTTTCATTTTAAGTGCATGATCATCAATGATATTATCCAAATAAATAGAATAACAATTATTCTCTGAAATTGAATAACCGTCTTGCAATAAACACTATCAGATATAATGTTCATGCTTAACGCAAGCACCAAATAACAATTATTTAGGTTCATCACTAATCCTGAAGGTAGAGAGAGCGTGGCGATGGTGATCACATCAACCTTGGAGACACTTCCAATGCACATTGTCACCTCGTTCTTAGCTAGCCCTCGTTCATTCCGAAGCTCCATGTTTCAAGTTGTAAGCAACTGAACAAGTATCAAATACCCAGGTGCTCCTACGAGTACTAGTAAGGTACATATCAATAACATGTATATCAAATATCTTTGTTGACATTGCCAGTCTTATTATCCGCTAGTTACTTTGGGGAAGTTCCGCTCCCTGTGACATTTCCCTTTGCAATGGGAGCACTAAGTCTCGGGTTTGGTTCAGCCTTGGGTTTCTTCGCGTGAGCGGCAACTGTTTTACCGTTCTTCTTGAAGTTTCCTTTTCTTTCCCTTGCCCTTCTTGAAACTAGTGGTCTTATTAACCATCAACACTTGATGCTCCCCTTTTTTTTGATTTCTACATTCGCAGATTGTAGCATCGCGAATAGCTTAAGGATCTTCTATCCCTTGCATGTTTATAGTTCATCACGAAGATCCAGTAGCTTAGTGATAGTGACTAGAGAACTCTATCAATCACCACTTTATTCAGAAGTCTAACTCCCACTTGATTCAAGTGTTTGAAGTACTCAGACATTCTGAGTACATGCTCACTAACGGAGCTGTTCTCCTCCATCTTGTAGCTATAGAACTTGTCGAAGGTGTCATACCTCTCGACCTGGGTGTGAGCTTGAAAAACAAATTTTCAGCTCTTGGAACATCTCATATGCTCCGTGTCGCTCAAAACATATTTGGAGCTCCGGTTCTAAGCCGTAAAGTATGGCGCACTGAACTATCGAGTAGTCATCTTTTCTTGTCTGCCAGACGTTCATAACGTCCTCGGACGAAGCCGTAGGGGTATTTCACTGAGCGGTGCATTAAGGACATAAGCCTTCTGTGCAGCAGTGAGGACAATCCTCAGATCACGGACCTAGTCCGCATAGTTGCTTCCATCAACTTTCAACTTCGCTTTCTCTAGGAACATAATAAAAACAGGGGAACTACAGTGCGGTCTATTGATCTACAACATAAATTTGCTAAGACAAGTAAGACTATGTTCATGACAATTGAAGTTCAATTAATCAAATTACTTAAGAACTCCCACTTAGATTAACATCCCTCAAGTTGTCTAAGTGTAACATGATCCACATCAACTAAAACACGTCCGATCATCACGTGAGGTGGATTAGTTTTTCAATGGTGAACATCTTTCATGTTGATCATATCTAATATATGACTCATGTTCGACCTTTCGGTCTCTTGTGTTCCGAGGCCATATCTGTATATGCTAGGCTCGTCAAGTTTAACCCAAGTATTCTGTGTGTGTAAAACTGGCTTACACCCGTTGTATGTGAACGAAAGAATCCATCACACCCGATCATCACGTGGTGCTTAGAAGCGTCGAACCTTCGCAACGGTGCATACTAGGGGAGAACACTTATCTTGAAATTTAGTGAAGGGATCATCTTATAATACTACCGTCGTCCTAAGCAAAATAAGTTGCATAAAAGGATTAACATCACATGCAATTCAATATATGTGACATGATATGGCCATCAACGTCTTGTGCCTTTGATCTCCATCAGCAAAGCACCGTCATGATCTCCATCGTCACCGGGTTGACACCTTGATCTCCATTGTAGCGTCGTGACACCTTGATCTCCATCGCAGCGTCGTGGTCGTCTCGCCGGCTATTGCTACTACTACTACTGCTAACTCATAGCGGTAAAGAAAGGCAATTACATAGCGTTGGCATTCCATACAATAAAGAGACAACCATAAGGCTCCTGCCGGTTGCCTGATAACTTACAAAACATGATCATCTCATACAACAACTTATATCACATCATGTCTTGACCATATCACATCACCAGCATACCCTGCAAAAACAAGTTAGACGTCCTCTACTTTGTTGTTGCAAGTTTTACGTGGCTGCTACGGGTTTGCAAGAACCGTTCTTACCTACGCAAAACCACAACGTGGTGTAGTGATTGCTTTTTGATCTTCTAAAAGAACCCTCTTCAAGGAAACCGATTCAACTAAAGTGAGAGAGACAGACACCCGCCAGTCACCTTTATGCAACGAGTGCACTTAGCGGTGAAACCTGTCTCGCGTAAGCGTACGCGTAATGTTGGTCCGGGCCGCTTCATCTCACAATACCGCCGAATCAAGTATCAACTAGTAACGGCAAGCAATATGTATACACCCACGCCCACAACTCACTTGTGCTCTACTCGTGCAAATCACATCTACGCATAGACCTGGCTCGGATGCCACTGTTGGGGAACGTAGCATGAATTTCAAAAAATTTCCTACGCTCACGCAAGATCTATCCATGGAGATGCATCGCTACGAGAGGGGAGAGTGTGTCTACGTACCCTCGTAGACCGTTAGCGGAAGCATCTCACAACGCGGTTGATGTAGTCGAACAATCCTTCGAGCTCCACCGATCGAGTACCGAACGTACGGCACCTCCGAGTTCTACACACGTGCAGCTCGATGACGATCCTCGCCTTCTTGATCCAGCAAGACGTCGAGGAAGTAGATGAGTTCCATCAGCATGACGGCGTGGCGACGGTGACGGTGAAGTGATTCCGGCAGGGCTTCGCCTAAGCTCTCCGAAAATATGACCGAGGTGGAAAACGGAGATCGGGGCACCGCACACGGCTATGGGACAATTGTTGTGCCTTGGGGTGCCCCCTTGCCCCCGTATATAAAGGATGAGAGGGAGGAGGCCGGCCCCCTAGGGGTTCGCCAAGTGTGGGGAGTCCTACAAGGACTCCTTAGTCCTAGTAGGATTCCACCTCCCATACGGAGTAGGAAAGGGGGAAGGGAGAGGGAAAGGAAAGAGGGGGCTGCGCCCCCTCCCCTAGTCCAATTCGGTTTGGGCAAGGGGGGGCGTGCGCCTCCTCACGTGGCCTGCCTCTCCTTTTCCCGTATGGCCCAATAAGGCCCATTACTTCTCCCGGTGAATTCCCGTAACTCCCCGGTACTCCGAAAAATACCCGAATCACTCGGAACCTTTCCGACGTCCGAATATAGCCTTCCAATATATGAATCTTTACCTCTCGACCATTTCGAGACTCCTCGTCATGTCCGTGATCTCATCCGGGACTCCAAACAAACTTCGGCCACCAATCACATAACTCATATAATACTAAATCGTCATCGAACCTTAAGTGTGCGGACCCTACGGGTTCGGGAATGATGTAGACATGATCGAGACGACTCTCCGGTCAATAACCAACAGCGGAACCTGGATGCTCATATTGGTTCCTACATATTCCATGAAGATCTTTATCGGTGAACCTCATATGTCAACATACGTTGTTCCCTTTGTCTGGCGGTATGTTACTTGCCCGAGATTCGATTGTCGGTATCCAATACCTAGTTCAATCTCGTTACCGGCAAGTCTCTTTACTCGTTCCGTAATACATCATCTTGCAACTAACTCTTTAGTCACGGTGCTTGCAAGGCTTCTGTGATGCTGTATTACCGAGAGGGCCCAGAGATACCTCTCCGATAGTCGGAGTGACAAATCCCAATCTCGATCCATGCAAACTCAACAAACACTTTCGGAGATACCTGTAGTGCACCTTTATAATCACCCAGTAACGTTGTGACGTTTGATACACCCAAAGTATTCCTACGGTATCCGGGAGTTGCATGATCTCATGGTCAGAGGAACGTGTATTTGACATAGTGAAAGCAATAGCAATAAACTGAACGATCATTTGCTATGCTAACGGTTGGGTCATGTCCATCACATCATTCTCCTAATGATGTGATCCCATTATCAAATGACAACTCATGTCCATGGTCAGGAAATCTTGACCATCTTTTGATCAACGAGCTAGTCTAGTAGAGGCTTACTAGGGACTCAGTATTTGTCTATTATCCACACATGTATTAAGTTTCCGGTCAATACAATTCTAGCATGAATAATAAACCATTATCATGAATGGAGAAATATGATAATAAACACTTTATTAATTGCCTCTAGGGCATATTTCCGACAATTTCTTGGTATAAGGTAAAAAGGATAGCACTCACACTAGCACCTAAATCACATAAACCATGATAGCAATGATCTCCTATTTTGACTGAGACAACAGGCAAGCCTTCTTTGGGTCTATGTTTATCTTTTTCATCAGGTTTAGTAATTCTAGCAACTTCATCATGAAAGTAGATAACATGCCCATCAATATTTTCTACCAAGAGATCTTTAACCATAGCAACACTAGGTTCTACTTTAATTTGCTCAGGTGCTTTAGGTGCTCTTATATTACTCTTACGAACCACAGTTGATACCTTAGCATGTTCCTTTATCCTAACAGGGAAAGGTGGTTTTTCAATATAAGCAGTAGGCACAACTGGATCAACATTGTAAAAGATAGTTTCTTCTTTAGCTATGACCGGTTCTTTAATTTCTTCTTTAATAGAGGGATGATATTTAAACCACTTCTCCTTAGGGAGATCAACGTGAGTAGCAAATGCTTCACAGAAAGAGGCTACTATCTCAGAGTCAAGTCCATATTTAGTGCTAAACTTGTGAAAAGTATCGGTATTCATAAAAGATTTAACACAATCAAATTCAAGCTTTATACCTGACTCATTACCTTCGTCGAGTTCCCAATCTTCAGAGTTGCGTTTAATTCTTTCTAAGAGATCCCACTTGAATTCAATAGTCTTCATCATATAAGAACCAACACAAGAAGTATCGAGCATGGATTGATCATTATGAGAAAGCCGAGCATAAAAATTCTGAATGATAACTTCCCTCGGAATGTCATGATTGGGGCATGAATATAACATTGACTTAAGCCTCCCCCAAGCTAGAGCGATACTTTCTCCTTCATGAGGCCAAAAATTATATATATAATTCCGATCACGATGAACTAGATGCATGGGATAAAACTTTTGGTGAAATTCCAATTGCAAACGATTCCAGTTCCACGATCCAAGATCATCACATAGCCTATACCATGTCAACGATTTTCCCTCCAAAGATAAAGGGAAAACCTTCTTCTTAACTTGATATCACATGATTACTCGCAACGTGACTTCTCCCGTTACCTCAAGAACAAAGGTAACTACTCACAAATAATAAACATGCTCAAGATCAGAGAGGTATTGAATAGCATATTGGATCTGAACATGTAATCTTCCACCAAATAAACCATATAGTAATCAACTACACAAGGTAATCAACACTACTTGTCACCCACAGGTACTAATCTGAGGTTCCGATACAAAGATTGAACACAAGAGATGAACTAGGGTTTGAGAGGAGATGGTGTTGTTGAAGATGTTGATGAAGATTGGCCTCCCAAAGATGAGAGGGGTGTTGGTGATGACGATGGCTTCGATTTCCCCCTCCGGGAGGGAAGTTCCCCCGGCGGAATCGCTCCGCCAGAGGGCAAAAGTGCTCCTGCCCAAGTTCAGCCTTGAGGCGGCGGCGCTTCGTCTCGAAAGTCCTTTATTGATTTTTTTCTAGGTCAAGAGAGACCTTATACCAAAAGATGGGCACCGGAGGTGGGCCGAGGTGGCCACAACCCATCAGGGTGGGACCAGGGGGGCCTGGTGCGCCCTGGTGGGTTGTGCCCACCTGGGAGGCCCCCTCCGGTAGTTTTCAGCTCCAGTATTTTTTATTAAATGCAAAAATAATGTCCGTAAAATTTCAGCTTCATTGGAGTTGTGCAGAATAGGTATCTCTGACATGCTTTTCTTGGGTCCAGAATTTCAGTTGCCGATATTCTCCCTCTTTGTGTAAACCTTGCATATTATGAGAGAAAAGGCATTAGAATCACTCCCCAAAGCATTATTATTCAACAAAACAAAGTAAATAACAGTAGTAAATCATGATGCAAAATGGACGTATCATATGATAACATAATTATTGCCTCTTTAATGATTGTGTTTTTGTGTTTAAATTAGTGTTTGTGCCTGATACGTCTCCAACGTATCTATAATTTTTGATTATTCCATGTTGATATATTATTATTGAAGGATACTTTTTGGGTATTTATTTACCAATTTATATTATTTTGAGCACTAACCTATTGACCCAGTGCCTAGTGCCAATTGCTGTTTTCTGCATGTTTTTCACTTTTTAGGTTTACCGTACCAAACAAAGTCCAATTGCCACGAAACTTTTTGATGGTTTTTTTGGAAAAAAAGAAGACCTAGAAGCTTCGGAAGGAGGCCGAGAGCCAGCCGAGGGCCCCACAAGCGAACAAGGTGCGCCCTGATGGCTTGTGGGCCCCTCGTGGCTCCCCTCACCCCGTTCTTTGGCCTATAAATTCTCATATATCGTGAAAACCCCAGAGGAGGTCCCGAAACACTTTTTATGCTGCCGCAAGTCTCTATTCCATTGGGAGCCCATCTGGAGCCCCGTTCCGGCACCCTGCCGCAGGGGGGATCGATCACGGAGGGCCTCTACATCAACCTTGCTGCCCTCATGATGATGTGTGAGTAGTTCACCACAGATCTATGGGTCCATGGCTAGTACCTAGATGGCAATCTCTCTCTCTTTTGATCTTCAATATAATGTCCGTCGCATCTTCGCTTTGATCTATCCGATGCAATCCTTTTGTACGATGCATTTGTTGGGATCCGATGAATTGTGGGTTTATGTTCAGATTATTCAAGAAAAGTATTTGAGATATCTTTGATATATAATTTTAATTCTTAACTGCATGATGATTATAGCTTCGTAATCTCTTTGATCTATTGAAATAGTGTGGCCAACTAGATTGATATTTCTTCGGTGAGAGAGGTGCGTTGTGGTAGGTTGAACCTGACGAATTTCTATACCCACTGACAGAAAGGGACAAGATACGTATTTGTGTTGCTGCTACTAAGGATAAAACGATGGGGTTAATTCATACTGATTGAGTTTACTTTGTCTACATCATGTCATTGTTCTCCAAGCATTACTCTGTTTTACTTAATACTCTAGATGCATGCTAGATAGCGGTCGATGGATGGAGTAATAGTAATAGGTGCAGGCAGGATTCGACCTATTTTCTTATGGACGTGATGCCTATATACGCATGATCATTGTCGTGAAAATCACATAACTATCCACTTTTCTATCAATTGCCCAACAATAATTTGTTTACCCTCCGTATGTTGCCTACATGAGAGATGCCGCTAGGGAACACTATGCCCCCGGGTCTATTCACTTATATATTTACAAAAGCTATTATTACCTTGCTGTTATTATTTATCTTTTTTTTATTTTGAAATTTACAATTATCTACAATTATCTACTCAACTCATTCGCTTGCAAATAACGAGATCAAGGGGATTGACAACCCTCTTGCCTGCGTTGGGTGCAAGTTGTTTGCTCTTTTGTGTGCAGTCGCTGATGAAGGTTGAGGATTGATATTCCTATTGGTTTGATAAACCTTGGTTTCATAACTGAGGGAAATACTTATGCACTTTGTGCTGCAATAACCCGTTCCTCTTCACAGAAAACCCAACGCAGATCACAAGTATCATGAAGGATTTTTGGCGCCGTTGACGGGGAATATCATCACCAACTATCAAGTAGCTTCACAAAAATGATCATTCACTTGTTCTTGTTTTTATTTGATGTTATATTTAGTTTGTCTCATAAAAATCAAAAATACAAAAATATTTATCTTTGGTTGTTGCTAGTTTGCTTGTTTAGTCTCTAGTTTACTTGTCCTTCTTGTTACTTTGCTTGCTTTGTCACCATGTCTCAGGATACTACTAAGTTGTGAGATTTCTCAAATATTAATAATAATGATTTTATTAGTACTCCTATACCACCCGCCACTAATGCGGATGCTTTTGATACTAATGCTGCATCGCTGAATCTTGTCGTGAAAGATCAATTTTCGGGAAGTCCCAATGAGGATCCCGCTTCACATCTCAATACTTTTGTTGAATTATCTGAAATGCAAAAGAAAAAGGACATGGATAATGATATTGTGAAATTCAAATTATTTCCTTTTCATTAAGAGATAAAGCTAAAGCTTGGTTTTAACCTTTACCGCGTAATAGTATTGGAACATGGGATAAGTGTAAAGATGCTTTTATTGGCAAGTATTTTCCTCCTGCTAAGATCATCTCCCTTAGAAATCAAATAATAAATTTTAACAGCATTACCAAGAACATTTTGCACAAGCTTGGGAGATAATGAAATTGATGATAAGAAATTGCCCTACTCATGGTTTGAACTTATGGATGATTATCCAAAACTTCTATACTGGACTAAACTTTGTGTCTAGAAATCTTCTAGATTCTGCTGCTTGTGGTAGCTTTATGGATGTGACCTTAGGACATGCCACAAAACTTCTGGACAACATTTTGACAAATTATTCTCAATGGCACACCGAGAGAGCTCCAACTGGTAAGAAGGTAAATTCTGTTGAAGAAATCGCAACTTTGAGTGAAAAAGTGGATGCTCTTATGAATATGGTTGCTAATAAAAATACTCATGTTGATCCCAATGATATTCCTTTGTATACCTTGATTGATCAAAATGATGATGCTATTGATGTGAACTTTATCTCTTGAATAATTTCAACAACAATGCTTATAGGGGAAATTTCAATCCTAGGCCGTATCCCTGTAATTCCCCTAACAACTATGGAAACCCTTATGGTAATTCTTATGGAAATTTTCTAAAAATTCTAATAGGATACCCTCTGATCTTGAGAATACAATTAAAGAATTCATTAATTCTCAAAAGGTTTTCAATACTACGGTAGAAGAAAAATTGCATGTGATTGATGCTTTGGCTAAAAACACGGATAGAATTGCTCTTGATATAGAAACTCTTAAAAGTAAAACTTTGACACCTAAGCATGATTTTAATGAGAGTATTAAATCTATCCAACTGTTTATCAGTGAAAGTAAGGAGAGGACCGCTAAGTTGAAAGATAAGCGTGAATTCTTAGAAAAAGCTCTTCCACCCGGTTTTTACCGGAATCATGATGAAGATCTTAAAATGATTGGTACTTATCCTATTGAATCTTTGTCTACTTTTCTGAATATAAATGATAAAATTACTGGAGTTGAACGAACTCTAGCTAAGGAGAGTCTCGTTTGCTTGGTGAGTGAGGATTCCAATGATAAAACTGAAAAGGTGACTTTGGAGAGGTTAAAACTTTGTCTAGTGATGTGCCACCTATCTTAAATTACAAGGATTTTAATTATAAGAGATGATATTTAGTAGAATTTATTTCCTTGTTTCAAACCATTATCATCTCACCCAATGCTTACGAACAAAACAAGGCTTTTACCGAACATATAGTGGAAGCCATGATAAAAGCTTATGATGAGAAGCTTGAGCTTGAAGTTTCTATTCCTAGAAAATTGCATGATGAGTGGGAACCTACTATTAAAATAAAGATAAATAAATATGAATGCAATGCTTTGTGTGACCTTGGTGCTACTATTTCAATTATACCTAAAACTCTATGTGATGTGCTTGGTCTCACTAATATTGAAGAGTGTTCCCAAAACTTGCATCTTGCGGATTCTACCATTAAAAAACCTTTAGGTAGAATAAATTATGTTCTAATTATTGCAAATAAAAATTATGTGCCTATAGATTTCATTGTGCTTGATATTTATTGCAATCCTACTTGTCCCATAATACTTGGAAGATCCTTCCTACGAACTATAGGTGCAATTATTGACATGAAAGAGGGAAACATAAGGTTCCAATTCCCATTGAAGAAAGGTATGGAGCATTTTTCTAGGAAGAGATTTAAACCACCTTATAGATCAATAATGATAGCCACTTATGGATGGAGTGTCAAAGATGACAATACTTGAAACTATGCATTATGCCTAGCTAGGGGCATAAAACAATAGCGCTTGTTGGGAGGTAACCCAATAGTTATCTTATTTTTTTATTTTTATTTTCTGTTGTGTGTTATAACATGATTATTTACTCTATAATGATTGTTTTTTTGTGTTTAAATTAGTGTTTGTGCCAAGTAAAACCTTTGGGATGACTTGCATGATAAGTAGAATCAATGCTGAAACATAACCGGAACTTTTGACTCCAGTACAGGAATTGTATTTTCCTACTGGAAGGTGGTAAAATCCTGAAACTTTTACAGTGTAGTACTATATGAATTTTTAAGGTTTTACTAATTTTTCCGAATTTTTAGAGGTACAGAATTATAAGTGCTTACAGATCTTTACAGACTGTTCTGTTTTAGACAGATTCTGTTTTGCTTGCATAGTTTGCTTGTTTTGATGATGCTATGGATTGTATCCGGGGGTATAAGCCATGGAGAAGTTAGAACACAGTACCTATTATGCAATACTGATATATGAATCAATTTATAACAGTACCTAAATTATTTGATATGTTGCTTATACTAACGGATCTCACGAAGTTTTGTGGAGTTTAATGTGTTTGAAGTTTTCAAGTTTTGGGTGTTATCAGGATGGACAAAGGATTAAGGAGCGGCAAGAGCCTAAGCTTGGGGATGCCCAAGGCACCCCAAGGTAATATTCTAGGAAGACTCAAGCGTCTAAGCTTGGGGATGCCCCGGAAGGCATCCCCTCTTTCGTCTCAATCCATCGGTATGTCACTTGGAGCTATATTTTTATTCGTCACATGATATGAGTTTTGCTTGGAGCGTCGTTTGCTTTTGTTTGATTTTACTTTAAGTTTACCACAATCATCGTTTGCTGGACACACCTATTTGATAGAGACACGCCTTCATCATAATTTGTTAGAATACTCTATGTGCTTCACTTATATCTTTTGAGCTTAGCAGTTGCTCTAGTACTTCACTTATATCTTATTGAGCACGGTGGTGTGTAGATTTTATAGAAATATTTGCACTCTCATTCTTCACTTTTATTTGTTTGAGAGTTAATAAATAGTGATGGTAATTTGCATGGGTCATAAGACTAGTTCAAAAATGATAGGTATTCAATGAGTGCTAATTAAAACCATCATGTAGCTCATATAGAGAAGATTTGGGTTAATGATATTGATGTAGTAATATGAAAAAGGATGAGTGCACCATTGTTGATCAGTAGAAGTATCGATATTAAGCATTGTTAATTTTTCATTTGTCTAAAAATTAAAAAGGTACGGTGAGGATCTGTGAGCATTTCTATTCCTCGTTGAAATCCTAGTGTTGTTTCGAGTCGGAGGCGTGCGATGGTTAACTCCTCCCAACCTCCTCCCTTGGGGCATGGGAGTAGTACTTTGATTCATGATAAAACTAATAAAACTTTGCAATAAGTATATGAGTTCTTTATGACTACTGTGAAACCATGGACATATGCAATCTTACCTCCTCATATTTTGCTAGCCTATTCGGTATCGTGCATTGCCTATTCTCACCTTGAGGATTGGTGCAAACTTAGTTGGTGCATCCAAACCCCGTGAAATGATACTCTCTATTGCACATAAGCCTCATTATAGCTTCCTCAAAACAACCACCATACCTACATATCATGGCATTTCCATAGCCATTCCGAGATATATTGCCATGCAAATTCCATCGTCACTTTACATGACTAGTTCGTTCATCATCATATTGCTTTGCATGATCATATAGAGCTGACATAGTATTTATAGCAAAGCCACCTCTTATCATGTTTTTGATACATGTCACGCTAGATCATTGCATATCGTGGTACATTGCTAGAGGCAATCATATAGAGTCATATTGCCATATCAGTTTTTCATATTGACTTGTAAGTAAATAAAAGTGTGATAATCATCATTGTTAGAGCATTGTCCCAGTGAGTAAATGAAAATGGGGGAGGCCAAATGAGCCCTCCATTACAAAAATGAGAGAAAATGAGAGAAGCGACTTTGCTACTATCGTTTACCACACTTGTGCCTCAAAGTGGCCCCTTGTTCTTCATATAGAGAGTCTCATGATATGTCATTTTCATATGCTAGTGGGAATCACTTTTTCATTATTATAAACTTGGCTTGTATATTACGATGACGGGCTTCCTCAAATTCCCGAGGTCTTCATGAGCAAGCAAGTTGGATGCACACCCACTTAGCTTCAGTTGAGGTTTCATACACGTATAGCTCTAGTGCATCATATTTGCATGGCAATCCCTACTCCTTGCTTCGCTATCTATTGATGGGCATCTCCATAGCCCGTTGATACGCTGAGTTGATGTGAGACTATCTTCTCCACTTTTATCCCTTTGATACCAACCACCATACTCTATTCCACCTTTATGCTATGTCCAATGGTTCACACTCATGTATTGCATGAAGAATAAAAAGTTGATGCACTTTAAAAAAGTACGATCCAATTGCCTGACTTGGACACCGTGGTGCTTAACATTTGTATTAATGTGGCGAAGACGGAGTCATGCCTTGCTAATATAATAAGATGAATGATGGATAAACATTCTTTTATGATCATATACTTTGAAGATTAAATTTTTTGTTACTTATGCTTATAGATATTACTATGTTGATGTTTATTAATTCATCATTTATCAATGAGCATACATGCAAAATATTACAAAATGGGTAGCATGTCATATAAAAAATTCAGTTTTTATCATTTACCTACTCAAGGACAACCAGGAATTAAGCTTGGGGATGCTTGATAAGTCTCCAACTTATCTATAATTTTTGATTGTTCCATGGTGATATATTATCATTCTAGGATACTTTTTGGGTATTTATTTACCAATTTATATTATTTCTGAGCACTAACCTATTGACCCAGTGCCCAGTGCCCGTTGCTGTTTTCTGCATGTTTTTCACTTTTCAGGTTTACCGTACCAAACAAAGTCCAATTGCCACGAAACTTTTTGATGATTTTTTCTGGACAAAAAGAAGACCTAGAAGCTTCGGAAGAAGGACGGGAGCCAGCCGAGGTCCCCACAATCCCTTGATGGCTTGTGGGCCCCTCGTGGCTCTCCGGACCCTGTTCTATGGCCTATAAATTCTCATATACCGCGAAACCCCTAGAGGAGGTCCCGAAACACTTTTTACACCGCCGCAAGTCTCTGTTCCGTCCGGAGCCCATCCGGAGCTTCATTCCGGCACCCTGCCAGAGGGGGGACCGATCACGGAGGGCCTCTACATCAACCTTGTTGCCCTCATGATGATGTGTGAGTAGTTCACCACAGACCTACGGGTCCATGGCTAGTACCTAGATGGCAACCCCTCTCTCTTTTGATCTTCAATACAATGTTCATCGCATCTTCGCTTTGATCTATCCGATGTAATCCTATTGTGCGGTGTGTTTGTTGGGATCCGATGAATTGTGGGTTTATGTTCAGATTATTCATGAAAAGCATTTGAGATATCTCTGATGTTTATTATGTCTCTTAATTGCATGATCATTATAGCTTTGTAATTCTCTCCAATCTATTGAAATAGTTTGGCCAACTAGATTGATATTTCTTCGGTGAGAGAGGTGCGTTGTGGTAGGTTCAACGTGACAAATTTCTATATCTCACTGATAGAAAGGGACAAGACATGTCTTTGTGTTGCTGCTACTTGATACGTCTCCAACGTATCTATAATTTTTTATCGTTCCATGTTGATATATTATCATTCTAGGATACCTTTTGGATATTTATTTACCAATTTATTATATTTTTGAGCAATAACCTATTGACCCAGTGCCAGTTGCTGTTTTCTGTGTGTTTTTTACTTTGCAGGTTTACTATACCAAATAAAGTCCAATTGCCATATAACTTTTTGACGATTTGTTCTGGACAAAAACAAGACCCAGAAGCTTCGCAAGATGGCCGGGAGCCGCACCAGGGTCCCACCAGCCATCAGGGCGCGCCCCTGGGGGGGCGCTGATGGCTTGTGGCCCCCTAATGGCCCTCCCGACGTCGTTCTCTAGCCTATAACTTCTCTAATATCATGAAAACCTTGAAAGCAGTCCCGAAACCCTTTTTCCGCCGCCGCAAGTCTCTGTTCCGTCGTGAGGCCATCTGGAGCTCCGTTCCGTCACCCTACCGAAGGGGGGATCGATCACAGAGGGCCTCTACATCAACCTTGCTGCCCTCATGATGATGTGTGAGTAGTTCATCACAGACCTACGGGGCCATGGCTAGTACCTAGATGGAAATCTCCCTCTCTCTCTTTTCATCTTCAATACAACGATCATCGCATCTTCACTTTGATCTATCCGATGCAATCCTATTGTGTGGTGTGTTTGTTGGGATACATGAATTGTGGGTTTATGTTTAGATTATTCAAGAAAATTATTTTAGATATCTCTGATGTTTATTATGTCCCTTAATTGCATGATCATTATAGCTTCGTAATTCTCTCAGATCTATTGAAATGCTTTGGCCAACTAGATTAATATTTCTTCGGTGAGAGAGGTGCGTTGTGGTAGGTTCAACCTGGCGAATTTCTATATCCAAGTGACAGATAGGGACACGATACATCTTTGTGTTGCTGCTACTAAGGATAAAACGATGGGGTTTATTCATATTGATTGAATTTACTTTGTCTACATCATGTCATTGTTCTCCAAGGATTACTCTGTTTTACTTAATACTGTAGATGCATGCTGGATAGCGGTCGATGGGTGGAGTAATAGTAATAGGTGCAGGTCGGAGTCAGCCTATTTGCTTATGGACGTGATGCCTATATACACATGATCATTGCCGTGAAAATCACATAACTATCCACTTTTCTATCAATTGCCCAACAGTAATTTGGTACCCACCGTATGTTGCCTACATGAGAGATGCCGCTAGGGAAAACTATGGCCCTTGGTCTATTCAATTATAAATTTTCAAAAGCTATTGTTACCTTGCTGCCATTATTTTTCTTTTACTTTATTTTGCATTATACAATTATGTACATAACTCATTTGCTTACAAATAACGAGATCAAGGGGATTGACAACCCTCTTGCCCGCGTTGGGTGCACGTTGTTTGTTCTTTTGTGTGCAGTCACTAAAGGCGGTTGAAGATTGATATTCCTATTGGTTCGATAAGCCTTGGTTTCATAACTGAGGGAAATATTTACCCACTTTGTGCTGCAATAACCCGTTACTCTTCACGGAAAACCCAACGCAGATCACAAGTATCAGAATGGATTTCTGGCGCCGTTGTCGAGGAGTATCATCATCAAATTTCAAGTAGCTTCACACAAATTTTCATTCACTTCTTTATATTTTTATTTGCTGTTATATTTAGTTTGTTTCATAAAAATAAAAAATACAAAATTATTTATCTTTGCCTGTCACTAGTTTACCCCTTTGCTTGCTAGTTTACTTGTCCTGCTCGTTACTTTGCTCGTTTGGTCACCATGTCTCAAGATACTACTAAGTTGTGTGACTTCTCAAAAACTAATAACAATGATTTTATTAGTACACCTATACCGCCCACCACTAGTGCGGAGGCTTTTGATATTAATGTTGCATTGCCAAATCTTGTCATGAAGGATCAATTTTTGGGAAGTCCTAATGAGGACCCCACGTCGCATCTGTCGGCGTTCTGGGAACAGGGGTACCCAGACCTGCCTGCCTGCGGCCCAGGGCATGGCCCACTTCGACAGCGCGGCACGGCTCGGTGCCAGTCCGTTCGTGAACAAGACCCTCGTGAGGCCCCTGCCCTCGCGAAGAGGATGACGCCAAGCCCCCTCCCGAGGGGCGGAGATCCCTATGCAGCACTTGGCCTCGTGAGGCCAGGGTGGCGCATGCCCAGCTAGGCGGGTGCCAGCGGGCGCAGCAGGGGCAGTTTCCTCTTTGGTGCAAAGGAGGCAAGGACGTACGTGGGTTCCCAAGATGCCCCCAAAGATTTCCACTTCGGTGCAACAAGACCAAGACCCCGAGCTCAGCAAGACGGATGTCACCACCGAGCCCACCTATGCATCACCACCAACAACTTTGCAGGCGAAGACCACCTTTCGTCAGGATAAGATGTACCACCTGTCCCCTTTCGAATTTGGCCGTTGTGGGATCACTTCCCACCTCCGCGACAAGGGAAGAGGACCCGGGCCACTATAAATAGAGGATAGGATGCACCGTAGAAGAGGACGAGATCCAGAACCACCAGAGCCCCCTCGCGAGGTTGCTCAACACTGTACTAGTTCATCCACAAACCTCCTCGTGAGGCAACACACCACAAAGCAGGAGTTGGTTATTACACTTCGCAGCGGCCCGAACCTGGGTAAATCCTCGTGTTCATCTTCTTCCCTGCGAGTGAGAGAGTGTGATTCTGTCTGGCCGTGGAGCTGTGAGCTTGAGGCCAAGGCTGGTTGGGATCTTCGCACACGCCCCTGAGTTCAAACCTCCTTGGGTTTTGCGGAGCCCGAAATCCGACATTTCGCGCGCCAGGTAGGGGGCTTGTGACGAGATCTCCACTCCGAGCTTCGCCTCGCTTCCGCCCGCTGCTCCCATGGCCAGGGGCCGCCGAGTCCGTGCCGAGCGCCGAGCCGCCCGTGTCACTCGGGCTACGCCTGCAGGCCGCGGAGCCCCGCGCCGCCTCTCCCCCTATTAGCAGACGCCGTCACCAACCCGGCCGCCGACGGGCACCAGGGCCTGCCGTCCTTGCCCACTGCGCAGCGCAGCATCGCTGCCCCGGCTCCCCCCCACGTCCGTGCCGCAGCGTCGCTCTCTCGAGCGCGACGCGACTTGGTGAGAGGGAGAGTTGCGCTCCTCGCGGCTCGCGAACTCCTACGATACCGCATCGCCCGCAACTGCTACAACGACTGGCTGGACCGCGTGTCCGGGCGCGCCAACCCGGTCGACGCGGCCCTGGGAGCGCGTTACGACACGCGTCCGCTCAGAGAGCGGCCGGGAGTACCGGGCACACAGGGACCCCTCCCCGGCACAGACGAAGACCCGTGGGAGGCGCAGGCCGTGCGGGGTTGTCACCATCCCGCACCACCCAGCGCGCCTGTCGCCTCAGGAGTGGGCGAACAATGACTCATCTACGCCCGCGCCGGAGGACTCGGGCCCCTCCGCAACGAGCGCGCCGATGGACGCCCGAGCCGCGAAGGGCGCGGCGCCGGCCACTACAGCGACAGGAGGAGCACCCTCGACCTCGCGAACGACCTTCGACGGGGCTGGACCGAGCGGCCCCGCGAGGGCGGCTGGCGAGGCCGATCTCGCGAAGGTGCCAGGCATTGGCAGCAGCTCGAGGCGCACCCACTGGTGGGGAGCTACCATGAGCAGGCGCCTGTGTCTCCGGACCGGGCGCCACCTGCCTGGGGTCGAAGGGTGGAACACACGCCCATGTCCCCAGGTCAGGCGCTCCCAACCGGGGGACGGAGGGTGGAACGCACGCCCATGTCCCCAGGATGGACGCTCCCTGCCTGGAGCCAGAGGGTGGAACGCACATCCACGCCTCCGGGGCGGGCGTCGCCTGCCCAGAGACGGAGGGTGGAACACATGCATATGTCTTTGGGCCGGGCCTCACCCGTCTGGCGGCGCAGGACCGGTCACTCACCCATGTCCGTAGGCTCGGCCTAGTCCGTCTGGGGGCAAAGGGTTGAGTGCCCGCCCGAGGCTCACGGGCACCCCAGTGGGGCGCGCTGGGGCACCGCCCAAGACTTGCCCGAGACACAAAGGGCCGCGGCGCTACTGCAGCGGCGGCTTACGCCTCCGGACCTTCGGAGACCCGAGGCTTCGTTTCGAACTGGGTCCTCCCTGCGGCGATCGTTGGGGGCTCCCCCCGCGCTCGTGGGCCCATTCGGATCCAACTGCACTTCGCTGTATCGTGCTTGGGGGCAGGCAGTGGGCCCCGTATCCCTGAGGCATGGAGCCCCTTACTCGCCCCCCAGGCATTACCCGTGACACTCTCACGTAATAATGAGTGGGCTGTATACGCCCGGAGCCCCCCGAGGAGGCGGAGGGGTTCCTACCCACGCCCAAGTGGAAGCCCCATGCTCCGCGCTGGCGGACGACACTGTCCTCCTATGACTATGCCCACGCCTAGTGGATGTCCTATGCTCCGCGCTGGTGGAAGATGAAGACTAGCCTAGGTGTCGGACGCGGCTGTTCTTTGCCTCTTTCTGTGTTCGAATTCGCCATTTTCTGGAATGAAACTCGAGGCCTTACAACCTCATTTGAAAAAGGGGTGGGGACTTTTTCCTTTGCAGTTTTTCTTTGGTCTTGAAGTTTTCTTTCTCTCTGAATCGATGCCTGCCAGCCTCTCCCTCTCGCGCCCCGCGAGCGGGGGTTACACACGGGCACGGTGCGCACACCTTGCCATCCTATCCTCGCCCGGCGCTCTCGGGCGAGTCGGCAGGCCCACACTGCCGACCTTCGCCCAGGGGCTCCATAGGGGAACTGCTTGAGCGTTAAGGGGGACTCTTGAGCAGCGCGACTCAGGAGCCTCACTGGTCACATAGCCCCTCGTCCCTTGGTATCCTCCTGGTGATTTGGACGTCCCAACGGCGGTCGAGGTACGCGTGGGATTGGGCCCTGCCGATGCAGAGCACCAGGAGCTCCAAATTCTCCAAGTCAGCCCCGTCATTGCCACGTCGGCACAGAAGCGCGCCGCGGACACATCGAGCTAAGTACCCCAACCACGACAAACAGGAAATCTCGATTAACAAGTAATACGAGGATCAGGACGCACGATGAAAATACTAAAATAAAGGCGCAAGCGCCAGAATTCATTACACGCCCCGAGGGCCCCCCCGTGATTTTTGATTGCAGGGAAAGGAAAAGAAGAAGAAGGGGAAGGAGACCTCGCCTCCTCGGGGGCTGCCGCTCCAAAGGCACTAGCACCGGCGCACCGACGCTCAGCCGGAGTCCTCCTCCTCCTTCACAAGCCCGTGGCGACTCGCCGGCGGAGCCACCCCCCGGGCGGGGGTGGAGCGCCGCCCAGGCCTGCCGCCCTCCGAGGTCCGAGCGCGCCGGCGCGGAGGCGCGTCGTAGGTGTCATCGCTCGGGCTCTCTTCGGAGGAGGTGTCGCCGCCGCTGGAAGCACGACGCCTGTAGCCAAGGACAAGATCACCTCCAAGAACGTTGCCGCCGTCACCCTCTGGGCAGCACCCCAGGCGCCTGCCGTCCTCCCCGAAGATCCTGACGAAGAGTGTCGCCGCGCCGTCATGCTTGAAGTGGAGTGTGCGCCTCCCCTCCCAGGCATGGGCGCGGGCGAACGCCTGCCATGCGCGGCTCAAGAAGGCGTGGCCCGCGGGGGTGACCTTGATCTCCACCAACCACTCGCCACCACAACAACCATCAGCTTGCAACCATAGGCCTGCAGGCTCGTCGGCCTGCAGCACTTCCGCGAAGAAGCGTGGGAGCTGCAGCTAGGTGATCGCCGGCCGCTCCACCCTAACCACGAATTCCTGGCCCATGTCGGCCGTATGGGATTGTGGGCGGGGTGGCCGGGCACTCGCCACGTTTCCTCTCCCTTGACCACGCGCGCCACGCCCACCACCACCGCCCGCCCAGGAGGAGGCCCTTCCGCGGCCGCCGGAGGAGGCACCCGCTCTCGCAGAGGTGCGGCCGCACTTCCCGGGGGTCGTGGCTGGTGTGGCAGAGTACTTACGGGAACCGCCCCGGCCTCTCCTGGGAGGCGGCGAGTCCGGCCCCCCTCGAGGGGTGTTCCCCTTCTCGGCAGCAGAGAACCTCCGCGTTGGTGTCATGGTTGAGAAGATGGAGGTGCGGAGCAGGGAAGAAGGCGCAGAGATGAGCTGGGGGCTTTGCCCCCTCCGCTCATTTATAGCCAGGAGAAGGCCGGCTGGCGCCCCTCTACATCCCGGGCAGTGATGGCCCCACACCGCGCGCCGGTCTCTGGCCATTAGGGGCGGTTGCCGAGGCGACATGGAGAAACTGAGGCGGCCGCGCCTCATCGTGCGCCACGTGCCCGTCAGGGCCGCGGGCGGTTTGGGCCCATGGCGCTAAGGCCTGACTTCTCAAAGCTCTGCCCCGAAGCCCGCCCAAGCACGCCTTGGGCCCGGGGGCTACTGTCGGCGTTCTGAGAACAGGGGTACCCAGACCTGCCTGCCTGCGGCCCAGGGCATGGCCCACTTCGACAGCGCGGCACGGCCAGGTGCTAGTCCGTTCACGAACAAGACCCTCGTGAGGCCCCTGCCCTCGCGAGGAGGACGACGCCAAGCCCCCTCCCGAGGGGCGGAGATCCCTATGCAGCACTTGGCCTCGTGAGGCTAGGGTGACGCAAGCCCAGCCAGGCGGGTGCCAGCGGGCGCAGCAGGGGCAGTTTCCTCTTTGGTGCAAAGGAGGCAAGGACGTACGCGGGTTGCCAAGATGCCCCACAAAGGTTTCCACTTCGATGCAACAAGACCAAGACCCCGAGCTCAGCAAGACGGATGTCACCACCAAGCCCACCTCTGCATCACCACCAGCAACTTTGCAGGCGAAGACCACCTTTCGTCAGGATAAGATGTACCACCTGTCCCCTTTCGAATTTGGCCGTTGTGGGATCCCTTCCCACCTCCGCGACAAGGGAAGAGGACCCGGGCCACTATAAATAGAGGATAGGATGCACCGTAGAAGAGGAGGAGATCCAGAACCACCAGAGCCCCCTCGCGAGGTCGCTCAGCATTGTACTAGTTCATCCACAAACTTCCTCGTGAGGCAATCCACCACAAAGCAGGAGTAGGGTATTACGCTTCGCAGCGGCCCAAACCTGGGTAAATCCTCGTGTTCATCTTCTTCCCTGCGAGTGAGAGAGTGTGATTCTGTCTGGCCGTGGAGCTGTGAGCTTGAGGCCAAGGCTGGTTGGGATCTTCGCACACGCCCCTAAGTTCGAACCTCCTTGGGTTTTGCGGAGCCCGAAATCCGACATCTTAATACCCTTGTTGAATTATGTGATATGCAAAAGAAAAAGGATATGGATAATGATATTGTGAAATTAAAATTATTTCCTTTTTCAGTAAGAGATAAAGCTAAGGCTTGGTTTTCATCTTTACCTCGTAATAGTATTAAAACATGGGATAAGTGTAAAGATGTTTTTATTGCCAAGTATTTTCCTCCTCCTAAGATCATGTCCCTTAGAAATCAAATAATGAATTTTAAACAGCAAGATCAAGACCATGTTGCACAAGCTTGGGAGAGAATGAAATTGATGATAAGAAATTGCCTTACTCATTGCTTGAACTTATGGATGATTATCCAAAACTTCTATGCTAGACTAAACTTTGTGTCTAGAAATCTTCTAGATTCTACTGCAGGTGGTACCTTTATGGATGTGACCTTAGGAGAGGCCACAAAACTTGTGGACAACATCATGAAAAATTATTCTCAATGGCACACCGAGAGATCTCCAACTGGTAAGAAGGTAAATTCTGTTGAAGAAATCGCTACTTTGAGTGAAAAAGTGGATGCTCTTATGAATATGGTTGCTAATAAAAATGCTCATGTTGATCCCAATGATATGACCTTGTCTACTCTGATTGAAAAAAAAATGATGCTATTGATGTGAACTTTATCTAGCTAAGGAGAGTCCCGTTTGCTTGGTAAGCGAGGATTCCAATGATAAAACTGAAAAGGTTGACTTTGGAGAGGTTAAAACTTTGCCTAGTGATGTACCACCTGAAAGGACCGAGATGACGACTAGAGGGGGGGTGAATAGGCGTTTTGAAACATTTACGGATTTGGCTTTATCCTAATGCGGAATTAAACTAAATGGATACTTTTTAATCACAAATCCTAAATATGCTAGGCTCAACTAAGTGGACCAACAACCTATGCCAAACAAGATAGGCACTTAAAGAAACTAGCAAGCACAAACTATATCACAAGATATGGAAATGTAGGAGCAACTAAGCAATTCTAACTAGCACAAGATATATCAATATGAACAAGTATGAATTGCGGAAAGTAAAAGGTGTGGGAATGAGATAACCACAAGTGAGTCGGGGACGAGGATTTATCCCGAAGTTCACACTCGTGAGAGTGCTAATCTCCATTGGAGCGATGCCGAAGCCAAAGCTCCGGAGTGCCACCAAGTGGCTTACCGTAATCTCACTTTTGAGTCACCCCCAACGGATGAGCCTCGATTCACTTGGGGTTGGTCTTGAAGGCGACCACCACACCTTTACAATCTTCTCCGGAGCACACCACAAACACGGAAGCTTCCGGAGGAACTTGACCACTTAGGCCACTTCACACCCTTCCCCGGAGCACACCACAAAAGTAAGCTTCTGGGGGAACCTTGGTCACCTAGGCCTCTTCACAAACTTCTCAATATATCACCAAACCGTCTAGGAGGCGGAAGCCTCCAAGAGTAATAAACTCACGGGATCTCACTCGAACAAATCGATGCAGGGAGCACAAACCAATGCAACAAATGCAATGCAAGGTCAAGCAACAAAGTCTCAACTCACTCTCTCAATCTCACACGATGCACTCTAGAAAGTAGGAGATTGAAGAGAGGGGATGCAATGGAGGAAATCAACAAATGACTCCAAGATCCATCCACAAACCCCCCTTCACACAGAGGGGAGATAGGGGTTTGGGAGAGGTGTTATGATGCTCAAAATGATGTTTAGAAAGTGTATGAACAACCCCCAAACCAGTGGAGAAGAAGGGCTCTTTTATAGCCAACATCCAAAACTAGCCGTTGGGGCTCCAACGGACACTTCCTGGGCACCCCGTGCCCACGGGGGTTTAGACCCCATGACCACAGGGTCCCGTGCCCATGGTACAAGCCCGTGAGCTCAGGGGCCCCGTGCCCACGGCCTCAAAACCCCGTGCCCACAAGGTACTGCGAGACAGCCCAAGGAGGAAACTGAAACATGCGTAACTTGGGCATACGAACTCCGAATTCGATGATCTTGGGCTCGTTTTAAAGCTATGTAAAAGACCAAGGTCCTCACATAGAGTACCACCCAAGATTAATAATAAATAATGATGCAAATCATGAAAAGGTTTGAGCTCTCTACATGCGATGTGATCAAGCTACTCGCCCGAAAGTCCCTCTTGATAGTACGGCTATCAAACCTATAATCCTGTCTCCCACCAAGCACCATGAGACCGTCAAAACTAGGAAAAACTAGCTAAGGTATACCTTTGACTTGCACATTCCACTTGATCTTCTTGATGACCTTTAATGCTTGCCTCAAGTTGTAATCCTTTTCTTGTCCACCATCACTTGGTGAAGATACTCGAAATGCTTCCTCATATTGGAATGAGAGAAGCCTTAACTTGCACATTATCATGATATGGACCACAATCTTAAAATAATACAACCTTAGGATTCTCATCTTGCACTTGGACTCCTCGAACCTGATTACCATCACCACTTGATGTCATCCTTACTTAGGCTACTCGAAATCTTTCTTTTGATGCAAGCCCATGGGAAACACCTAACCGATATAGACATAGAAAACAAATAGCAAGGGTTAGTGCACAAAACGCAATTCACAATTACTTACCATACCACTAGATCACTTGATCCCATGCGGTACATTGTTTGTGCTTGTGTGTTGACCATCTAGATACAATCTTTAAACTTCATCTTGGTCAATCAATATCTTTACTTGAAGCTCTATATTGGTTTCTTGAAAGCTATAATGAATTCTTCATTTTACTTTATTGCTTCAAGACTATATCACCAAAGCTCTTTCATGACCATATCAAGATTCACCATGAACATCATATTGGTCATCACTTGCTCTTTTAAATGCCCCATTACAAACTCTTGAGAGACACTATGAATTATTCACTCTAGTTTCTTGCTTCAAGATATGATCAACCAAAACACAACACGTGAGCTCATCATGATCTTCTCTTGATCATACCATAGCTTGAATTCTTCCCTTTAATTATACTCTCAAGACCTTGATTCTTATAAGCCCAAATGTGTCAACCTTTGAGATCCTCCAATGTACTCCACCATGTGGACTTCTTGGAGAGGCTTTTGATGGAACTCTTCCCACATAAATTCAAGATGCTTCATTCATCACTATGGGACATTTCTTCGTATAAGATACAATCCCCTTGATGCTCCATAGAGATTGTCATTCAATACCAAAGCTAAGAGCAAATCCTCATCTCTATGGCAATCATCCTTAAGCAACCACCTATGTAATATCCCTTCAAATATATCTCAGTGAAATCATTAGTCCATAGAGATTGTCATTAATTACCAAAACCACACTTAGGGGCTAGATGCCCTTTCAATCTCCCTGATTTTGGTAATTGATGACAATCTCAGCAAGAGGGTTTATGTAAGGAATTTCAACACATGTATTCAATTTATCCAAGAATAAACTGAATACCTGAGGAGGTTTTGATAGCCTCAAATATCACAAAGATAGTTGATGTTATCAAAACCGGCTATACTAGCATCACAATACTACACAAGAATTTGATGTTAGTAGAACCACACTCCCCCACAACATATCCATGTGTGAATGAACTTGAATTTCATTGCACACATTGTATGACATAACCTTGGCGGAGTTTTCTCTATATACAAGCAACAAGCAAACACAACAAATGTAGATATGCATGAATGACAAGAACCAACCCACTTCTCCTAAACCCTCTAAACTTCTCCCCCATTGGCATCAAATACCAAAATGGAAGAAATGTAGAAGGCCAATATAGTATGAGTTCCTCCTTAATTTGTGCATTTCTCATATGTGAGTGGAATCAAATGCACGTACCCATTTATGAATAAATGGAGGAGCTCAAACTACATTGGGATCCATGGAATGAAACAAGAAGATAAAACATGAGAAAAATGTCCAAAAACTCATGAGCGCAAAGTTATAAGAAATGCATACAAGCACTCACTTCTCATCCTCCTACCAGATCCTTCAAAGAATCAAAGAAGAGACAATCCCAAGGATCGATAGTAAAAAAACATATCAAAGAGGGATATGCACTTTGTCATGTGTATAAGTTACTTAAGTGGCCAATAATCATCAAGATGAGCATCCACAAAGAAACTTCCACAAACAAAAAGATACAAAAAAAAGAACATGATATCCATGAATGAATCCATTCTTATACAAACTTGATCTTCGCATATGAGTTTTTTCACATGGCACATGGCACAAGGCACATGGCACAAATTGATCTTATTTGAGTAAAAATGAATTACTAAGCGAGGGAGCAAATACCACAACCAATGAGAGTGTTTTTGCAATTTTATCAATATTGCACATAAGAGAGTATTGAGCATTTGGCATGCAACAAATTTCTTAATCGACAAATTTGGGATAAGTGAACCATGATCATGGTTTTATAGGTCCCCATAATATGCTTTTTCTCAAATGTCTCATAGATGCAATAAAAGAGGTTAAATCTTTTGTAAGAACCACAAAACTCAACAAGTACTAAGCATGCCATGATGCGACATATATAATGTTGACTTTAATTCAAATAAATGCATGGTGAAGTACTTGTTACCCAGGTAGCACTGGCTTAAGGGGCCCTTGATCTAGCTCGGGAACATGAGGGACTTGGTCTTGTTCTTGGATATGTACATGATCTCGCATAGCATCTCGCTCTTGCATTGGGAGTGATGACTTCCCTAGTGGTGGATCCACAAGAGGGGATCTTACTCCTTCTTCTTCTACACGGACACAGGGTTTTTCTTGTGGAAAAAATATGACCATTCCCCATTTTACTTGTAGCTTGGGAAGGAGCCTCATCACCTACAACACTTGAAACAAATTGCTCTACAAGGAAGCCGTTATTCTCATCACACTCCACATTCACTGTTCCCTCAATGCATCCCCTAGATTTATTGAGAATACAGTAAGTGGGAGTTTGATGCATATCCAAAAATTGACCCAAATTTTGGTTAACCCGGTTTTCATGAAGACATTAAACACTTACAATTGAACTGGGTTTTCATTTATATTTTCGCTCAAATCAAGGAACCACCCAAACTTGGCTCTAATAGTTTCCCACGGTGTCTCCACATTCCTCATGAATAAGCAAAGCATCCAATGCTTCTCCAAAGTACCTAAAACACATAAAGGTACAATTTGGTCCCCAAACTTATTGGGTCCGAAGTAGTTAGCATAACCACAATACGTATGGCAAACTCCTCATTTAAATAAGTGCATGTGGATAAGAACTCGAAATTCATGCACATCTTTAACCATTACGAAAGTTATGGAGTTTACCCAATATAGAGGACCAAGTAGAGCAAGGTATGAAGAAGTATATAAATAAATATGCATGCATAAGCCTACCAAGGTCCAAAGAGATACAATTTGGAAAAAAGGACACATACATGGCGAATGCACCAATAATATCACAAAGCATTCAAGTTGTCCAAATTCTATCAAAGTGGTGAATCCACACAAGACCACACAGAGAGAACAACCTATGAACTAAGCAAAAAAACTAACGAGGATAGGCTATACACTACACACATGCTCAAAGGCTTATCTCATGTAGATAATTGATAGTGCAAGTAGTGAGATAAGGCAAGTTGAAGCACAAGCCGAGAAGAATATGATCATAAATTTCTACCACATGAAGAAATACCAATTGTAAGAGAATAAAAAAGGTATTTGGGATTAACACTTGGTGGTAGATTCCGAAGATGCACAAGATCAAAAACATAATCCAAAGCATAAGATGAGAGTTTCATAGTGTAGTGCCCGTTGGACCCCGTGCGCACGGGGGTCTAGGAGCCTGTGCGCACGGGGTGTCCAGAGAGTTTCGCGGCACCCCGTGCGCATGGGGGTCAAAGACCCCGTGCACACGGGGTGTCCAGTAAGTTTATGTGAAACTCTAAGGACACCTCGGCGAAGCACGCTACAAAGGCAAATAAAAACCAACAAGAGATAATTAGTGGATGCTTTGAGAATTTGAATTTCAAATGAGCTTCATATACCATATAGTGACTAGATAATATTGAATATCAATACTAGGTGGTATTTCTCATTTTCACATTTCGGGTTTGTGATGTGCACAAAACATAGAACTCCCCCATAAAGTGATGATCCACTAATATCTCACAAGAGCCAAACAAGATTCCAATATGATACACTAAAGGCTCAAGGCTACCAAAACCACCATATGATTTGCAATGCAACCTACACATGCTAGATAACATAAATCGAGCATACTAGGAAACACAACATATACATACACATGCTAGATACAAAACCTAAACATGCAAGGGGCGGATAACTTTCAACGTGGGCAATATAAATACAAGTTACCGCAAAGAGGAACATTGGATATATAATATGAAGATAATTCACATGACTTGGCTTGAACAAATAAATGGTGGATATCTTTTTCTTCATGAACTAGCCAAATCTCCAATGTCCTCCATACACCTATTGATCAAGTTTGAGCTTGATGGTCCCCAACCAAGTTGGGTCCTAAGAATTTAGTCACAATAGGCTTGGCAACCCAAATGGTCTTTTCCAAATCCAAACCACTTTGGGAGCCAACAAACTTGACAAACAAATTGCCAACACCATCCATCCTAAGTGAATATTGATCATTGACTATTAAAGGATTAGAGATGTTACCATTGGGACAAGATGAGGATATGTGTCCCTTCTCACGACAATTATAGCAACTAGTGCTACCCCTTCTCCTCTTCTTTATTTTCTCAACTTGGGGAGCAATATCTAGGTTCATCGTTGATAGTGGCCTTTATTCAAGTTGAGGTTGACCTTGAGATTTTACTTGAGGAAGTTTCCCTTGTTGCTTCACATTTGAAGCCTTCTTCTTCAATCGACAAGATATCACATGGTGTCCAAAATTATTGCACTTGAAGCAAGTAATTTTGGCCTCATTCTTAACTTGGTCTTGTCCCTTCTTCTTGTTCTTGGACTTCTTGTTGTTGGAGATAAAACCAAGCCCACCCTTGTCATGAGGGGATTTCTAACCACACAAAATATTGTTGAGAGTAGAATTTCCTTCATGACACTTTTCCAAGTCTTTCTTCAAATTAGTGACTTGGGCCTTGAGCTCTTTGTTTTCCTCTACAAGGTTATTATCAACAGAAGTACTAGAGGAAGTAGAAACTTCATTGTTAGAGCAACAAGGCAAGGAGAGAAATTCATCACAAGAAGTGGCAACAACATGAATAGGTGAATCACTAGGACTAGCACATGTCAATAAAGCATTTTGAGTAGAAATAGTGCTAATGTCCACATGAGGCTCACAAGATGTTACCTTAGTCTCAATAGCCTCATGAGCTAACTTTAGCCTTTCATGGGAGATTAGAAGATCACCATGAGAGCTCGAGAGCTCTTCATGACTTTCTTCTAATTTTCCATAATTGCTAGTTAGCAAAGCAAGTTGAGCCCTTAGCTCAATATTCTCCTTCAAGATAGATGTCTCACAAGAAATAGAGTTAGTAACACAAGCATCATTCACAATATGAGAGGAGCTAGTAGAAACTAGAGACTTCACATGTGTAGCTTGAAGTTCCTCATAAGACTTAGAGAGTATGGTGAGCTCTCCTTTGACATTCTTGTAGCCAAGGTCAAGGTGCTCAAAA
Organism: Elymus sibiricus; assembly: GCA_039707655.1. Lineage (NCBI taxonomy): Eukaryota > Viridiplantae > Streptophyta > Magnoliopsida > Poales > Poaceae > Elymus > Elymus sibiricus. The sequence goes on from CM077665.1 coordinate 495,320,209, forward strand.
TCCTCTTTAAGTTGATCATGAGCAACTTCAATCTCTTCTTTAGAAGATTCTAAGTCTCTAAGAGTTTCTAGAGCATCAAGAAGGTTACTATCAAGTTTTTAATTTTGTTCTTGCTCTTCATGAAGTAAATCATTACACTTTCCAAAATGAGTAATAAGATCTTTAAACATCACATAAGTGTTCTTATTTACACCACGAAGAGAACTTCCAATTTCATATATTACTTGACTCATATCCCTATCACATTCATTATCACTATCATCATTATCATTACTAAGAGTAGATGATACCTCGGTAATACCTCTTCCCATGAGTCACATATGAACATTGGAGGTTGATGATGATTATTTTGGAGAGGAAGATTCTTCATCAATAAGAGTAGGAGATTCATGTCCATCCTCTTGACACTCGTAGCATTTCCTCTCCAACAAGGTGTTTTTCTTCTTTAATCTTCTAGAAATTACTCCATTAGTGATGTGTGCACTAATTTCTCTTATTTCCTCTACATAGTTAGTTAAACAACAACTAGAGGAAATAGAGCCATAGAGATCATGGCAACAAGGAGTATCAAGCATATCATCACAAAATGTATTCAGGAATCTCTAAATGATATGCATGGACTATCAACACAAGAATGTATGTCATTTTTGCTACATATGTTCAAGTCCAAAGAAGCTACAACATTAGAATTTTTGCATGAAAGATCATCAATGTTGAGCACAACATCATCATCACAAATGACATTTCCACTCACCATGTCATTACCTTGGGACATGCCATAGGATGGTGAGGTGGAAGAACTTGAAATGTCCAAGCACACGGAGGAAGAAGCAATATGGAGTTCTTCATGTTTTCAAGATGTGGCGAACTCCTCAATTGACTCCCCCACAAGATGATGAACCTCATCGAGATTGGAACCACCATATATTTCTTCAAGTTTGGTCCACATCTCATGAGCCATCACATAAGTCATGATTGACTCAAATACTTCAAGGAATATTGACCGGATTATGGCATTCTTAGCACCATACCCACAAAGCATATCATCACTTTCCTCAGTAGTTGGAAAAAGTTCATCCTTCCACGAACAAGCCACTACAAGAATAATTCGCACAAAATTTGGACCCATGGCCCAGAAATGACAAAGCATGTGAATTTTCCACAAGTGATAGTGTCGGAGAACGACACCTATGAGATCACGAGGATCCCTTTACGATTCGGCGGGGTGAAGGTTTGCACAAAGAGCAGATCTAACGATCAACACGAGGAATTTTACCCAGGTTCGGGCCGCTGAGAAGCGTAAAACCCTACTCCTGCTTTGTTTGTATATTGGATGTGTTTAAGCCCTGATTCTAGGAGCGCTTGTGATGAACAGTACACAACAGCTACACATGCAGAACCGGCCAGAGAGGATCCCCCTATAGCTATGCCTTGGGCCTCCTTTTATACGTTCGAAGGGGTCACCAACAGTGGCGTACAGTGTTATCATACCTAATACTGACGGTTTAGGACAAACGCATTTAATGCTCCGTTGATGTGTCCCTGCCTTTCTTGGGGACGGAAAAAGCGGTCGTCCCATCAGCACCGCTTAAGCCCATCCGCCGCTAGCGCCTGACACGTTACCAGGAGGACAACAGCTAGAAGCCAAGCTGGTGGCCGCGCTGGAGCAGTGACAGGGTGGCAAAGTCTTGCCAGGGCTATGCAGGCCAGCCCGGCAAGATCTTGCCGGGTGCCCAGCCTCCGGTCTTCTGCCTTCTGGTCGTTGACTTAAATGCTCTCCTGATGTTGTTGTATTTGCGTCCAGCTATCCCCCGACAGGCCTTGCCGATGGTATGGCTACAACTGCCCATGCACAAGTATGGGGTACTAAAGGACCCAAACTTTAGTACACCGACATGAGCCCCCGGGCCTAGGCCATACACGGGTGCAAGGCGTTGTTGGGCTAGGCCCAAACAGTGCACGGGCACGCGTGGCAGGGATTAACTGTCGTAATCATTCCATTTACTGTGCCCCCCCACTAAGCACGTTGAATGCGCGACGTGGGAGACGTGGGCGGAGCGGTCGTTACAGCCGCGCGCTCGCAAAAGCGCTATTATATTGATTAGTAAAGAGGCAGCCCCGCGCCTTCCCCATAAAAAGGAATCCGCGGAGGCGCTGCTCATTTACCTCCTGTCTTTTCCAATCTGGGAACTGCCGTCGTCTTCTTCCTTGAGCCCGAAACAGAGTCCCTCCCACTCATCCGCCGCCTTCACGCCCTCACCATCCTTGGCCTCCGCCCCCATAGCCACCATGCTGCCCAAGGCGAGCAAGGGCAAGGAGTTGGAAGCCGCCGTCCCGGAGAGCAAGCTGGCGAAGATGCGGAAGGAGCACGTCGTCTTCCCCCCGGTGCTCGACACGAGCACACTGAGGGAGCGGTACCAGTGCATGTGGGCGAAGGAGACAACGGCGCATCCTGCAACTCTCGTGAGCCCAGGTTCTTCCAGGGGTGGTCCAAACAAGTATCACTTCTTTGCCGATTACTTTTACTACGGGCTCTGCCCCCCATTCTCTGATTTCTTCAACGACATCATGCTCACATACGGCTTCCAACTCTTGGATTTCACGCCAAATGCCGTGACGTGTATGTCAGTTTTCGCTCATCTTTGCGAAAACTTCGCCGGAGTAGTCCCTAGCACAGCCCTTTTCCGCCATTACTTCATTCCCCGCATCCAAAAGGGTGAGGCCCTTTCTTGTTCCATCGCTTGGATCCCACGGCCAGGAAGCAAGGAAGTATACCCAGACGGGGCCTACCGCGAGAAGTGGGATGAATGGCGGGCCAAGTGGTGCTGGATTCAAGAAACAAAGGTCCAGTCCTTCTGCTTGCCGCGGCAAACAAAGATGGTGCGCGGCAGCGACTGGAGCGCCCTCGATCCTGACGATGAGAAGCTCACAATCGCGACTACCAGGATTCACCGCCTTAGACCTGCCAGGCTCTCAATAGAGATGATAGGCACCGATTTCCTTCGCCGGCGCATCGCTCCTCTGCAGAACAAAGGGAGGCCAGCTTGGGAATTCCGAAACGCGGCAGACATCTTGAGGCTATGCCCTGGGCTGAACAATAATTTAACGTTCCTGCAGCATGCAGCTCTCTGCCAGAAACTCTTTAGGACTGATGCGGTAGGCAAGCTGCCGGCAAGCATAGTCCCTTTGTGCAATAACTCCGCTCTGGCCTCAATCATCGCCATGATGCCGGTGTTTGACGCTCACAGCCTTGACGGGACCTGGATCGAGCCATCCGCAGAGCAGCACAGCAATTCTTTGACAACCTGTCAGAAAGGGTCATCCACGCAGAAGAAAACCTTGTCCGCCCCACCACTGATGAAGAGGTGGCGTACATCGTCAGCAGGGTGGAGGAGGCAAATCTTGTCGCGGAGGCCGGCAGCGCTGGCTTTGTGGAAGGGGAAACCAGCGAAGGCGAAGTGCTATCGGAGGAAAATCTTGCCGGGCAGGGCGAGGTTGCCGGGAAGCAGAGTGGCACTGTTGCCGGGGGCACATCTGCTGAAAACATAGCTGAGGAGGAACTGCACGAGGAGCCCCCAGCTCTTGAGCCGAGGAAGAGGCGTGCTCTTCGAAAAGTCACCTCTGGTGTCTCTGCCCGCCAGCCTTCCTCGAGCGGTGAAGCCTCCGGCAAAGGGGCTGCCGGCAAGGCTGCACAGCAACCCGCCGCAGCCAAGCGACCCAGGACCGCTCCTTCCCCTCCTCCCCCAGACGCCGCGGCGGAAGTCGACTTCGACCTCTCTGCCTTTAGCTCCGAAGAAGAAGAGTAAGAGCCCTATCACATCTCTTAATCCCTGAATTTTGATTCTGCTTAACTAATTTGTTTTGCCTTGGCCTGTTTCTGCAGAGATGACACAGAAACATTGGCGCAAAGGGTAGCGAAGAGGGCGAAGACCTCAACGGGTGATGAACCGCCGGAAGCACCTCAGGTGCGCCAGAAACGATCAACATCAGCGCGGAGTCGAGCCCACAACGCAGTCCTCAACACAGCCCCCGGCGTGAGTCCGTTACTCACTTTCCGCTGGCAAGTGCCGGGGTGTGTATCTTCACTGCTGACATCTCCGGGCGTGCAGGAGTGGAGCGGCAACAAGGAGTACCAACGGGAGCCGTCCCTGATGCGCCGCCTCCGTCAACTACACCATCCAGAGACGAGTCTTCGGCAAGCGAGCTCTACCACGATGAAGAGGAACCGGCAAGCACAGGCACCGGCAACCCTTCTCAGCGGCTCGACACAGGTAAACCGCTTGCCTCAGAGTACTTGTCGCTTTGCCTTTCTTTTTGTCTTCTTAAACTTCCTCCTCATCCGTATCTTGTTCGTTCTCTTGGCCCCCAGATCTTCCCTCGACGGAGCACGTGGACGTTGATGCTGTTATCGAGGAGACCACCAAGAATGCAGCCGCCGAGGCCGACAGGATTGCCGCTGACGAGGCCGCCAAGAATGCTGCTGCCGAGGCCGCCAAGGATGCTGCCGTCGAGGCCGCCAAGGCTGCACAGGAAGAGGCCAGCAAGGAGTCTACTGAGAGGGCCGAAGAGGAGACCAGTGACCGTACTGACGGCATTCCTGCCGTAGGAGTGCCAGGCGCTACGCCAGTCACGGAGCCCCCAGCTGCCAGTGAAGCGGCTGTTGAGGATCAGCCGTCAACATCCGAAACCCCCTCGTCAAGCAAGTACCTCAAGGTTGGCGACAACTTGTTCGTCAGCATTCCAGGCACGGCAAGCATTGGGGCGCCAACTGAAGAAGAAATGTTTGACGAAGACGTCATCGCCGCTGCTGGGCTCGAGATTGTTGACGAGCCACGAGCCAGCAGCAGCAAATCCGAAGAAGAAAAACTTCTCCAGGCCATGAGCAGCAACTTCCAGAAGCTCCAAGCACTTCATCGCGCCCGGAAAGAGATGCTGGATTCCAGGGGGGCAGTTGTCAAAGCAGCGGAAGCGAATCTCCAGAAGCGCATTGAGGGAACGCAGGTCTGGTATGCTGAGGCCCTAAAGGAGCTGAGGACGGGTCAAGAGCAGCTGAGCCAAAGCTGGAACGAGCTCCTCTTGAAGCAGTCTAATGTTGAGAAGGCACAGGAGGAGGCCAAACAACAGGTCGCTACAGAGGAGGCACGCTTGAGAGAGCTTCGTGTCGGGCTGGAGGCTCATGACGATGATCTCACCGCTCGCGAGAAGGCACTCGCTGACAAGCTCCACGCCAAGGACGAAGAGATTGGAAAGCTTGTCGCGCAGCGGACCCAAGAGCTGGAGCAGAAGCACAAGGAAACACTCGAAGCTCTGGTCACGGACCACGCCGGCAAGCTGAAGGAAGTCGTCGATGCTGCCGAAGCCGCAGAGGCCGCCAAGAACTTGCTGGAGGAGAAGGCGAAGAGGCTGGAGGCGGATCTTGAGGATCACGGCAGGAAGATCTCGACACTCGAAACCGAAAGAGACAAGGCTCTCCACAGCTTGATGGAGATACAGATCACCATGTCCGAGAAGACCCAGCAGCTCACCTCAGCCAAGGAATCCATCGCCGATCTAGAGTTAAAGCTGACCACGCTGAAGGAGACTCTTGAGACCGCCAAGGCTCATGAGAGGACCCTGATCAAAGACCTCCAAAATGAGCAGGAGCTGCTCAAGAGCGCTGCCGCCGCACACAACGACTATGTGTCAGGTGTGCAGGTCTGGACTGAAAAGCTCGTCGACGTTGCAGAGAAGCTTGCCGCACAACTGTCCACCATGGGCCTGCAAGGCTTCAGGTATTCTTCTGACGACAGGGTGTCCACGAGCGCCAAGCTGACCATGTTCTTTGACCGTATGCTTGAAGCCCTGGAGCAGCTTCACTCTGACCGAACAACCCATCTGGCGAACGAATCCCGCAAGCTCTGCCGGGCCGTCCTCCGCAAGGTGCTGGTCAAAGTGGTGCACAAGAACCCCGGCATCAACCTCTCCAACGTCCTCGACCGCTTGCCGAAGGATGTAGACGTCAAGGCACTTGAGGAGCTTGTCGCACCCATCGTTGACAGGGTAAGCCAAGTCAAGAGGGTTGAAGGCGATCGCCGGGATTAGCTGCTTCTCCCCTTCTCGTTGCTGCCACAATTCCATGTCAAAGACAATTTTGCCTTATGTTATAATCGCGGCATTTATTATGTAATAGAACTTGCTACGTTCTGTATGAATGGACGTCATTCTCCTTGCTTAATTTCTTTCTGTATGGTACTCGCCCTACGCTTTGTTGGAAACTTGCCGGTGCGCACAACCTTGCCGCGAGCGCTAGGTGCGGGACTTTAGCAGCCTGCTGGAGGTGCCGCTGCCGACAAGATACCTTAGCGTTTTCAGTGCAGCCACTTAAGCTGTTGAGTGGACTCGAAACAGAGTAAGGGCGCAACTGATCACGACAAGGTTCCCTTCGCGTGCAGGTTTTCCATACATAGATCGAAACCGTTCAAGGAGAATAACTTTACAAAATGAAAATTTGTTCAAAGTTTCTCCAACTTAGCTTTTTGTTGCTGTACTTCTTCCGGCAAGATGTCAACCTTGAACGTCGCCCGCCGGTATCCATACCATCCTATCCCCCCCGGCAAACTTGTACGCGAGGGAACCTTCTGTCCTTTGAGAAAAAGAAAGAAGAGAAAATAGAGATATGGAACCTAGGCGGTTCGTTAATGCTTACTGGAAGCAAGTGTAATACAATATCTCAGACAAACATGCATATAGATAAACATGGGAATCGACAAGAATTGTAAAACACTTAGGCTTTATTCAACTATGCACAGGGTCTGCGCCTGGCTTTGTACAAAGGATTGCATGCTTCAGCGGCAAGACTTGTACAAAAGGTGGTTGCCGGGGGACCCGGCAGCCGCGCCTTATGAATAGAACTTACGGAGATGTTCGATATTCCAGGAGTTGCTCACCGGAATACCGTGTTCGGTCTCCAGGTGGACTGCGCGAGGCCTGGTGACTCGAACTACCCGATAAGGGCCTTCCCACTTCGGCGTCAACTTGTTGGAATTCTTGGCCGACTGAATGCGCCAAATAACAAGGTCGCCTTCCTCAAGACTTCGGGCATGAACCTTGCGGCTATGATAGTGGCGCAAGGCTTGCTGGTAGCGTGCAGCTCGCACAGCAGCCTAAAGACGATCCTCCTCAAGGAGCACAGCGTCATCTTGCAGCAGCTGCTCTTGCTCGAGCTCATCGTAAGCGAGCACTCGAGGTGACCCGTATATGAGTTCCGTGGGGAGAACTGCTTCTGCACCGTATACCAGGGAGAAGGGTGTCTGGCCAGTGGCTCGATTTGGTGTCATTCTGATTGACCAAAGAACCACCGGCAACTCATCAATCCAGCGCCTTCCACACTTGCGCAGCCTGTCGAAAGTTCTTGTCTTGAGACCCCGCAACACTTCAGTATTAGCCCTTTCCGCCTGGCCGTTGCTCCTTGGATGAGCAACAGAAGCAAAACAGATCTTGCCACCAAGGTCCTGGACATATTGCATGAAGGTGTGGCTCGTGAACTGTGTACCGTTGTTGGTGATGATCATGTTTGGTACTCCAAAACGGCAAACTATTCCCTTGAAGAACTTGACGGCTGACTGTGCTGTCACCTTCCTCACTGCTTCCACTTCCGGCCATTTTGTGAACTTGTCGATGGCGACGTACAAGTACTCAAAGCCCCCGGTAGCACGGGGAAAAGGGCCCAAAATATCGAGCCCCCAGACCGAAAAAGGCCAGGAGAGAGGGATTGTCTGAAGAGCTTGAGCTGGCTGATGCAATTTCTTCGAATGAAACTGGCACGCTTCACACTTGGTTACTAGTGCCGTTGCATCCTGGAGAGGAGTGGGCCAAAAGAAACCTTGCCGGAATGCCTTACCAGCAAGAGCTCTTGATCCTATGTGGGAGCCACATATGCCTCCATGTATCTCTGCCAACAGCTCCAGTCCATCCTCCCGAGGAATGCACTTCAATTTCACACTGTTTGGTCTCTTTCTGTACAGGACATTGTCCACAAACTGGTACATGTTAGACCGACGGGCTACTTTCTCCGCTTCTTCTTGTTCTTCGGGGAGTTCTCCTGTCTGAAGGAAATGGACGATGTGCTGTGCCCATGTTGGAGCCTGGGGCTCGATAACAAGGACTAAAGGCATGTCCTCTGTCGTGGGAGCATTTGTCTCTACAGCAAAGGCTCGAGGCCCTGCCGGAGCCTGTTGCTCCCCGGCAACCTTGATGGGAGCGTTTGTCTCCACGGCAAGAGCTTGAGGCTCTGCTGGAGCCTGTCGCTCACGGGTAAGCTTGGTGTTGCTCCCGGCAACCCCTTTGCCGGCGGCCTCTGGGAGATCTGCCAGAAAATACTTGCCGGAAATCAACTTCCTCCTCTTCTCTTGTCCCATCGATGGCGCTACGGATGGTTGAGTCAATCGGAGCACAAAAGTTCCTGGTTCCACAGGTAACTTAAGGGCGGCGCGTTTTGACAAGTCGTCAGCAATGCTGTTTTCCGCACGAGGGACGTGCTCTGTTTGCAGACCGTCAAAGCGCTCTTCCAATTTCCTCACTTCAACGACATAAGCTTCCATCAATGGACTCTGATAGTCTTTATTGACTTGCTTAACAACAAGCTGCGAATCACCCCTGACAATGAGCTTCTTGATTCCAAGGTCTGCCGCGATACTGAGGCCGGCAAGCAGCCCTTCGTACTCCGCAGTGTTGTTTGTCGATCTCTCCTGGGGAAAATGCATCTGAATCACGTATTTGAGGTGCTCTCCGGTGGGTGCGACAAGCAGCACGCCAGCACCGGCGCCTTGCAGCGAGAAAGCCCCATCAAAATACATAATCCATTCTTGATTTGTTTCCTTGCCGGGGAGGGTTGACTCCAGAATCTCTTCGTCTGGCGTTGGGGTCCATTCCGCAATGAACACCGCCAAGGCTGTGCTCAGAATGGTTGAAGTACTCTCAAACTTTAGACCAAAGCTCGACAATTCCAACGCCCACTCCACAATCCTGCCGGTTGCATCTGGATTTCGCAAGATCCGCTGCAATGGAAAGTGAGTGACGACGGTAATCTCATGTGCTTGGAAGTAATGGCGCAGCTTCCAAGAGGCCATAAGAAGGCCGAAGAGCAACTTCTGCACACCAGAATATCTTGACCTAGCCCCCTGCAAAAGGGAGCTGACAAAATAAACTGGGCGCTGCACCATCTTCTTCTTCTGTATTGCTTCACTTAGTTGCGCAGATCGTTCTATACCAGCACCAGCTTCTGCTGGGGAAGATCCCGGCTCGTCGCTTGGGGATCTTGCCGCTGCCGCTGCCTCCTCATCTACTTCCCTCTCTGCCTCTAACGCATCACTCACCACTTGGTTCGTTGCCGCTAAATATAGCAGCAACGGCTCTTGTGGTTTTGGCGCGACTAGTACTGGCGGAGAGGAGAGGTACCTCTTCAAATCCTGCAGCGCTGCCTCCACTTCCGGAGTCCACTTCATTGGACCTGCCTTTTTCAAGATTTTGAAAAAGGGCAGGGCGCGCTCAGCAGATTTTGAGATGAACCTACTCAGAGCAGCAACGCAACCGGCAAGACGACGCACATCCTTGACACATCTTGGTGCTTCAATCTGCTCAATTGCTTTGATCTTGTCGGGATTTGCTTCAATTCTACGCTGAGACACAAAGAACCCGAGAAGCTTGCCGGACGGAACACCGAACAGACACTTCTCAGGATTGAGCTTCAAGTTGATCTTGCGCAGATTTGTAAATGTTTCTTCTAAATCCTGTATGAGCGTCGCCTTGTCCTTGGTTTTGACCACTATGTCATCCATATAAGCTTCCATATTTCTATGTAGCTGAGGCTCAAAACCAATCTGGACTGCCCTCGCAAATGTCGAACCAGCACTTTTCAACCCGAAAGGCATACGTAAGAAGCAATACGTACCACATGGGGTGATAAATGCGGTCTTCTCTTCATCTTCCTTTGCCATGAAGATCTGATGATATCCTGAATATGCATCAAGAAATGAAAGCAAGTCGCAGCCGGCAGTGGAGTCCACAATTTGGTCGATGCGCGGCAAGGGAAAAGGATCTTTTGGACAGGCTTTATTGATATCTGTATAGTCAATACATAGCCTCCATTTTCCATTTGCCTTGCGCACTACAACTGGATTGGCCAACCATGTTGGATGAAGCACTCCTCTTACCAAACCTGTCGCTTCCAACTTCTTGATTTCCTCGGCAATAAACTGTTGCCGCTCCAAAGCCTACTTCCTGACCTTCTGCTTGACGGGCCGCGCGTGTGGACAGACAGCAAGGTGGTGCTCAATCACCTCCCTGGGAACACCGGGGATATCAGATGGTTGCCACGCAAACACATCAACATTCGCCAGCAGGAAGGCAACGAGCGCGCTTTCCTATTTGTTGTCGAGGGTGGAACTTATGGTGAAGGTTCCTCCCGTACCATCCTGCTTGGCGGGCACCTTCTTGGTCTCTGGTGGAGCTGCCTTGGACTTCTTGCTCTTGCCGGTGGAGCTCTCTGGCACATCCTCAACGGGAGCGCAGCACTCCGAGGAGGTGCGCTTGCCGGAGTGTGTGAGAATGACACCTATGAGATCACGAGGATCCCTTTACGATTCGGTGGGGTGAAGGTTTGCACAAAGAGCAGATCTAACGATCAACACGAGGAATTTTACCCAGGTTCGGGCCGCTGAGAAGCGTAAAACCCTACTCCTGCTTTGTTTGTATATTGGATGTGTTTAAGCCCTGATTCTAGGAGCGCTTGTGATGAACAGTACACATCAGCTACACATGCAGAACCGGCCAGAGAGGATCCCGCTGTAGCTATGCCTTGGGCCTCCTTTTATACGTTCGAAGGGGTCACCAACAGTGGCGTACAGTGTTATCATACCTAATACTGACGGTTTAGGACAAACGCATTTAATGCTCCGTTGAGGTGTCCCTGCCTTTCTTGGGGACGGAAAAAGGGGCCGTCCCATCAGCACCGCTTAAGCCCATCCGCCGCTAGCGCCTGACACGTTACCAGGAGGACAACAGCTAGAAGACAAGCTGGTGGCCACGCTAGAGCAGTGACAGGGTGGCGAAGTCTTGCCGGGTGCGAGTGTTGCCGGGGCTCTGCAGGCCAGCCCGGCAAGATCTTGCCGGGTGCCCAGCCTCCGGTCTTCTGCCTTCTGGTGGTTGGCTTAAATGATCTCCTGATGTTGTTGTATTTGCGTCCAGTTATCCCCCGGCAGGCCTTGCCGCTGCTATGGCTACAACTGCCCGTGCACAAGTATGGGGTACTAAAGTACCCAAACTTTAGTACACCGACAGATAGTTTGTTCCACTAAAACAAAACGTGTCATCATGCACTATACCACCAGTCGACATCTTTACTCTCTAGGTGATGAAGCCTACCAAGGAGAGACCAAAGCTCTGATACCAATTGAAAGGACCAAGATGACGACTAGAGGGGGGTGAATAGGCGTTTTGAAACTTTTATGGATTTGGCTTTATCCTAATGCGGAATTAAACTAAACATATACTTTTCAATCACAAATCCTAAATATGCTAGGCTCAACTATGTGCACCAACAACCTATGATAAACAAGATAGGCACTTAAAGAAATTAGCAAGCACAAACTATATCAAAAGATATGGAAATGTAGGAGCAACTAAGAAATTCTAACTAGCACAAGATATATCAATATGAGCAAGTATGGATTGCGGAAAGTAAAAGGTGTGGGAATGAGATAACCACAAGTGAGTCGGGGACGAGGATTTATCCCTAAGTTCACACTTGTGAGAGTGATAATCTCCGTTGGAGCTGTGCTGAAGCCAAAGCTCCGGAGCACCACCAAGTGGCTCACCGTAATCTCACTTTTGAGTCACCCCCAACGGATGAGCCTCGATTCACTTGGGGTTAGTCTTGAAGGCGACCACCACACCTTTACAAACTTCTCCAGAGCACACCACAAACACGGAAGCTTCCGGAGGAACTTGACCACCTAGGACACTTCACACCCTTCCCCGGAGCACACCACAAAAGTAAGCTTCCGGGGGAACCTTGGCCACCTAGGCCTCTTCACAAACTTCTCAATATATCACCAAACCATCTAGGAGGCGGAAGCCTCCAAGAGTAATAAACTCACAGGCTCTCACTCGAACAAATCGATGCGAGGAGCTCAAACCAATGCAACAAATGCAATGCAAGGTCAAGCAACAAATGCTCAACTCTCTCTCTCAATCTCACAAGATGCACTCTAGAAAGTAGGAGATTGAAGAGAGGGGATGCAATGTAGGAAATCAACAAATGACTCCAAGATCCATCCACAAACCCCACTTCACATAGAGGGGAGATAGGGGTTAGGGAGAGGTGTTATGATGCTCAAAATGATGTTTAGAAATTGTTTGAACAACCCCCAAACCGGTGGGGAGGAAGGGCTCCTTTATAGCCAAACTCCAAAATTAGCCGTTGGGGCTCCAACAGACACTTCCTGGGCACCCTGTGCCCCCGGGGGTTGAGACCCCGTGCCCACGGTACAAGCCCATGAGCACGGGGACCCCGTGCCCATGAGGTACCGCGAGACAGCCCAAGGAGGAAACTGAAACATGCATAACTTGGGCATACAGACTCCGAATTCGATGATCTTGGGCCCTTTTCAAAGCTATGGAAAAGCCCAAGGTCCTCACATAGAGTAGCACCCAAGATCAAGAATAAAGAATGATGCAAATCATGAAAAGGTTTGAGCTCTCTACATGCGACGTGATCAAGCTACTCGCCCGAAAGTCCCTCTTGATAGTACGGCTATCAAACCTATAATCCGGTCTCCCACCAAGCACCATGAGACCGGAAAACCTAGCTAAGGTATACCTTTGACTTGAACATTCCACTTGAGCTTCTTGATGACCTTTAATGATTGCCTCAAGTTGTAATCCTTTTCTTTTCCATGATCACTTGGTGAAGATACTCGAAATGCTTCCTCATATTGGAATGAGAGAAGCCTTAACTTTAGTCCATCTTCACATGCACATTATCAAGATGTGGAACACAAGCTTCAAATCATATAACCTCCGGCTTCTCATCTTGCACTTGGACTCCTTGAACCCGATGACCATCACCACTTGGTGTCATCCTTACATAGGCTACTCGAAATGTTTCTTTTGATGCAAGCCAATGGGAAACACCTAACCCACATAGTCATAGCAAACACATAGCAAGGGTTAGTTCACAAAACGCAATTCACAATTACTTACCATACAACTAGATCACTTGATCCCACGCGGTACATTGTTTGCTCTTGTGTGTTGACCATCTATATACGATCTTTGAACTTCATCTTGGTCAACCAACATCATAATTGAAGCTCTATATTGGTTTCTTGAAAGCTATAATGAACTCTTCATTTTACTTTATTGCTTCAAGACTATATCACCAAAGCTCTTTCATGACCATATCAAGATTCACCATGAACATCATATTGGTCATCACTTTCTCTTTTAAACGCCCCATTACAAACTCTTGAGAGACACAATGAATTATTCACTCTAGTTTCTTGCTTCAAGATATGATCAACCAAAACCCAACACATGAGCTCATCATGATCTTCTCTTGATCATACCATAGCTTGAATTCTTCCCTTTAATTATACTCTCAAGAACTTGATTCTATTAAGCCCAAATGTGTCAACCTTTGAGATCCTCCAATGAACTCCACCATGAGGACTTCTTGGAGAGGCTTTTGATGGAACTCTTCCCATATAAATTCAACATGCTTCATGCATCACTATGGAACATTTCTTCGTATAAGATACAATCCCCTTGATGCTCTATAGAGATTGTCATTCAATACCAAAGCTAAGAGCAAATCCTCATCTCTATGGCAATCATCCTTAATCCCCCACCTATGTAATATCCCTTCGAATATATCTCAGTGAAATCATTGGTCCATAGAGATTGTCATTAATTACCAAAACCAAACTTGGGGGCTAGATGCCCTTTCACCACCTATCTTAAATTATAAGGATTTTAATTATGAGAGCTGATATTTAGTAGAATGTATTTCCTTGTTGCAAACCCTTATCAGCTCACCCAATGCTTACGAACAAAACAAGGCTTTTACCAAACATATAGTGAAAGCCATGATAAAATCTTATGATGAGAAACTTGAGCTTGAAGTTTCTATTACTAGAAAATTGCATGATGAGTGGGAACCTACTATGAAAATTAAGATAAATAAATATGAATGCAATTCCTTTTGTGACCTTGGTGCTAGTGTTTCAACTATAGATAAAACTCATTGGGCGTGCTTGGTCTCACTAATATTGAAGATTGTTCCCTTAACTTGCATCTTGCAGATTCTACCATTAAGAAACCTTTAGGTAGTATTAATGATGTTCTCATTATTGCAAATAAAAATTATGTGCCTGTAGATTTTATTGTGCTTGATATTGTTTGCAATCCTACTTGGCCCATAATACTTGGGAGGCCTTTCCTACGAACTATAGGTGCAATCATTGACATGAAAGAGGGAAACATAAGGTTCCAATTCCCATTGAAGAAAGGGATGGAACACTTTCCCTAGAAATAGAATTAAACCACCTTATGAATCAATCATGAGAGCTACTTATGGGTGAAGTATCAAAGATGACAATACTTGAAACTATGCATTATGCCTAGCATGGGGTATAAAACAACAACGCTTGTTGGGAGGCAACCCAATAGTTATCTTTATTTTTGCTTTTTTACTTTTTGTTTTTTTATAACATGATTATTGCCTCTGTAATGATTGTGTTTTTGTGTTTAAATTAGTGTTTGTGCCAAGTAAAGCCTTTGGGATGCCTTGCGTGATAAATAGAACCAATGCTGAAACATAACTGAAACTTTTTACTCCAGTACAGGAATTTTCAGTTTTTACTGGAGAGTGATAAAATCCTTAAATATTTACACAGTATTGCTATATGAATTGTTCGGGTTGTCCTAATTTTTCAGAATTTGTAGAGTTACAAAAGTATACATGTCTACATATCTTTACAGACTGTTCTGTTTTAGACAGATTCTGTTTTACTAGCATTGTTTGCTTGTTTTGATGATGCTATGTTTTGTATCGGGGGTATAAGCCATGGGGAAGTTAGAACACAGTACCAATTATGCAATATTGAAATATGAATCAATTTATAACAGTACTTAAAGTATTTGATATGTTGCTTATACTAACAGATCTCACGAAGTTTGGTTGAGATTTATGTGATTGAAGTTTACAAGTTTTGCATGTTATCGCGATGGACAAAGGAATAAGGAGTAGCAAGAGCCTAAGCTTGTGTCAGGGCCGGTTTTCCGGAAGATTTAATCCCAACAAATGGTCCTTGTGCTCACCAGCCCCAGGATTACTGTTAGCTGGTGGACACTTTCTTGATCCAGAAATTCCAAGCGATTACAAAATTTGGAGTACAAGACCATGAGAGTCCATGGAGTACTACAATAATTTTCTAGTAGCTGATGACGGAAGCGACACATGGATCTCCAGCGCCTATGGGACTCCATTCCCACAGGAACAGGTGACCTGGATAACTCCTATCTCACGTGGCTGCTATCTTTGATGCCTAGGTTGCGGGGTTGTCGTCATAATGCTCCTCTTCAAATACGCAATCTGGCCAAGACAATAGCCAGGGACAAGCCAGTGAGTACGTTTGAATGTAGTCACAACTCGCAAACATCATGAAAACAGATATAATAAAGAAGGTGGATTGCATACATTAGAACTTTGATGATATTCAATAAACCATGAGAATAAATCATGAATGCAGGTATGCATATAATCTATTTGCACTGAGAATTGATACATACAAAGTTAAGATAAAATAAAAATGGAACACCGGGCGGTAGTCCGCCCGAGAAATCCAAGAAAGAAAAATGCGCCAATCGGGTGTCTGAAGCGACAACTCGAAAGGCAAATGCGGAATATGCCTCACTCGGGCGTCCGACGCCAAATAACGGGCTTATATCCGAATTCAATAAATGAGTGCCACTGTCCGGCGTCTGAGGTGACGCCGCACAAAGGGCTTGGGTTGCAAATAATAACATGTATGCCACAGTCCGGCGTCTTGGAGCGACACCGCATAAGGGACTTACATTGATAATTAATAACATGAGTATCAGGGGCCAGAACCATCCAGGTGATACTCAACAAATCATTTAATAGAAATGGTTGGTCCACAACCATATTAATCATAAATATCATTCGTCAACTTCTTGATAAGTATTCGGATTTATAAGATTCCTCCAAAGACCGACACTAAGACCGACACTTGACCTAACCGAGACTGTAGTCCTTAACCATGGACACGACTACTCGAATAGATGCTATACTCTGCAGAGGTTGTACTCTTTACCCACGAATAACGTATTTCCTTAGTCAACCCGTGACGGTGACTAATTCCGATTATGGTCTTTGAGTTGAAAACGCACCTGACCCGCACACACCAGCTTGACTTCCCGATGCCTGGAATCACCCACGGCAGTCGTTAACTGAAACTCTAAGTGGGAAGACTACAATCTCAATTAGCATGGGATCACAAAATTTATAACGCGCACAGACAAGGAAGCTACCCCCTCGGTCCAACCGGAACATCCATGCCCCTGGACCAAGTGACATGCCTACCAGGGGCCACTGGTATCTTTCACTATGGCATCTCTGTACGGTTTGTGCCAAGACAGGGGTTGACGACCTACTGAACTGTACCCTACCCGCAGTAGGGACAAGTGGTAGTACGAGACAAGTATGGGGGTTACGGGAACAAGACTCGGTCTATGGTCGACTCAGGAGGTTTATGTTTTCCCTGCATGGTTAGCACAACAAATGTTCTTCACAATTACCTGACAGGGCCAATACCTCTCATGCTCCATCATGCCTCACTGCTCATCCTCGTTACAACGAGATGTTAGTTTCATGGTCATGTCTACTGAGACATAACCTTCCTCCGGATTTCATCCGAACTAGCTCCAGGCATACATGGCATGGGTAGTGGCTACTATCATCAATATCTCATGTGTAGCAGAAATGTTTATCACAATTTTCTTATAAGCATGAATATATCTTCTTATGAAATATTCTTACTTCACTTAACATAATGATGAAGTTTGTTTGTCCTAGCAAACAGCACACGACTTATATTATATCAAAGTTCAAGATGTTTTCCTTGAGTATGCAGAAAGTTAGAGTGCACTCCAAATCTTTTGAAAGCTTAATCTTCCTTCCAATTCCTATTTTTGAAAATATTCAAGTCAACACTCAATTCTAAAACAGTACTAAAAATTTGTTTGGGAAATTTTGAAATAAATCCTAAAAGAAACTAGATGAAATTTAAGAAGTGTGGGAAAAAGAATCACCTCATTTGGAATTTTAGTTTAAAAACTAGGGGTAGTCAAACTTAGGGTCAAAGCTGATTTTAGATAAAACATATAAAAGAAAACGGTTCGGCTAAGAATACACTTTCTGAATAGGGGAGACGTACTTTGCAGATTACACCTTCACTTATACAGCGCATGTGTGACCCATGAGTCACTGATAGTGGGCCCGCCTGGCCCACTGGTCAGGTTTCACTGGTCCTCCCCGATGTCTCCCTCCTGTGGCCAAACAAGTCATGAACTCCTGCGATCCTCGCCGGCGTTTGAGGGCATGTCAATGGAAGGTGACTGAACCATCATGCTCAGGGGCTCAAGGCGGTCAGTTAGAGGTGAGATACTGACGACAGAGTTGATGGGGCCACCGACGACGAGCTCTCCGGCGGGCGGTGGCATCAGTCGGAAAGGGATCTCTGCTTACGGTGGCTCCCATGATAAATTAAGAAGGGGAATGAATCCGCGTGGCTAAGAGGAATCTGTTGGTCAAGTTTGTGAAGGTTGAAATGCCTTGGTGGCCGTGGATTTGACCGGAAAATGGCGGTGGTCGAAGTTGCCGTAGTTGGGGAAGATGACGGCATTCAGTCGAATTGGGGCTATGGAGGGGTTCACTACGGGAGGAGAGAGGTTTCTGAGTAGCTGGGCGAGCACGGGGTATCCTTTCATAGGCGAGCAATGGCGGTTCCGCGGCTTCCAGAGGCGGCCACGGCGGCTCGCCGCTATTGTGGACGGAGGGGTGATGTGGCGAGAGCTGGCGCAGCTAGGAGCTAGTGGACGTGCTCCACACTGCTGCTGGGGGCTAGCTGGCTGGCGAAGACGTCTCGGGCGGCGCCGACCTAAGCAAAGGCGGACGCGGATGACGGCTAGCCGCCAAGTCGCTATGGCGGTGCTTTGAGCTGCACAGGCGGCTGTCGGGTGGCTCTATCGAGCGGGAGGGGGCGCTGGTGCGGCTCTGCGGGTGAGCAAGGGCCAGGGGCGCGGGGTAGGCAGGGTGCGGTGACGTGGCGCGGCTTCTTGCAATAAGCATGCTCTGCTCGCGCTCTGGACACACACCCAAGGTGGTCGACGAAATGCCAGAGCAGCTTAGGCTCATCTCTGGGAGCTGAGTTTTAGCAAGATGGTTAGAAGTGGCATGAAAAGCTCCTTGGACATGGTGATTGGGTTAGGGGAGCAGGATCACAATGCAACTATCAAAATCATGCCAATCCTGGCCAGGCTCTCCAGGTGTTTGACAAAATTCCAGGGCCATCTAGAAGACTTTGTTGGCCACCAAAATTTCCATATGAAAGCCTCTTTAGATGCTAAAGATGATGGCAAGGTTATTTTGAGAAAAACAAAAACTTGTTACTGCAAGTTTTATAAAACCTTGTTTCTGGATAGAAACTCTAGGGTTAATTTCAGGGGCTTAACCTATTCCAATGGGGTTAAACACTTGTATTTAAGAGTTTGGTAGGGTGGACTACAAGGCATGAAAAAACTCATGGCCATTAGGGCAAAATTAAATAGGGTTGTAGTTCAAATCACCAAACTGGACCATAATGGAAAAGCGGATGGTTTACTCAAATGTTACAAAAGACCAAGATGGGTTTTTGCATAAAAGTGATCTGTAGGCATCACATAACATCTGCAAATTTTGGTGGAATTTCTAAATGAATATATAAATGGGTTGTAGTGCAAATGAGGCCTCTCAAAGAATGGAAATGCCATTAACAGAATTTAAATTTGACAAAAATTATTATAAAAGAGATTTCCACTGAATTGGCAAAATGAAATGAAATGTTTTAAGTAAATACTCAAGCCCAACAATATTTTCTAGATGTTTCTACTTGGAGGGAAGAATTTTCAAAATATATAGGAGAGGGAAGGTTTTGAAACCAATAGAGGATCCAGAAAATTAAAAATTAACAACCATGGCAAAATTTTAATTAATAAAAATAGGGTTAAATTTTTGGGGTGTTACAAACTCTACCACCCCTTAAGAAAATCTCGTCCTCGAGATTTGCTAAGGACGGTTACTACAATTACTCCTACTATTCCACGGAAATACTACGGAAAATAAATATTCTACTCACATGATACGTCGTGGTTACAGTGATAGTGCTAACAATTGGTGCAACTACAATGATGTACTGGTGCTATGAGAAAAATCCACAGTTGGGGAAACTGAGGATTTTTTTACTTAGGACTACGATAAATTTGGAAAAAGTAAAATTTCTAATTCCAAATTTCGCTTCTCGTACCCGAGTGTACAGTGTCCTCTCTGGCTGACACATGGACACAGGGCCCACTGTCAGTCTCTTCTTCTACCCATGGCTCTCTGCTTTCTTCTCTCTCTCGAGCGCTCTCATGCGCTTTCTCTAACCGCGGTGTCTGGCGCGTAGGGCATCTAGGGCCATACTGCAGTAGTGCGCGACGTGCTTGCTGCCGGCGCAGCATGCACTCACCTCACAGGCCACTGCCCTGTCGGCACTGCCCGAGGATTCACCTCCGAACACCGGCGATCGAGCGATGAGCAGCGCTGGTGGACTTCGCTCACCGTACACCAAACTCGAGCTATAAAACGGCCGCGGTGTTATCTTCTTCTTCCTCACACCTCGCCTCACTTCTTCTCCTTCCACCTTGTTCTTTCGGGCTATAGGAGCTCGACACAAGGCTCTAATGGAGGACGTGCTTCCGGGGTGGCTTATGATCCTCCTGGCTGGAGCGGTGGCAGCGCTGCTTGGGCTCTCGCTGCTCCTATGCGTGATGATCCAAGATGATCGCCGTGATGCTGCTGCTCGAGCGTTGGCTCTCCGCGGCAGTGGTGATCAGGAGGATTAGGCATTGGTGTCGGGCACTAGTGGTGGTTAGTATGCTGGCGGCAATCCTCACTGAAATAATTACCCACAATTTCTCTCTCACAGAAACTGTGGTGTGCTAGTGAGGTGATTAATTAGGTGCTAAATGTGTGTGTGGTTCTGCACTTAGTGCACGTGGTAAAGTGGGCGTGGTTGTTAGCAGGATGTCGTGGCGTTGTGTGAATTAAATCTATGCTGGAAAAATTGACACAGTGATCCTTAAGAAATCATACCCCGAGATGTGATAAAGGTGAAAACATTTGGGTTAACATCATAGCAGTAAAATTACTCAAATGCAACTGCAATGAAACAATTCACTCATAGTGCAAATCCTAAGATACAACACAAATATCACATCATGCAATTAAATGCTAGACTAACAAACACAACCATGGGCGTCTATGGCGCAAAGGTAAAATCTGTTGGGTCCTGAGGAAACATTCCCGGCATTGGAACACATCCTTCTTCTTTCGGGGAAAGTGGATGGACGAGTCGGAGAACACGTCTTTCCTAATCTGGCCTCAGTGGTCTGCCAATGGAGATCTGAGGATTCATATTAGCAAGGGTCTAGATAAAGTCATCACTCGCTGGTTCAAACGCTCTTGAGTGATGACGTACTGGACAAGGTTGGTCAGTACTGGGTCTCTCTCTATTCATCCACCGGGAAAGGATGCTTCTTCTCCAGGTGCTGCACGGCTCGGAAAGTAATAATACCCTCTTTCGCTGTCATAAGGAACTGCGAATCGAAGGCGGGTAACTGCTTCATAGGCAGCAACTTCTATGGCCATTTCTAGAGTGGGCATAGATTTCCCAATGAAGGTGGCTTCGGTAGGGTCTTGGTTTGGGTTTACTGGTGGGTTGTGCACAACTGCCCAATATTTCGAGGCGGTGTAAGTGATCGTCGATTTGAACAGCTCTTACTGGGGTTGATGGGGAGAACCCATGGTGCGGCAGGTCAAGTCCCACAATAACGTAACAAAACTGCCCGGGGTTGCATCTGGGGTTCTCAGATGAATCCTAAGGTTTGACATGGAAAGAACGGTTGTGAAGGTAATGAGCAGGGGGAGAGATGCTTGGTAAGGTCACGAAGTGGCCTCTTATATAGAGCCTGGGCTAGGGAACATATTTTGGTGTGGTTACGATCTTTGGTGTCGGTTCTGCTCTAGGGTGGTCGGGGTCAATGCCACAGATATACTCCCTCCGTTCCTAGATATAGGGTGTATAGGTTTTGGCACGAAATTAAAGAACACACATGGAGGGAAAATTTCACAAGTTTTGGGCGAGATTACACCTGACTAATGGACATCGGAAAATAGAGGAGCTTGCCTGATATAAGGAAATGTAATCAAATTCCTAAAAAAATATCCAAACGAGTAGTGCAACGCAATACACATTATATTTTGGATTTTTTTATCTAAAATCTATACACCTTATATCAAGGAACGGAGGGAGTATATCGCAAAATGTGACGCAGTATTGTGGTTGTCCACTGGGTGGTCTCTGGTAGCTACGCCTAGAATTTATTATGCAACCAAACGTCAAAAGATTTGTGCATGGTCACATGTAGTGCTATTAAAATAATGGCATACAAGTAGTCTACAAATTAATTATGGCATTACAAGACCACAATATTACAGGGCGCGTAGAATTACTAAGGCTTGATACTGCTTGGGTGGGCTCAGTCTACTTCGTTGATATCCAGCCGCACGCGTCTTGTAGATGTCAAGACTTCCCCTTGGGCTTCACCATCGGGGTTGACTGGGTTTGGCTGCGGAGCTACAGGGTTGGAGTAGCGATGATGTCCATCGCGCGGGTTGGTGGTCACAATCCTGTTGGAGTAGACCCCCAAAAGGTGACGGAGTTCTTCCGGGGAGGCGAGCGCATTGCTTGAGCCGGTGACTAGGGCAGACCTTGGAGGCTCGATTGGCCTTCCGAATAGCACTACTGGGTTGTTGGGGTCGGGTGCAGCTTCACTTCTCATCAGGGCTAGGCGAGCAAGTTCTCCACGGGTCGCAATCAGGTCAAGAGTGACCTGATCGAACAGTGCCTCCTGTTCTCTTAGGCAGCGCACAAGATGCAGCAGCGCGGGGTCCGTCTCGTGGTCCCCATTGGCCATCTGGATTGGTTTGCCATAGCCTTCATGGCTAGGGTACTAGTAAAAGGAGCAACAGTTAACCCTCAACGACAGGTGCCGGAGTTGAACTATAGCCTCCCGGGCTGCTAGCT
The DNA here is from genome assembly GCA_039707655.1 of Elymus sibiricus. NCBI lineage: Eukaryota > Viridiplantae > Streptophyta > Magnoliopsida > Poales > Poaceae > Elymus > Elymus sibiricus. The sequence continues at coordinate 495,342,654 of CM077665.1, forward strand.
GGATTGCTTGGGACTTGTAGGAAGTTGTCCATCCGGTGAACCAGTAGGGGCGGTCTGGCAAGATACCCCTGCCGTAGATGTGCATCGTGGCCCAGAAGTTGTGGATGGCATGACTCGTGTGCCCTTGGTACATAACACATTCTGGGAGATCTTCTATGATGAAGGCTCGACGGGTGAGGTTGGCGAGGATGACTACGAACTCTCCCAACCCGAATGCGGTGGTCTTGTTGTGAACGACGGGGCCCAACATCTTAGTAGTTTGGGATTGGAAAGGTGGTGGTGGTCTACTAGGCTTGCGGAAACACTTCATTTATAGAACAGCGGAGTCTTCCCTTGCACGCTTGTGGATGGAACCACCACAGGTGCGTGACCGCTGGACTAGGTTGATAGGTTGGGCACCGATTGCTGAAAGGTGTCGGGGTCATTGTGGCGGCTATCGGATAGGATAGGCTTGGCTGTGGACAGGATGAGAGCTAGTAGGCGTGTTAACCTAGGGTTATCGACCCGGCTAAGATAGAATTAGCCAATGGTCAACCTGGCTCTGATACCAAGGTTGTCAGGGTCGGTTTTCTAGAACATTTAATCCCAGCAAATGGTCCTTGTGCTCACCAGCCACAGGATTACTGTTAGCTGGTGGACACTTTCTTGATACAGAAATTCCAAGCAATTACAAAATTTGGAGTACAAGACCATGAGAGTCCATGGAGTACTACAATAATTTTCTAGTGGCTGATGGCGGAAGCGACAAATGGATCTCCAGTGCCTATGGACTCAATTCCCACAGGAACAGCTGACCTGGATAACTCCTATCTCACGTGGCTGCTATCTTCGATGCCTAGGTTGCGGAGTTGTCGTCATAATGCACCTCTTCAAATACGCAATCTGGCCAAGACAATAGCCAGGGACAAGCTAGTGAGTACTTTGAATGTACTCGCAAACATCATGAAAGCAGATATAATAAAGCGGATGGATTGCATACATTAGAACTTTGATGATATTCAATAATCCATGAGAATAAATCATGAATGCAGGTATGCATATAATCTATTCGCACCGAGAATTGATACATACTATGTTAAGGTAAAATAAAAATGGAACACCGGGCGGTAGTCCGTCCGAGAAATCCAAGAAAGAAAAATGCGCCAATCGGGTGTCTGAAGCGACACCTCGAAAGGAAAATGCAGAACATGCCTCAGTCGGGCGTCTGAGCGACGCCACATAACGGGCTTATATCAGAATTAAATAAATGAGTGCCATAGTCAGGCGTCTGAGGCGACGCCACACAAATGGCTTGTATTGCAAATAATAACATGTATGCCACAGTCGGGCGTCTTGGAGCGACACCGCATAAGGGGCTTACATTGATAATTAATAACATGAGTATCAGGGGGCAAAACCATCCAGGTGATACTCAACAAATCATTTAATAGAAATGGTTAGTCCACGACCATATTAATCATAAATATCATTCGTCACACTTCTTGATAAGTATTCTGATTTATAAGATTCCTCCAAAGACCGACACTAAGACCGACACTTGACCTATCCCAGACTGTAGTCCTTAACCATGGACATGGCTATTCGAATAGATGCTATACTTTGCAGAGGTCATACTCTTTACCCACGAATAACGGATTTCCTTAGTCAACCCGGGACATTGACTAATTCCGATTATGGTCTTTGAGTTGAAAACGCACCTGACCCGCACACACCAGCTTGACTTCCCGATGCCTGGAATCACCCACGACAGTCGTTAAGTGAAACTCTAAGTTGGAAGACTACAATCTTGATTAGCATAGGATCACAAAATTTATAACGCGCCTAGACAGGGAAGCTACCCCCTCGGTCCAACCGGAACACCCATGCCCCTGGACCAAGTGACATGCCTACCAGGGGCCACTGGTATCTTTTACTATGGCCTCTCTGTACGGTGTGTGCCAAGACAGGGGTTGACGACCTACTGAACCATACCCTACCTGCTGTAGGGACAAGTGGTAGTACGAAACAAGTATGGGGGATACAAGAACAGGACTCGATCTATGGTCGACTTAGGAGGTTTATGTTTTCCCTGCATGGTTAGCACAACAAATGTTCTTCACAATTACTTAACAGGGCCACCACCTCTCATGCTCCATCATGCCTCACTGCTCATCCTTGTTACAATGAAATGTTAGTTTCGTGGTCGTGTCTACTGAGACGTAACCTTCCTCCGGATTTCATCCGAACTAGCTCCAGGCATACGTGGCATGGGTAGTGGCTACTGTCATCAGTATCTCATGTGTAGCAGAAAAAGGTTTATCACCACTTGCTTATATGCATGAATATATCTTCATATGAAATATTCTTACTTCACTTATCATAATGATGAAGTTTGTTTGTCCTGGAAAACAGCACACGACTTATATTATATCAAAGTTCAAGATGTTTTCCTTGAGTATGCAGAAAGGTAGAGTGCACTCCAAAACTTTTGAAAGCTTAATCTTCCCTCCAATTCCTATTTTTGAAAATATTCAAGTCAACACTCAATTCTAAAACAGTACTGAAAAGTTGTTTGGAAAATTTAGAAATAAATCCTAAAATAAACTAGATTAAATTTAAGAAGTGTGGGAAAAAGAATCAACTCATTTGGAATTTTAGTTTAAAAACTAGGGGTAGTCAAATTTAGGTTCAAAGCTGATTCTAGATAAACATATAAAAGAAAACGGTTCGGCCAAGAATACGCTTCCAGAATAGGGGAGATGTACTTTGTAGATTACGCCTTCATTTATATAGCGCATGTGTGACCCATTAGTCACTGACAGTGGGCCCGCCTGCCCGACTGGTCAGGTTTGACTGGTCCTCCCCGCTGTCTCCCTCCTCTGGCCGAACGGGGCATGACCTCCAGCGATCCTCGCCGGCGTTTAAGGGCATGTCGACGGAAGGTGATTGAACCATCATGCTCAGGGGCTCAAGGCGGTCAGGTGGAGGTGAGATACTGACGTCGGAGTTGATGAGGCCCCCGACGACGAGCCCTCCGACGGGCGGTGGTGTCTGTCGGAAAGGGATCTCTGCTTACGGTGGCTCCCATGATAAATTAAGAAGGGAAATGAATCCGTGTGGCTAAGAGGGATCTGCTGGTGGAGTTGGTGAAGGTTGATATGCCTTGGTGGCCTCGGATTTGACCAGAAATTGGCGGCGGCCGAAGTTGTCGTAGTTGGGGAAGAAGACGGCATTCGGTCGAATTGGGGCCATGAAGGGGTTCGCTACGGGAGGAGAGAGGTTTCTGAGGAGCTGGGAGAGCGCGGGGTCAACTTTTATAGGCGAGCAATGGCGGTTCCGCGGCTTCCAGATGCGGCCATGGCGGCTCGCCGTGACTATGGACGAAGGGGTGACGTGGCGAGAGCTAGCGTGGCTAGGAGCTAGCGGACGTGCTCCACACTGCTCCTGGGGGCTAGCTGGCTGGCGAAGATGGCTTGGGCGGCGCCGACCTGAGCTGAGGCGGATGCGGCCGGCGGCAGGCCGCCAAGGTGGCTATGACGATGCTCTGAGCTGGGTAGGCGGCTGTCGGGTGGCTCTGCCCAGTGGGAGGGGGTGCTGGCGCGGCTCTACGGGCGAGCAAGGGCCAGGGGGCGGGGTAGGTGGGGTGCAGCAACGTGGCACGGCTGCTTGCAATAACCATGCTCTGCTCGAGCTCTGGACATGCACACAAGGTGCTCGATGAAATGCCAGAGCACCTTAGGCTCATCTATGGGAGCTGAGTTTTAGCAGGATGGTTAGAAGTGGCATGAAAAGCTCCTAGGACATGGTCATTGGGTCAGGGGAGTAGGTTCACAATACAAATCTCAACATCATGCCAATCCTGGCCTGGCTCTCCAAGTGTTTGACAAAATGCCAGGGCCATCTAGAAGACTTTGTTGGCCACCAAAATTTCCAGATGAAAGCCTGTTTAGATGCTAAAGATGATGGCAAGGTTAGTTTGAGAAAAACAGAAACTTGTTAGTGCAAGTTTTATAAAACCTTATTTCTAGACAGAAACTCCAGGGTTAATTTCAGGGGCTTAACCTATTCCAATGGGGTTAAACTCTTGGACTTAAGAGTTTGGTAGGGTGGACTAAAAGCAGGAAAATCTCATGGCCATTAGGGCAAAATGAAATAGGGTTGTAGTTCAAATCACCAAACTGGACCAGAATGGAAAAGAGGATGGTTTGCTCAAATGCTACAAAATACCAAGATGGGTTTTTGCATAAAAGTGATCTGTAGGCATCACATAACATCTCCAAAGTTTGGTGGAATTTGTAAATGAATATATAAATGGGTTGTAGTGCAAATGAGACCTCTGAAAGAATGAAAATGCCATTAACAGAATTTAAATTTGGCAAATTTTATTATAAAAGATTTTTCCACTGATTTGGCAAAATGAAATGAAATGTTTTAAGTAAACACTCAAGCCCAACAATATTTTCCAGAAGTTTCTACTTGGACGGAAGAATTTTCAAAATATATAGGAGAGGGAAGGTTCTGAAACCAACAGAGGATCCAGAAAATTAAAAAATTAACAGCCATGGCAAAATTTTAATTAATAAAAAAAGGTTAAATTTTTGGGGTGTTACAGCTTGGGGATGCCCAAGGCACCCTAAGGTACTATTCTAAGGAAGAATCAAGCGTCTAAGCTTGGGGATGCCCCGGAAGGCATCCCCTCTTTCGTCTCAATCCATCGGTATGTCACTTGAAGCTATAGTTTTATTCGTCACATGATATCAGTTTTGTTTGGAGCGTCATTTGTTTTTGTTTTCTTTTACTTTCAGTTTGCCACAATCATTTTTTGCTGGACACACCTATTTAAGAGAGACACACCTTCATCATAATTTGTTAGAATACTCTATGTGCTTCACTTATATCTTTTGAGCTTAGCAGTTGCTCTAGTAATTCACTTATATCTTTTTGAGCACGGTGGCGTGTAGAGCTTATAGACATTTTTGCACTCTTGTTCTTCACTTATATTTGTTTGAGAGTTAATAAATGGTGACGGTAATTTGCATGGGTCATGAGATTAGTTCAAAAATGATAGGTATTCAATGAGTGATAATTAAAACCATCATGTAGCACATATAGAGAAATTTTGAGTTAAGGATATTGCTGTGGTAATATGAAAAATAATAAGTGTATAATTGTGATCAGTAAAGTATAGATATTAAGAGGTGTTAATTTTTCATTTGTCTATAAATTAAAGAGGCATGGTGATATTGTGTGAGCATTTCTACTCGTTGAAATCCTAGTGTTTTTTCGGGTCGGAAGCATGCGATGGTTAACTCCTACCAACCTCTTCCCCCGGGGCATGCGAGTGGTACTTTGATTTGTGATAAATCGAATAAAACTTTGCAATAAGTATATGCGTTCTTTATGACTAATGTGAAGCCATGGACATACGCAATCTCACCTCCTCATATTGCTAGCCTCTTCGGTACCGTGCATAGCCCATTCTCACCTCGAGGATCGCTGCAACTTTCGTCGGTGCATCCAAACCCCATGACATGATACGCTCTGTTGCAAATAAGCCTCATTATATCTTCCTCAAAATAGCCACCATACCTACCTATCATGGCATTTCCATAGCCATTCCGAGATATATTGACTTGCAAATTCCATCGTCACTTCACATGACTAGTTCATTCATCATCATATTGCTTTGCATGATCATATAGAGCTGACATAGTATTTCTGGCAAAGCCACCGTTCATCATATTTTTGATATGTGTCACGCTAGATCATTGCACATCCTGGTACACTGCCAGAGGCATTCATATAAAGTCATATCTTCATATTGAGTTGTAAGTAAATAAAAGTGTGATGATAATCATTGTAAGAGCATTGTCCTAGTGAGGAAATAATAATGGGGGAGGCCAAATGGGCCCACCATAAAAAAATGAGAGAAAATGAGAGAAGGGACTTTGCTACTATCCTTTATCACACTTGTGCCTCAAAGTGGCACCTCGTTCCTCATATATAGAGAGTCTCATTGTTATGTCATTTTCATATGTTAGTGGGAATTTCATTATTATAAACTTGGCTTGTATATTCCTATGACGAGCTTCCTCAAATGCCTGAGGTCTTCATGGGCAAGCAAGTTGGATGCACACCCACTTAGCTTCATTTGAGCTTTCATACACTTATAACTCTAGTGCATCATTTGCATGGCAATCCCTACTCCTTGCACTAACATCTATCGATGGGCATCTCCATAGCCCGTTGGTATGCCTAGTTGATGTGAGACTATCTTTTCCACCTTTTACCCCTTTGATATCTACCACCATATTCTATTCCACCTAAATGCTATGTCCAATGGCTCACGCTCATGTATTGCGTGAAGAATGAAAAGTTGATGCACTTTGAAAAAGGACGATCCAATTGCGTGACTTGGGCACCGTGGTGCTTGAAATTTGTATTAATGTGGTGAAGATTGAGCCATGCCTTGCTAATATAATAAGATGAATGGGGATAAAACATTCTTTTAGGATCGTATACTTTGAAAGATTGATAATTTTTCGATGTTGATGTTTATTAATTCATCGTTTATCAATGAGCATACATGCAAAAGATTATATAATGGGTAGCATGTCACATAAAAAATTATGTTTTTATCATTTCCCTACTTGAGGATGAGCAAGAATTAAGCTTGGGGATGCTTGATACGTCTCCAATGTATCTATAATTTTTTATTGTTCCATGCTGATATAGTATCATTCTAGGATACTTTTTGGATATTTATTTACCAAATTATAATATTTTTGAGCACTAACCTATTGACCCAGTGCCCAGTGCCAGTTGTTGTTTTTTGCGTGTTTTTCACTTTGCAGGTTTACTATACCAAATAAAGTCCAATTGCCACAAAACATTTTAACGATTTTTTCTAGACAAAACCAGACCTAGAAGCTTTAGAAGATGGTCGGGAGCCGCACCAGGGTCCCACAAGCCATCAGGGTGCGCCCCTGGGGGGGTAGATGACTTGTGGCCCTCCCGACGTCGTTCTCTGGCCTATAAATTCTCTAATATCGTGAAAACCCTAAATGCAGTCCTGAAATACTTTTTCCTCCGTCACAAGTCCATGTTCCGTCGCGAGGCCATCTGGAGCTCCGTTACGGCACCCAGCCAGAGGGGGGATCGATCATGGAGGGCCTCTACATCAACCTTGCTGGCCTCATGATGATGTGTGAGTAGTTCACCATAGACCTACGGGTCCATGGCTAGTACCTATATGTCAATCTCTCTCTCTCTTTTGATCTTCAATACAATGGTCATTGCATCTTCGCTTTGATCTATCCGATGTAATCCTATTGTGCGGTGTGTTTGTTGGGATCCGATGAATTGTGGGTTTATGTTCGGATTATTCATGAAAATTATTTGAGATATCGCTGATGTTTATTATGTCTCCTAATTTCATGATCTTCATAGCTTCGTAATTCTCTCCGATCTATTTAAATAGTTGGCCAACTAGATTGATATTTCTTCGGTGAGAGAGGTGTGTGGTGGTAGGTTCAACCTGACGAATTTCTATATCCCAGTGACAGAAAGGGACAAGATATGTCTTTGTGTTGCTGCTACTAAGGATAAAATGATGGTGTTTATTCATATTGATTGAGTTTACTTTGTCTATATCATGTCATTGTTCTCCAAGCATTACTCTGTTTTACTTAATACTCTAGATGCATGCTGGATAGCGGTCGATGGGTGGAGTAATAGTAATAGGTGTAGGCAGGAGTCGGCCTATTTGCTTATGGACGTGATGCCTATATACACATGATCATTACCGTGAAAATCGCATAACTATCCGCTTTTCTATCAATTGCCCAACAGTAATTTGTTACCCACCGTATGTTGCCTACATGAGAGATGCCGCTAGGGAAAACTATGGCCCCCAGGTCTATTCAATTTTAAATTTACAAAAGCTATTGTTACCTTGCTGCCATTATTTTTCTTTTATTTCATTTTGCATTTTACAATTATTTACACAACTCTGCTTGCAAATAACGAGATCAAGGGGATTGACAATCTCTTGCCCGCGTTGGGTGCATGTTGTTTGTTCTTTTGTGTGCAGTCCCTGAAGACGGTTGAGGATTGATATTCCTATTGGTTCGATGAACCTTGGTTTCATAACTGAGGGAAATACTTACCCACTTTGTGTTGCAATAACCCGTTCCTCTTCACGGAAAACCCAACGCAGATCACAAGTATCACTACTAAGGAAAAAATGATGGGGTTAATTCATATTGATTGAGTTTACTTTCTCTACATCATGTCATTGTAGCTAATAAAATAAGTGCATTACATAAGGTTGACATGCAGGTCATTAAAGTGACAATCATATGGCTCCAGCCATCATGCCGAATCATGACACGCAGGTCATGTTAATTTACATTGTATAGTCATCTCATACATAATCAAATTAAATATGAGAACTGCTATACCACATCACATGCACATCTCATGTCATCCTGCAAAACCAAGTTAGACGCCTCTAATCGGTTAATGCAAAATTTATTTTACGTGGCTTCTAAGGTTTCAACCAAACCGCAGCTACCAACGTTTATCATCAAGCATGATCATTCAAGTTGCTAGATTAACTTTGCGGGGCGTATGAAACACGAGATAATAAAATCTCGACCCCCATACTAAACTTCTTCATGCGCATGACCCCCGTGCAGATCATATCTGCATTGCCCGTTCGTCTGCGAAACATCCATCTTTCTCAACTATGGCGGAACCCAAAGACACTGAAGCACTTCGTTGATTTGTCAATCAGCATACTCAGGAGCAGCATGAAAGGATCGCGGATTGCCAGAATTTTGTCAGATTCCACCATGCCGTCAAGATCAGGACTACGCAAATTCAATGGAAACAACAAGAACGTTGGGTAATAGATTTCATCTGCTACCCGCATAAATAATTTTTAGCAATAGATCTTATCTACTACCTAATTATATTATGCAATACCCATACATCTCTATGTATTCTAGATCGTAACCTGCATCTACGCATAGCATGGCTCATGATGCCACTGTTGGGGAACGCGACAGAAAACAAAAAAAAATCGGTACAGCGAGCACGCCCAGGATCACTATGGAGATGCATACAAGGTTTTAATCTGATCATTACCGACTCGTAGCGCAGCGGAAGTAGAGTCGATGAAGATCGGTGGTGCAGATCCCCGCAGCTAGGATTTACAACCTCCCAACCGTGAGGATGTTCTCCCTCGTCGAACAGCCCTTCGGGAGGCGGTCGGACAGTCCCTCGGACGATGTCACGGACAGCCCTTCGGGAAGACCCTCGAAGCTCGAACGGTAACTCGAACAGCCCTACAGGAGGACCCTCGAACAGCCCCTCGGGCAAAAGATTGAAACTACGACCTCTCTACAGGATTGCACACATACGGTGTCATCTATCCGGCAGGGCTTCGCCGTCCAGAACTAGTTCCTGCCGGAACCCAGACAGCCTTTCGGCTCTACGAAACTATTTCGCTGGGAGGGAGAGAAGGCCAGATCATGCATGGCATTTGTATGTTGAGAAAGAGTGTGTGTGGAGAGTGCATCTCCACCTCTATTTATAGGAAAACCCCAAGGGGAAGGGTGGCACTTGAAATACCCAAAATACCCATGAAAGGAATCCTTCACAAGGGCATAAAGGGAAAGCAAGTGGGGCAAGTGAGGCTCCAAGGTGGAGCCCACCCTTGGCCGGCCAAGCCCACCTAGGGCACCCCATGTGGTGCCCTAATCCTTCCATGTCATCCCCACAAAATATCTTGTGGAAAGTCAACAATGGTGGCTATCCAATAAAGTAACCATAAAGTGATTTTTACTATTCACGAAACCAATTTTTCATGACCGATAAATCCGAAAATATTTCTATGGGTCCTAGAATAATTCCAGTACCCACTAAAACAATTCTGGACATGTTCCGAAACATTTTCAGATCAGTGATTTTCATCTGTGAAAAGCAACCAAAGCGGTTCCGGCAGTCCGGAACATTTCCGGTTTTTGTCTCCGAAAAATCCCAGAAGTTACCAGAACGATTCTGGTACCCTCCAATAATTTCCAGGCATATGCCGAAACCAATTTGACTTAATGGTATACTCCGAAACAACTTTTCGGTTTTACCGAAACTCTTCCGGTGTTCTCTCTCCGGAACTCTTCCGTTGTCTCCGAAACTTTTCCGGTGAATTTCTCTCAGACTCCCTGTCTAGTATTCAGCAGATAGATGACCCTTAAGCGTGTGACCCTATAGGTTCGGTGAAGCATAGACATGACGGGAACACTTTCCGATCAATGATCAACATAGGAGCCGTGGACACCCATATTGACCCCTATACCCACACGAATAAATATTCGAGTGAACCTCCAGTTGTTGTGTGCTATTCTTTTTACTTCACGATATGTTACAAAACCCGAGGTGAGATTTGTTGGCATCCCCATGGATCAACACATGTCCACAGTGCCAGTTACCTCGTTGTCGGTTTTGTTCTCTTTTCTCGTTTCCGCGTTCCGGCATCCCCGTGATCAAATCACACTATGTCTGGCCAGACGATGATGGATACCGTAACACCGAGAGGGGCCGAGAATATCTCTCCATCGTCGGAGGAGTAAATCCCAATCTTGAGCTATCAAGTCCCTTGTCATACTTTCTCATGAACCCGTAAGCCGCCGTAATTGCCACCCAGTTATGGATGACGTTTAACAAACCCCAAAGTTCATGAAGCAAGCATGAAGAAACTCGATACTCTCATGGTCTAAGGAATCATGCAAACGTTAATTATCTCTGTGTTATTAAGCATTAACTTGTGACGAATGTATCTCATAGCATAACCTCAATTCGGGTCGATTCAACACAAATGTTCTTCTAACATTGTGCCCTCAAAGTTGCCGGCATAGTCATGCCCATGATCAAAAAAACGTGATCATCATGCAACACTTGATCTAGTCTTAGAGGCATGACTAGGAATACTTTTTATCATTTATTATTCCACACGTGCATATGAGTTTTCCTCCAAGCCTCGTGGTTATTGTAGACTCGAGAACCATAGCAGTTATAGCATGGAATATAAACTTAATTAGGAACATGGGGATAAATAATAACATTTATTATTGCCTCTAGGGCATATCTCCTACACTTCACAGATTGTCAGGTCTTGGCTCATGAGACTTCCACCAACAGCATCTTATCTACTCCAGGCCACTAGGAGATCAGGCCGCAGTTGGCGACAATACAGGCTTCCTCTTCTTTTCAAGAAAACAGAGTCAACCACATCTCCAGAAGCTTGAATGTTGAAGCTCATCATTTAGCTAGATTAGCTACAAGAATTAACTCTACATCTCTAGCTATCAATTGCCTATGTCAGGATGTAGGACTTTGCCCAGGCAGAGATATACTCTCTGATCTTTCTATGAATATTTTCACGCTTATTTCTGTAAAGTGTTGTTGAATTTAAGAAAATCTTTATGTTAAAAAAAACAATTATCGGACTTGTTTGATCTTTGCCAGCAACAAAATTGCATTGTTGCACAAGTGGGGGGTGGACATACCCTTAAGCTCGCTTTAGGAGATGTGTTGACTCTTCCTTTTTGGAGAAATGATCTTTTAAATATCCTTCTTAGCTTTAAGCATGTAGAATATGCTGATAAACCTATCTAGACTCTTAAAAGTTTCTGGGGTTTATTCTACTAAATATTTTTATAACAAGATTAACGGGGGAGGGGTTTCTACCCTATCTGGGACAAATTTTGGAAAATCGATGTACCACATAGATACTTGGTTTTTGTTTGGTTGGTCACAGTAAAATCCAGACTAGAGACAACTTGAGTAAAAGACAAATTTAGATGACTTAACTTGCCTCTTTTGTAGCAAGGAGGAATTTGTTGATCACCTACTTTTTCAGTAAATAAAATATTTCCATGGATGGGATTGCACGTGGTCCATTCCACCTTTATCTATCTAGGTTATCCTTCTTTCTTAACAAAGCGGGATGTGATGATCAATCCCTCTATTATGGTATTTATGTTTATACCGCTGCCATTGTATCGGTTGGTGCCATTTCTTCTCTTGGAGGTAGGTGTGGATATATTGGGACATGGCATCATCATATTCCTGCTTTCCATACAGATGGTCACAATACTTCCGTAGAACCTTAGCTTGATGCATTGTTGTAAACAAAATTGTGGAGAGTCATTGCTGAAGTTTTTCAGTTTATTTCCCCTACTAATATATCTGAATTACCTGATCTGTGGAATAGAAATAATAAAAGTTTTCTGTTTATGGCATGCATTGCATCCATCAGGAACTTATGGACATTGCGAAATGATTTCTGTTTTCAAGTAGTAGTGTGGAAAGATATCTGGATTCTTCTGGAAAAGCAAGCGTGTTGCTTCATCAATGGAAGATTTCCTGCTCGGAAACTCAATCAAAATTGATGAAGGAATGCATGCTGCTGCTGGATCGGAGAAGAGTATCGCCTGGAGATGAAGAATAAAGTGAACACTAGGATTGATCAGCATGGCTTCTATTTGAGGTCCCATTCCAACTGATGTTGATGCTTATGTAATAGTTAGCTCCTGTTTGAATTTCCTTATGCTCATGATGTTGGTTGATCTGAGAACTTACTCGCTCAGCTACTTCTGTTTAGCCCCAGCGTTGTGAATAGTCATTGTGTGTTTCTTTTGCCTCGTTTTTAATCAAAAGGGGCGGGGAAAACCCCTTTCGATAAAAAAAATCTTAAAACAAGTGATATAGCAACCTGCAGCGATTGCATAGGCGTCAACGAGCACCACGACGACCAACAAGCAGCTCCGCCCCAACTAACCAAAAACACCAAGCGACACATACATTCATACATACATACATATAGTAGTAGTAATTCACAAGAACCTCGTACGTGGTTGCAGTGCAGCTGTTCCGCAAGCCACCATCAGGTTCCTGTCCTGCATAGACATGATAAACATGTCCTGCTGCTAAATGAGGGGAGGCGGGGGTGGTGGTTAATGAACATCACATTGTGCAAAAAAAAAGAACATACTACTAACTACTAACTAACTAGTAACTACTACTAAGAAAAAAGTGGCACCACTACTAACTAGTAACTAATCCCTCTATCCCATAATATAAGGCGTTACTACATCCAATATACTCACATATTTGATGTGATAACATCTTAGAAAAAAAATCAGGAGGATATCAGCAGATGGATGATCTTCGTCAAAATCTGTAGTGATATGACAAGCAGGGGTGGAGCTTAGTTAGGGGATAAACTGGGTTGTGGCCAGTGGCGAGTCCAATGGGCAGGCTTCAACAGGCTGAAGCCTGCCCTCCAGAAAAAGCGAATTTTTTTACTACTAGTATGCTTCGTTTCGGCCCGGCCCAACTAGTCCCAGCGCCCAGCCCAACTACTCCCAGCGCCCAGCGAGACGTGTTTCTCGTTCTCGTTCGAGCCAGCAGAGAGCAGAGAAGCGCCGCCGCCAATCCTAACCCTAGGTAGCAGGCAGCAGCAGGCTCCTCCGGTCCTCCCGACTCGACCTCGTACAGGCGCTCGACGGCGGCCCGGCCACACGGCCACCTCGTGCAGGCGCTCCACAACGCGCGCGCGTGGACGGCAGCCTGCAGGACTCGCGCGGCATCGAAGGCCCCTGAGTGCAGCCGCCAACTTGTCGTTGGCCGGAGAAGTGGAGGCGCCGGCCGGCCGGAGCGAGCATTCGGCTCACACAGCCGCACACCGCCACTCCCCGCTCCAAGCTGAGCGCATCCAATACTGGAGCGCATCGGCTGTTAGAGCCGTAGAGGGCCAACCGGCCAAGGTATAATTCCCAGTTTGCTTCCATTCATTTCTTTAATTTGTCTCATATCAATTACAGTTTGTTTGCTAGTTCATGGACTATTAGTTGCTTTAGGTCTATTACAATTTATTTGCAGATTTAAAAATGAAGAGAAAAACTATGAGTATTCTTAGTTTTTATGCAAGCAGTACAATTACCCCTCCCCAAAGGCCTGCTCCTCACCCTACTGATGTCGAACCTAAACTTGAACCAACTAATGTGACCGCAAATCCCCTCCCCTTAATTGTTCTGAGCACAATCCCTCCTCCTGAACCCTCAAATGAATCCCCAAATGTTGAGATGAATCATACCACAATTGATGAGAGTACAAACCAACTAAGGCAACCTATACCAGAATTTCATCCAAGTCAAATTATTCCGGATCCAGGACTTAGAATACTAATAGAAGATTATGCTCCTGAAATTAGAAGTGATGTGAGAAGAGCTTATTTGTTGAAAGGGAGAAACAAAGTTATTGGGCATAATTTTGAGAAGACAAAGGATGGTAAAATTTGGAGATCCTTTCAACCCGCGTGGTTCGACACATATGATTGGTTGGAATACAGTGTGGAAAAGGAGGCTGCTTTTTGCTTCCATTGCTTTCTTTTCAAGAAACCATCACAAGCCATTAGATTTGGAAATGATGTTTTCACAAAAGGTGGTTACACTCGTTGGAAAACAGCCCTAAGTAATTTTAGGAAGCATGTTGGTGGTCCATCTAGTTACCACAACATTGCTAAGGGAGATTTGCACATGTTTCCAGTAGTATTCCTGGAAAGTTTGAGCACATTTGCACAAATGGCCTAGGAGATAATGGCTATTTAGCTAAGCAGATTCAAAATTTAGTTCAAAATTTAATATTTTTCAAAAATTCCAGAAAAAATCCAGTAAATACTACATCCTTCCAGTAGTATTCTGGGAAAGTTTGAGCACATTTGGACAAATGGACTTGGAGATAATGTCTATTTAGCTAGGCAGATCTAAAATTTGGTTCAAAATTTAATATTTTTCAAAAATTCCAGAAAAATTCCTGTGAATACTACATGTTTCCAGTAATATTCTGAAAAAGTTTGAGCACATTTGGACAAATGGACTAGGAGATGATGTTGTTTTTCTTCAAACGAACGTTTCGTTTTTTTCGCCGTTAACTTTTAGCCCACCCTTCATTTTCTTTCTGGATTCGCCACTGGTTGTGGCCCACCCAGGAATTTCGTGGCTTAGTTTAACTATGCTATCCTTCCTTCGTAGCCCACTCAGTCAGTCTACCACAGCGACCAGAAGACAAAGAGCTTGATCAAAGCGTCGAATGTCTCGCACGAGAATACAGGCCAGGACTAGTACCGCCACCCGCCTGCCTTCGTGTGACCTTGTCGTGCCGCCGTTCCCCGTCTCTCCTGGCTCCAACCTCCGTGGCGGCCAGTCCTGGCCCCGGCCGTCGGGATCCTATCGCGGTGCCTCAGCTGACCGCTGCTGCCAACTAGGACAGCCCTTCTGCTGCCGACGCCAAGTAGAACTCGAAATTCATCTCTTGACTCCACTGGGTAATTTCTAATTATCTCTGGAGCAGTGTATTTTTTAATCCATTTGTTGAACTAAGCGTGAATTAATGCATTTTGTTAACGTTCCATTCATACATATGTAGTAATAGACGAAGATGAAGAGATACTTTTTATTGGTGAATCAAGAGGCATTTTAATGTAAGAAGATCATCTTGTCAGTAACTTGTGCATTAAGACAGGAAGTGAAATTCATCTTGACCACAAAAGCTTCCGAGACTAGTGGCTAAAAATATTGTGCTTTTTCCTTTGAAGCTTGGCCACTGATGACAGACAAGCCATGACTCCAGTCGCCAACTGAACATCTAGAGAGAATTCCTTATTTAACATCGTGCTTAAATTTTATGCCCTATTTAACATCGACAAATGATTTCTTCCCTATGTAACAACGAGTCTAAATTTTATGCCTTTTATAACACTTTTGTCCATTTTAAGCCTAAGTGACACCTGAAAAGACAATTTTATCCCTCATGTGGTATGCTTGTGTGCATGCTGTTGCGTGTGTGCGCGCGCACACACACGTGTGCTAGTGATGTTGTGTGGGTGCTGCTTCATGTGTGTTGCTACGTGTTTGTGTGCGCGTGTGTGTGTGCTGCTACGTGTGTGCGCACGCGCGCGTGTGTTGCATGTGCTGTTGCGTGTGTGTGTGTGCTGCGTGTGTGCGTGTGTTGCTGCTGCTGTGTGTGCTGTTACGTGTGTCTTCTGCATGTGTGTGTGCGCGCGCGCGCCACGTGTGTGTTGTGCGCTCGTGTGTGCTGTTACGTGCGCGCGCCACGTGTGTGTTGTGCGCGCATGTGTGCTGTTACGTGCGCGCGCGTGTGTGCTGTTACGTGTGCTTGCGTGTGTGTGCTGTTATGTGTGTGTGTCTGTTGTGTGCGTGTGTGTTGATGTGCTGCTGCGTGTGTACTACTGTCGCTGCGTGTGTGCGCTACTGCCCCGCACTGATGTTGTGTGTGTTATTATCCCGCACACACACATACCATATGAGGGGCAAAATGGTCTTTTCAGGTATCATTTAGGCTTAAAATGGACAAAAGTGTTATAAAGGGCATAAAATTTATACTCGTTGTTAAATAGGGAAGAAAAAAAATTCCAGTGTTAAATAAGGAAACGAAATTTAAGATAGTGTTAAATAAGGAATTGTTTCAACATTAAATGCTTGCATGTAAAAAAGAGAGAGAAACACACATGATGGGAAGGGGAGAAGGAAGCACCGGCTCAAGTGTTTAGCACAGGCTGCAAGGAAGGCTTTTACCTCGTATCGTGTGCTAGAGCCGGGCGACTAATCTAGCGCCTGCTGTGCTCTCTCTCTCTCTCTCTCCATTTATCTCTCTTTCAGCTAGGACATCCGTGACATGGCATCTGCTATAGCCTGCTTAGTAGGACTTATTGGACTTGCTCTAACAACCATGCACTCACCTTCGGCTGATGGTGTTGCTCCCCATAAAAAAAATGTTGAATACTCCCTCCGTTCCAAAATATAGTGCGCCCGCGCTTCCCGAGGTTCAACTTTAACCATAAATTTAACCAACGAAACCGACTGCGGCGGGAGCAAACATTATATAATTGAAAACTTCTTTCGAATACGAATTCACTGGTATAATTTTTGCCCCCGCCGCATTCGGTCTCGTTGGTCAAATTTATGGTCAAAGTTGAAGCGCGGAAACCGAGGACGCACTATATTTTGGAACGGAGGGAGTATCTTTTTTTTCCTGAGACAAAAAAAGTTCTTTTTTGAGGGGTCGAAGAAAAAAGGTTGGATGCCGCGAAGGCGCGAACGGACAAGCGGTTGCTCGTGCGTATCGGTGGACAAGAGGGCCTTGAGCAGGCCTTTAGCGGCGCGGACGGAACGGGCTCGCTGCATTCTGATTCTTCCTTCCCCCTTCCCCCTCCCCTCCCCTTCCATGGCGCGCCGCCGCCACCGCTCCCGCAGGCAGGTACCTTGCTCGCCGATCCGTCGTGCTGCAGGTCCGCGATGCTTTCCCTGTCGAGGACGCTCGCGAGGCGGCTCTTCTCCTCCGCGGCCGAGGGCGCCCCTGCCGCCGCTTCGACGACGGTGGTGAGGAAGGCGCAGAACCCGCTCGAGGAGTTCTTCGAGGTCGAGCGGAGCACCGAGGACGACCAGCCCGCGCCCCACTACGGTAAACGCCGTCCAGCATCCCTCCCTGCTCGCCCCGACCTCCCTCTAGTCATGTCATAAGCCGCTGCTGTCATTTCTAGTTCCCCCCCCCTCTTGGGACCATACTCGAGTGATTCACAGCCTGCTGGTAATAGATGTTCGAAACAATTCCTTATTTAACACTATCTTAAATTTCGTTTCCTTATTTAACACTGGAAAAAAATGTCTTCCTTATTTAACAACGAGTATAAATTTTATGCCCGTTATAACACTTTTGTCCATTTTAAGCCTAAATGACACCTGAAAAGACCATTTTGCCCCTCATATGGTATGTGTGTGTGTGGGATAATAACACACACAACATCAGTGTGGGGCAGTAGCGCACACACGCAGCGACAGTAGTACACACGCAACAGCACATCAACACACACGCACACAACAGACACACACACGTAACAGCACACACACGCGCGCGCACGTAACAGCCCACACGCGCGCACAACACACACGTGGCGCGCGCGCACACACACACGCAGAAGACACACGTAACAGCACACACAGCAGCAACAACACACGCACACACGCAGCACACACACGCAACAGCACATGCAACACGCGCGCACACACACACGTAGCAGCACACACACACGCGCACACAAACACGTAGCAACACACATGAAGCAGCACCCACACAACATCACTAGCACACGTGTGTGCGCGCACACACACACGCAACAGCACGCATACAAGATACCACATGAGGGATAAAATGGTCTTTCCAGGTGTCACTTAGGCTTAAAATGGACAAAAGTGTTATAAAAGGCATAAAATTTAGACTCGTTGTTACATAGGGAAGAAATCATTTGTCGATGTTAAATAGGGCATAAAATTTAAGCACGATGTTAAATAAGGAATTCTCTCTTTAATGTTACAGCCAATTCAGTAGCCAGTCTATAGCTAGTCTATTATACGAATGAGCTTTTACAAAAGCTGTAGGTGACATGGCACCAGTGTAGAGCCGGCGGCCGGCTCTCTTATTAGCCATGCTCTTAGGGCGGTAGCCTGTACAATTGTTACGGTTAGTTCATGGTCAACATTCCCTGCAAAAAAAAGGTTCATGGTCAACACCCATGGTATAGCGTTTAGTCCATTATTTCCTCTCAAAGGAAAAGAATGGTTCAAGTCGTTCGGTTATTCGGACTGCATCTGGTTTATATGTTGTTTCATATTAGCCATTCATCGATATGTTGTTTCTCTCATCAACATATTTCTATTTTTTTCGTTTCCCCCAACTGAATATATTGCAGTCCATCGTTCCATCGATTGCAAAGAGAATTACATGAACACATGTAGTGTGGACATGAGGACCTTTCAGCGGGAATGTATCGGGTGCTCCCACCTTTGGGGGTGCTCCCGGTGCTCCACATACTCCCTCCATTCCATAATATAGTGCGTCGTCGGTTTTTGAGTTTTAAGTTTGACCGTAAATTAAACCAACGTAGACGACTGCGGCGGGAGCAAAAACTGTACCATTGAAAACTTCATTCGAATACGGATTCAATGGTATAATTTTTGCTCGCGTCGCAACGATCGGTCTCGTTGGTTAAATGTATGGTCAAACTTAGATTTTGGGAAGCGCGGACGCACTACATTGTGGAATGGAGGGAGTATTTAAAAATGTTCGTAAAATTTTGAAAAAAAATCTAGCACATTCAAACAACATCAATGTATGTTGTCACAAAATTCAAAACATTGCTCGAGGTACAAAAATGACAAAATTGACATCAATGTGATAATGGGCCAAACCTAAAGCCCAACTTATGTTGTGTACTATTTACAGTCGAATTTGTCATTTTTGTTTCTCAAGCTATGTTTCGAATTTTGATTTTAAATTTTGTGACAACATACACTGATGTTGTGTGAATGTACTAAAAAAAATTCAAAACTTTTCGAACATTTATAAATTTGCTACCGAGTTTGGAGCACCCTAGGGGTGGGAGCACACCTGGGCATTCGCCGGGTCGGGCTTGGTTCGGGCCGGGCTTTGAAAAGCCCGGCATCAAAATCTCAAGCCCGAGCCCGGCCCGAAACAAGTGAACAGTGTGTATTTTGATTAAAATAATGTTTTTTTAGATATTTAAAATATATATTATACCTATATTTTTTATAAAATAATGATATATGTCCTGTTTGGGCTCATTTCCGGGCTTTTGGGCCGGGCTTCGGGCGGAAAAGCTGAGCTTTCGGGCTTTCGGGCCGGGCTGTCCATGCCCGGGACTAGGTGGGAGTACCAGATATTCTCCCACCTTTCAGCCGGTTTCTTCAACCGATGGTATTGGATGTACAATTGTCTCAACAATACATGTCATTAACACCTAAGAGTACCACCGAGCAAGCTTGGGTTATCACATTTTGTTTTCCTTCCATTTATCACAAACATCTTTACTCGGATATGTGCTGCATTTGGCTGACATGAACTCAAAATGCTCAGTTTGACTCCTCCAGGAAATAAGATCACATTATGTTGATCAAGTTGATCACATCATGCAGCGGCCACCATGCAAAGCTAGGCATCTAGCGTGCTTAGGAGCAGCCTACGGCCACGTGTGTTTCATAATCTTATACTCGCTCCGTCTCATAATATAAAAGCATCTTTTACGCTAACCATAGATCATAATATAGAGCATTTTTAAAACGCTCTTATATTATGGGACGGAGAAAGTAGGCGTCAAGTGCATAATTTTCACATCAAGTTTGTACAAGTTTCACAGGAATCATATTTTAAGTTTCCCGAGTAATTTCACGCCAAAAACTTTGTTTCCAATTGCCAAAACATTGACACCCAAGAAGATAAACAAAATAAGCACACAAAATCCTTGCGAGTTTCTTGCCTTCAAACAAACTTTTAACACCACATCATTTCTTTCCAGTGCAAGAAATTTTAAGAGCTTGCCCAAAATTTGGTGTGCTCCTGGACAAAGAGCGCAAAAACTCAAACCTTAGATCCTATCAAGGTTATCCAGCATATACCAACAGTCCAACACAATCGGAATATATAGAAAACTCAGCATGCTAATCTTAGCCCATGGCGAGTAAAACTGCATGTTACGGCACAGGCTCGATTGAAAAGCCATCCAAAAATCCAACCACGGGGGACAATCTGTCAAAAATTCTCACACTGCCAAAATTTTGTAAGCGCTGTCCTTTGCTATGCTCTAAGGGGATTACAACGCGTATATGAGGAGGCTGTTGAGTTTAAACCAACGCAGAACTGCAACAGATCTCTTCGATTTGGTGTTTTCGCCAGATCAAATGTAGGAGCAACTCTCAAGTGAGTGGTGAACTCTATTCGGCATCTTCAAGTAAGCCTGGCCCAAATGCGCAACACGGAGATAACTGCTACTTGAAACCAGAGGGTGCTCAGTCCCTTCCCATTCCTCTGCTCCTGCCCCCTCCCCTACCCCTACTCATACCCCTGCCCCTGCCTCTGCCCCCGCCCCTGCCCCCACCTCTGCCTCCAAATTCACTTCCGCCTCCAAAATCACCTCCAAACCCGCCACCACCTCTGCCTCCAAAATCACCACCACCTCCACCTCTGCCTCCGCCTCCCCTGCCACGCCCGCCCCCGCCTCTCCTACCACAATCGCCTCCACCTCCCCTGCCGCGACCACCCCCGCTGCCTCCTCTGCCTCCTCTTCCGCCGAACAAATAAAACTCGGCTTTGTTCTGCTTCAACCCCAGGGACTGCACGCTTCTCCTCTTGTAGTCTTTCTGCTCTTCTTGACTGTGCTCGTCTTCTTCGGTGCGCCTTCTTGAGCTCCTGGGGTTGAAGGAGATCTCCCGCGAGCCACCGGGCCCGTACTTCACCTTGTCGAGTGCACGCGAGTTCTGTTTCCTTTCCAGTGAGGCTACCCTGTCCCCAATGGGCACAGCTTCCTCGTTGCCCATGGAGACACTGTTCAGAAAGGCCTCGGCATGGCGTCCATCCTTCACTTCATACAACCTGTAAGGTGAAAAGCTATTAGCACGTTTCTGGTGAACCAGAAGAGTTCAGCAAATGAGAGCATATGACAGGCAGTACGGCCATTTTTAGAAACAGATTGGGTGGGATCAGAAGCTAAGACACATGTGCCTGTGTGCGTCTATACATACGAGAAATGCAGCTTTGGAAAATTAAATTATTAAACATTCCAATGCGCTGGTGTTGCTTAAGAACTCCACCTATGTTGTCTCAACATAGCAGGTCCAAAGCCCGGGTAAAGGAGGAGGGTTGTGATAGGCTTGGCGAGCCAACGTCAAAACTCATCCACTCTTATGGAGATGAAACCCAAAAGATTTTCGTTGGGGCGTATGCCAGAACCATGAGTTGGTCGCGAGATCTTATGGGTTTCACCTCTAGCCTACCCCAATTTGTTTGGGACTAAAGGCTTTGTTGTTGTTGTTGTTATTGTTGTTGTTGCTGATGTTGCTTAAGACTGGAAATACATACGTTCTACATACTGAGGTAAACCAAAATTTACACTCCCACACGCTTTCAGAAAAAGAAAAAAGCTAACATAAAACACACATATCTGCACAAGCAAAACAGAAAACACCAGTGGCAAATATGCAGTTCACCCTAACCAAAATGAAACAAGATCTCACCTTATACGCTTTGAGTTATGCATGCCACTATCACTGTCAGAGTCTGCTGACGCATCAGACGAACCAGCATCTTGTTCATCTTCATCTTCACTAACACTCTCAAAATGTTCCTCGATTAGATGAGGTTCCTTTGTGGCCACTTGAGGATGGATTGCTTGATATTCTCTTGAATTTTCATCGATTTCATAGTCCTGCCCATAAGATTGATGAATTAGTATACAAGCTTTCCATTCAAAATGAAACAGCAACAAAGCTGAACAAGTATCAAGACAGTACAAGAACAGGAAAACATCAAGGTACAAACATGAAATGCATAACAGAGTTGACCTGATAATAAAAATTTCCACATATTAGAACTACTACAAATAACATCACATTATTAGGGTACCCCGAAAGGATGAAGCAGCAACAAAATATTGACATCTACATTGCCTAAGAAAATAGTAATTTCCTAAAGCTATAGGTACTTCGTGAAAACTGCTTCATAACCACACATTTAAGAATTTGTTCTGCAGAATTACACGTGTTTTTGCAAGGACTCCAGAAAGCCATACTCCTGCATTCCACGTTAGCTAAATGGGAAAGGATGAGATTGCATTTCTGAATCTTGCAGAGTGGCTATCATTGCCAGCACCACTAGATCTAACTGGATTTAGGCTCTTTGACACGCTTGTAAGAACATGGTGGTTTTGGAACAACAAAACATGTGGTTCTGTCATGGTTTTGAAAGAGAACATGTGGTTTTGACAAGTTAATACAAAAATGAAGTCAGAAAATGGAATGCATACCTTATTTTTAAACATTTCTTCGAAACGCAGATCAGTCAATAATGACTTGTACATTTCTAGTTTAATTTTCTTCTTCCTGATGCTTGATTTACTAACATTCTCCACATCAGCATCCAATTCCTCTTCCTCTGTACGTATCTTCTCCAAAAGTTGCCGGTTAGCCTTTGGTATTTTGACAACTTGCTGCATAAATAAAGTAATACTGGCACTCATTAGGATAACAGTCACACAGATTGACATATGTAGATGTTAATACATATAAGGAAGAGATGAGCAAATATTACCGTTATACGAGATTTCCTTAGATCTGCTAGTTTCTTGTCCTTCATGTCTTTTTGAAGAGTCTCATAATCAGCAATATGAAGTTTAGCCCGTTGCTGAAAGAAATACAGATACTAGTAAATAGCATGTATGAAGTGTTCTTTTCTTCAAACCATCCACAAACGACAAATAGACATAGGAAGTCCACATTTATGTTCAACTATGTTGTCAGACTAATACACAGAAACTATTTTTACAAAGACAAACTGTGTACAGAATAAAATGTCTTCATGTTGGAAATTCAGGTGGCAGGTGACAGCAATCCTACCTCAACTTTCAAGTAAATTGCAGTACCATGAATAGATGAACAGAAAAGTAATTACCTTCTTATATAGATCATAGCGTATAACGTATCCATGTAAATGTGCTCTGACAGCATCACTGTTTTTGTACTCAGAGAGACCCAATCGCTCCATCTCTTCTTCAGTCAAAAACTTGTAATCATCATATAATGCGTTTTCTTGTTTCTCTTCCATCTCCTCCTGTTTGAGGAATTGACACAAGGAAATGTCAAGGTAAGGTTTACTAAACTAGCTACAAAATAAATGGGGGGAAATTCACTCACAGTTAGGTTATCAAGATGTGAGCACCACTTTGGAGCAGGGCCAAGTGCAGGAATGAAGTGGGCAGGTATCTGGCTGTTGTCCAGGGCTAATAGCATTAAACCACTATTCGGGAAGATGCAAACGTCATTGATAGAGCCATTATCAGGTTCAATGCTAGTCATGTTGTTTCCCTAAAAAGGAAATAGTGAGATGAGGTCATCATCATCTAACAAAGAAGTCAATGCCACTCACGAAAAATGAGGTTTAGCACTTTTCAGAGACGGATGGAACTCACTGTATTAGGATCCCAAACTCTCACTATATGCTTATCAGCAGTTATTAGTTTAGGTTCGGTAGAATTAAGTGTCTGGTGCCACTTGATATTCAAAATTGGACTGCCATACCTGCAATAAATAAAGAACACCCGTTACATGCTTAGTGAAAAGTACAATATCTGACAAAAGAATGATCAGCTATTTTTTTATTACGCTTAGGTTTTAGTCAAGCTTGATATCCCTGTGTATAAAGCTTATTCTGATCTGGAGTTGCAAGATTCCAATGAACACAGAATACACTTTTAGAAGGCGTAGAGGTGTATTTAGATATCAGCTCCAAGTGGTACTGTTCTGTGTGACCGGGATAACATGATATTAGAAATATAGCGTCCCATTTGGAATAAAGGATCCCATGGGAATCTCGTTAGAAACCCAACATGTAGTGAGGATGGATCTTTTGTTTCCTTAAATTAGATAAATTCACATATTCCTAATGGAATAAAAAAATGGTTGAAACTGTTCATGCTTAACAAGCGAAAAATCTCTTCCCATAATAAGATACAGATCTTACATGTGATCCTTGACTCGCAGAGGCGAAGACATGCGTATATCATATATCGATACCTGCAGAAAATCCAAACACAGGTGAAGTGTGAATAATAATAAGCTAAAAGCAAATTGAGCATCATACTTTGTTGAAATTAGATTATCAGCATTATTAGTTTGTTAGACAGGATGATCCTTTCATACAGCCAATGAGTACACAACAAAATCAGCAATCATCACATGACTTCGGGGGGGGGGGGGGGGGGGGGGCGGGGTGCTACCAAGCACACTTACCTGTAAACTAGCGGTAAGATAATCACTGGCAGATCATTATTTTTAGAAATAAAAAGAAGAGATAGCAAGTAGCCATCAGAAACAAGTGTACAATTTGAACAACTGTTACTTACGTTTAGCACAGAAACTTGAGACATAAATGAAGTAATCCTACATGAATCATTCTAGCAATAGAAATAACGCCTTGATAGTTCTGACATGATAATATTGGATGGAATAATAAAAGAAAATCAAATGTTTTATAAACTAGCAGTGAAAATAAAATAAGAACACGACAGATGATGAATCAAACCTTTCCTATGCTGCTCCCTACTGCCAGAAGGTACCCTTGATTTTCATCGAACTGCAAAGACGTGACCTCCTGCGGTTTTGAAGCATAAGAACCACCAAGATAATGTCAAGAAATTGTAGTATTGGTGAATTATTGCTAGCAAATTGCTGATAATATACAAGAAGATACCTGATCAACATCTTCAGAAGAAGAAGCTGTAATTCTGCCAACAGAAGACTTCCTCCTCATATCAAAGCATTCAACTGCACCATCCTCACCACCACAAGCAACTAGCCCATGGATCATACTGGGAGTACCACCAAAAACAATGATAGGTTAACAAATACTCAAAAAGAATGCCACTCCAAAGACACGAGTCCATAAAAAAGAAATACCTCCGTGTAACCACATTTATTGCTAGAGATTGGGAAGAAAGGGATGCGAGGAACCTTCCCTGCAAAATTTACAATTTTAAAATGTGTGCATGTTTATTCTAGAAAGACTGGAATTCATAACAAGAAAAGGCATCATTGCGGCTCTATGCACAGTGGCTTTATATTCAAAATAACCTGCTTATACTTATTAATATTAGTTCTACTGGTAGCGTCATGAAAATTATGTGAAAGACTGCACAATAACCAAATAACTCATATGAACATGAGGAATCAAGGACACAAATCTGACCTGCTCTAAGTTGATCCTATACAGATCAGGTGATGAAGCAGCACATAGCAAGTCGCAAGACCAGCAATCATAGGCCAAGTCCCTTCCCATTCTGCCAATATAGATAATGACAATTCATAAATTTAATATTAGGACAACCGAGGACTATATATAAACTCCTAATTGCCATTGTGTAACTGGCTGTTATCATCCAGCACAGAACTTGTCTATATAAACCAACAACACATAATTCCAAAACAATTGGTGGATAAGTTCGACAAGCTCAAGTCAAAACTGACAACAGACAAGTACTTCCGAACAGAGGGAGTATTAGTAGTACACGGTAAACTGCATTTTGTAACTAGAAATGACATCTGACATGACAAACTATATATCTAAAAAGCGATAAGAACCAAAGAAATATTAGATAACAGGACAAGCTAACCTTGGAATTCTCACGCTATAATGGCTTCCATACTTTGCATGCAAGCAAACAGAACGATCAGCACACAAGAAGGCGAGTTTTGAGTAGTCATCACCAAGGACCTAAAGAAAGATACAATCTAGTTTGTTAGGTCGAAAACATAAAAGCAGCTCAAGAACGTGTGGCATGTCTTTTCTAGAATGGAATATTAAAGAACCTTGCCCAGTAGTAGAAAAGACACATGGTTTACTATATTAAACTATAAGTACCTCGAAATCAATAATTTCTGAGATCATGTGCCTCTCAAACTTCATTGACAATTCCTTCAACTCGAAGACTTTCATTTGTGGGGGGTAAATACCTGGCAAATACGAGGCGTAAGAATACGACCACCTTACAGTACGTAAAAGGTCTGGCTAACCCTGAAACTCTAAGAAGAACATGAACATGAAGCAAGCAGTAAATTTCTGAAGCTACAAGTTACAAAGCGTGAATTACATATGGATCATTTCCTAAACAGTTTCTGATGAGCACGACTATCCAGAGCTAGGATCGCATTGCATTCTGAGAAAAAGCAAACAAATTTTACTCTTGCGACCAACGACCCACACCAAACCGGCTTATCTTTAAACCTCGCTTCACAATCTATGTTGAGCTGAGTTGGCAAGCTAATTCTTTCAACGTTTGGTGAACTAATATGGCGGCACCCTAGTCTGTTTACAAATGAGATGCCTTCCTTCAGAGCTACAATGCTTCAGCGTCCTTTTTTTTCCGTATCACCGGCATGGGACCCCGAGACGGACTTGAAACAGGGAGTGCTTTGGTTGCGTACGTACCTGAGGCGATGACATACTGGCCGTCGGGTGTGACCTTGATCCTGGTGGTGGCGGTCTCGAACCTGAGGTCGTGGATCAGCTCCAGCCGCCGCTGGTACTCTGAGAGAAATCAAGCAGCAGCAAGCAACGGCACGATGAATGAACGAATCAACAAAAAGCAGACAAGCAAAGTGAGAGAGAGGGATTCCCGAAGTCGGGGCGGCGGCGTGCCTTCGTCCTTGCGGAGGGAGCGCTTCTTCTTGGCGAGGACCCACGGGGCGACGTAGTTCTTGCCGGTGACGGAGTAGAGCTTGACGCCGTTGATGGAGGTGGACTTGAGCGTCCCCACCCCGCCGCCGCCCTTCGCGGCCATGCCCGCCCGAGGAGTGCCCAGCAGCAAGGAGAAGAATCGGGAGAGGGGGGGGCAGGATGGTGAGCGCCGCCGCGGGATATGGGAGAGGTGAGGCCCGACCTCGCCTTGCCTGGCCGCCGCTGTGAGGAGCTCTGCTCGGGGGCGCTTGCGTGCGATGCGGGGTTAGGGTTCGGCCTGGGCCGCTTCTAGGGAATCGCTTCTGACGATACCGTGTATGCGCCTTAGTGGGCCGGCCCACCGACCAGGCTAGGGCACGTGTGACGTAACGTGCTTGCCTTGCTGCACGGGTTAGCCTTCCGTTAGAGCATCTGGGCACATAGATTGCCCTCAAAAAAAAAAAAAAAAAACTGGGCACATAGAGTTTTACATCTAAAATTAAATTAAAAATGCACTTTGCATTGCCAAAACATTTTCTGCTCAAAAATAGGGTACTACCATCTTGCTTCAGCAGATGTATATTGGGCACCAACCACGCCATTTTGCACCACAATTACATACTTGAAACACAAAAATGAACGTTGCATATAAATTTAAACGTTGCAACACACAAACGCATGTATCAAATTTAACATGAAATGCACATAGAAAAATTAACTTTGTATCCACATATCAAATTCAGATGCGAACAATCCATCATAGTACATCACCAAGACAAATAAAAGTGCATACAACATAAATCTCTGAACTCTCGTCACCTATGTTGTGACTCGGGCTTGCATTGTCTCCACGGTTTGCATTGACCTTATTTTTACCGTCATTGTTTTCTCGCCATCACCTTCTCCCATGTCATCACCACCTCACATAGCACCACCTCCTCTCATGCCACCACGTCCTCCATGAAACCACCCATGCCACCTCCCATGAGTCAAGGTCCTTGTGACAGGGATGCATCTGACGTCGATTAAGATTTTATCTGACCATGTCCGCAAAGACGATCTGAGCCGGAGACAACAAAGCATGTCGGACATCAGTCACACCCCCGGCCGCATGTATGTCCATGTAATAGTTCCAATCCCTTTCGATGCGGTTAGATATTCACAAACATGTATATGCACTCACCCATGTGAACGCACACACGTACATCTTACCCCTACGAGTACCTCCAAGATACTGAACCGTCACATCATTCTTGATATTGACGAAGTCATCATAAGCGCCTCGTAATCGACGGAAATGTCTCCTCCCACTAAACGAACATTGTCGGGAAGCATGAAATAAATCCTGGAAAATGCGAACACCAGTTCCAAGTCTAGGGCTTGAACCCTACTGGGTTGGGGATACCATTGTCCTCCTAACTATCCAACCACAAGTTGGTTCATGGCCGCATATATCTTTTAGTAGTGTAATCAGATTTGAATAACAGTGTAATCTAATTACACAGGACCTCATTATGTTGGGGTCGAACCAAACAATAACCACTACTAGAAAAAAGGCTATTAGTGGCGCACCTGTTTTTGCTATTAATGGCGCACTATAGGTGCGCCACTATTAACACGCCATTAGTAACAAATAGTAATGGCGCACCTCTGGTGCGCCATTAGTAATCCAAATACTAGTGGTGCATCACCTCGTGCGCCATTAATAACACTTCAGGTGCGCCATTACTAGTTTTAACTAGTAATGGCGCACCACAACCACGGTGAACTAGTAATGGCGCACCACACCACGGTGCGCCACTAGTAAAAAAAAAATTTCAAATTTTTTTTTTTTGAAAAATAAATTTTTTTTTTCAAAAAAAAAAAATTGTTAGTAGTGGCGCACCGTGGGTGTGGTGCGCCACTACTAACAAAAAAAAATTCGAAATTTTTTTTTTCAAATTTTTTTTTAAATTTTTATCCCTGCAAAATGTAACAAAATAAGCAGAAAGACAAACAAACTATTTATAACATATAATATATATAAAAAAAATTAAAAATAAAACAAACTAATTAGAAATTAAAAAAAATAAAATTCATCAATTCCATTTTATGCATACAAATTATAGTACACACACATAATATATATATATATATATATATATATATATATATATATATATATATATATATATATATTTTCATCCATACATACAAATTCATACATTTAATAAACATAATTTGTTCGAATCAACAAGTCACACAATCAAAATACATACACCGCTACTAGTAGTCAATGGCATCAAGTAATGACATGTTACATCAGCATTCTCATGATTTACAAAGAGAGAGAGAAGCAGGTTCGAGGGGAGAAGAGAGCAACATCAGTTGTTTGAGGAAATCTGCAAAAGAAACAAATGACCAGATGATGATTAAATTAAATGAATGTTTAAAAACACTCCAGGTAGCTGGTACTGCACAAGATGATTGCATTTGCATAGATGATGGAAACTGAGAAATTGGCAAGCTACACTAAATGAACAAGCTACACTAAAATTAGTTGCTAGATGTACAATCTACACTAAATGAAAAAATTACTAATGAAGTAGATGTGCTACTGTATATAAAGAGCAAGATACTTGTGCGTGTATATTTCTAGACATTGGCAAGATACTTGAAACTACCAAGCAACCAGGACCCTTACCTTGTTTTTGTTAGCAGTTGTTTGTGTCGAAGAGAGAAATTCAGCTGGAATTCCTTTACTTTTCAAGCTGCTAACCTGATTCTCCTGTAAATTTTGCAGACCAAATGACTTTCAAAGCTATCCCAAGATTTAAGGGTAACAGAGAAAAAGTGGAAGGGTGGATAGTTAAACTTACCATTAGCGCTGATCAGCAGATTTTACATACAAGAAATCAAGAAACTGTTAGTATAAATCAAAAAGTATGTACATACATTCTTTTCAAGTAGTAGAACTTGTGAAACTGAAAGTATGGAAACTTGATGGGTCAATTCACCTATGAAGGGTGAGATGACAAGAACAACGCCTGCCTTCACTAGAGCAGGGATCTGGTAGCATATTGACTTGCCACCTCCAGTTGGCATCAAACAGAAGCAATCCCTTCCTGCAAATTTGTTGTTTGACAGATTAAACAAAGTAAATATTTGAAGTACTAATCTCATCGACATTCAGGGGGTTAAACACGAAAACAGAACACGAATGTGGAAACAGGGGCAGAGTGAGGACCTGAAAGAACAGCCTCTATGGCCTCTAGCTGCCTTCCTCGGAACTCCGAGTACCCAAAATACTGCTTCAAGACGCTCTCCAGCTCCTTGGGAGATTTCGTTCCATGCCTCGAGCCTGCCGACCCGCCTTTTAGGGGAAGTGCCTTCTTCATTTTCAGCTGTACCACCTAAAGCATCAGACTATCAGTATCAGAGGATCCATGAATGTGGCCTGATCATTTGGAGCATTTTAACTGCTGTAGCACACTGTGCTTAAACGCCCTTTGGTATAACAAAAATGATGATTTATATAGTCCTATCGGCAGGAAAATAACAATAGAGCAGAAAACCATAAGATGATTGACCCATTGCAAGGATACTTAGAAAAGCATACTGTGTTGTTTGTTGTCACACTGTTGATGTTCCCCCAAATAATCTCCAGAATGGTATGAAGATGCTATTAACAATTTCTCAATAATCCAATTTCTCAGTTACATAGGCTTAGTTATCCAGGAACATGTATAGATGATATCATCCAAATCACTGCGCTCAAGTACTCTCCAGAGTTGTCTCCAGATATCAAGATTCTTCTCAAAAGGCGTAAGGACAAGTTCTTCATTCTCTTGCAATCTGCAGAACATTTCTTTTATAATTGACTTTTGTAGAACAAACAACATAGTAGCAAATTTAAAATTAACTTAGATGGACTGCATGCTCAGACATTGAAAAGAGTAGTCAGGAATATGTACATTGCTTCCATTCAAGCTGAAGAAACCAATTAAAAGCTTCTATAGCTCTATGTGTTTTGTTTATATAATGTTCAATTTGAATACTTAAATTAGTACTTTACATTTTCATTGCCCAGAAAGAATGAACCAGCTTCAGAATTTAGCATGAATATTCAGAACAAGTCCAGGTATGATTTCTAACATAAGATTCCAAAGATACCCAAGTCTAAGGTCATAGTTGCAGAAAACCTGGGGTTTTATGGCTACAACACATGACCTGGGTTTTACATTGATATATCGACATAGTTTCATAAACAAACAACACCCTAACCAACTACTGCTGAAGTATTTTGTAGCAAGTAGTGTTACTTAAATTGTTAACATGCCAAGGTGGGGAGTTAGTTAGGTGAGTTTTCCGAAATGGTATGAATACAAAATCGGGAGATTTTCTGCAACTAAGAGCATAAACCCGATATTTCCTGAAATACACTCGACAACCGTTTCCTGTACAAAGGAGCAATGTAACTTTTGAACAACGGCACTGCTAGAAACACAGCAGAGAAGTGCACCAACCTGGCGAGGTTCCTCCGCCACTCCAGGAAGGCCCGCTTCTCGTTGGTGTCGAGCTCCTCGGTCGTCATCTGGGCAGTCCACGGGGGCCTGAAAACATTCCGATTCCGTTCAACCATGCACAGCTCATCCCACTCCAGACGACCAAAGAAGAAAGAAACGACGGTGCCGAGCACTCACCGGCGGGGCACCCTGAGGCTGTCGGCGTGCAGGGCCTCCTGCTCCTCCCGCAGAAGCCGCCTCTCCTCCTCCGTGTCCCCCGTCCCATCCCTGCAACGCAAAATAACCGCAGCACCCGTGTCAGAGGCAATTCGTCGAACACCTGCGGGGAGCCAAAACAGAACCGGGCGCTTACAGATCGATGAGGCCGGAGCCGAGCGCGGCGGAGAGAGCGGCGGCGCCCTCCGCGTCGTCTCCGTGGAGGAGTTCCTCCTCGGCGGCTCGCTGGAGGATGGCGTCGATGTCGCTGACCTCGATGACGGACTCGAGCGGCAGCGCCTGCTGCGCGCGGCGGGAGATAACGAGCTGCTGGCCCCTCTCCTTGGCGGCCAAGGCCTGCTTGGTAAACGTGGCCCGCGGTGGGACCGAGGGAGGCCGGAGGAGAGGTCGGGGAGGCCGGGGACAGGCGGCGGCGCACGGATCTGGTCACGGGGAGGCCGCCGGCTGGCGAGCTCCAGGGGCGGCGCGGGGCTCGGCCGAGCTCGAGCTCGAGCCTTGGCCATGGCGGGCTCCTGCACGGGGAGAGAGAGGGAGGTGAGAGGAGGAGAGGAAGGAGAAGGGGCGCGGGGAGAGCCGGCGCGGGGGGTCGGCGCGGCGGCTGGCGGCGGTGGGCTGGGGGGGATGTGTGTGTGGGGGACTGGGGGGGGGGGCGTGTGGTGGGTGGTGGCTGCGACATGAACAGTGCATATCAATGGCGCACTTCGTGTAGGTGCGCCATTGTTACCTAAAATAGCAATGGCGCATCTATACGTAGTGCGCCATTGTTACCTGAAATAACAATGGCGCATCTATACGTAGTGCGCCATTGATATGTCTAGGGGATGGGTCAAACCTTGGTCAAACTTAGTAATGGCGCACCGTGGGTGTGGTGCGCCATTACTAGTTAAAACTAGTAATGGCGCACTTTTCCCTGGTGCGCCATTGCTAAGTCTGGGGAGGGGTGTGGGGCCAGGACAAAACTAGTAATGGCGCACCACACACCAGGTGCGCCATTAGTAATATAAACATTAATGGCGCACCAATATCTGGTGCGCCACTGATATATAGCAGTGGCGCACCACATACATGGTGCGCCATTAATGTCCATATTAGCTATAGCCGTTTTTCTAGTAGTGAACTAACAAATTCAGATCTCTTCATTATCAGGTTATGTTACAGAATATCGAACCAAACACCTCCTTAGAGGCTACAATTGAATGGGCCTTCTGTACTAGGTTTTGGCACACATTGTCATGCTTCATATTCCTAATTAACTGAACATGAGCGACGATTCTATTATTTGTTCGAATGCATGTAGGACGTGTTGTATTCCGCTCTATTTGTAGGGTGAGAACCTTAACCTTTATTCCCTTTTATCTCTATAATATTTCACAACAATCTGACAAATCGTTCATAATTTGTTTGTTTTATTTTGTCACTCTTGTGCTTCTTGGCGGTAGTCTTATTTTAACCATCTAAGGATGTTGTGGCTTTTAATTATTTTGCATTATTGCATTTTGCTAATTGTTTGTACACTGCATTATAAAACCACTTTCTTCGTATCCTAGGTTGTTGAATTACATACCAATTAGTCATAAAGATTTGTGAACTATTTTCATGCATGTTGTTCTGCTCTTCATAAAAGAGCTATTTGGCAATCACAAAAGAAATCCATGTTATGTCCACTATCATAAAAGATACATTATCCCAACCCCATTGGCTCAGTCCAATGAGGATTCTATGGATGGTTCATACTTTAAAATAATTATTCTTTAATGTTGGAATACATATTATTTGTGCAAAACAATTATTTACCTCACAATATTAATACATTCGAGGGTGTATTTGGCAAATACTATGTGAGTTAACTGCCAGCTTTGGTGGCCATAATTTGGTTGTTGAGGTTAATCATTATCACTAGGTGGATATCAACTTTCACTTGTAGGTGTTAGATACAAGAATGATATTTGTAAATCCTTGGTGCTTTTCATAGATAATAAGGCACGTTCATTATTTTGTTTTTCAAGTAAAAAATCACTATTTTTGATAATTCATTACATTTTTTACTAATTATTTGAGGAGTGTGTTGACTGTTAAAAAAATACTTTTTTGGCAAGACCGTCTTGTCGCAATGCACGGGAATTTAGCTAGTTTCTTAAGCTATGTTGTTGTTAATTCGAATTTATTTGGTGCATCGTCAACTATTGGCGTTGATTCATTCACTTGAGTAAGAAAGCATTCTTTAGCAACTTCCTTTCCTCTCAATTAACTGAAAGGATATCAAGTGTCAAGCTTGGTAATATATGTGTCCTGGCTACTTATCCTCGAACGCTATTATTTATGAATAAAAAAACTTTATGATCAGGCACAATGTAGTTTTCCTAATTATAATACTCCCTACATATCACAAAAATTGATGTTTTGCTTATATCTTTCGTAAAGGACTAACAATGATAATAACGTGAGAATTCTGGAAAGTACCATTCTGCTCCCGAGCTCAAATGATCTCGGTGAAAATGCGCAGGCCTGGAAAAAAAACAAAATCGATACATTTTCAGAGTATCGATTTTGTTTTTTTTCCAGGCCTTATAGGAATGT
Organism: Elymus sibiricus; assembly: GCA_039707655.1. NCBI lineage: Eukaryota > Viridiplantae > Streptophyta > Magnoliopsida > Poales > Poaceae > Elymus > Elymus sibiricus. The sequence continues at coordinate 495,377,291 of CM077665.1, forward strand.
TATTTTAGGCCAAATTTTTGCACGCGCTTAGATATTTTGTCAATGTTGTTCACGAAAAAAATTCAGATTTTTTTGAACATTTTTCGAATTTTTTTCGATTTTACTATTCACCGAGCTCATTTGAGCTCGGGAGCAGAAACTTCATGTCCGAGAATTCTGAGATAACTAGTGTGCATGTTCAAATTCATATATGCATAAACAGATATAAGCTTTGTATAGGTCACTTCACATGCTTCTAAAATGAGGTTAATAATACACTTAAAGTGACCATTCATGTATGACAGAGTGCTAATTTTTAAATATCTTAGTTCATATAAAGAAAATAGAAAGAATATGCTGATATGATAACATGCCATCTCAAAGCATGTGTATTTCGATGCCAAATTTAGTTTATGCTTCATCTAACGCACACACAATTTATTCGTAGAAATATATCCCCTTATGAATCATTATCTTGTATAAAATGGTCTCCAAGACAATAACACATAATTAGGTTGTCACTACAGGAATCAGTTACTTTGCCGTCTGCCACCAGGACACGGACGGCAAACACCTTTGCCGTTTGCTGGCTGACGGCCCCACTTTCAGCACTGAAAGTCACGGTAAACAGCGTCTTTGCCGTCTGCAGAACCAAAGCGGACGGCAAAGGCCTTTGCCGTCCGCCTCACTGGCCTAGCTGACGGCAAAGGTCCTAGACGGCACAGTATAGTTGTTAGCCCCGTTAGGTTGCTAACGGCAGACTTTGCCATCTGCCTGCGGACGGCAGACTTTGCCGTCTGCCCTGTGACGTCAGCAGGCCTGTGGCTGCACGTCATTCCTGCTTTGTCTTTGCCGTCTGCTAGGAAGATCTTTGCCGTCTGCCAGCTGATGGCAGAATGACCAAATGGGTCAGACATGGTGCTCCCAGGTTGCACAGGTTGCTGCCACGTGGCACCTTTGCCGTCTGCCTGCCGACGACAAAGGGCTTTGCCGTCCGCTGGCAGAGGGCAAAGTGCCTGTATTACCACTTTTTTATCTGTTTTCTGTTATTTCCCTGCATTTTCACAACACATATACGATATATATAGTTTCAAGCTGAAATATTGAACAAGAGAACACATAGGCTATTAAAAGAACCAATACATACATAGTTTCACACTGTTCATCCATATATACATACATAGTTTCACATTGTTCATCAATCAAAATAAAAACTAAACACTAGCAGTCCATCAATGCCAGCTTCCATGAAGTGAATCAAATCTGCAAAATGGGAATAAGAAGTTAGAAGAAGAAGAAGAAGAAGAAGAAGACTAGAAGAAGAAGAAGAAGAAGAAGAAGAAGAAGAAGAAGAAGAAGAAGAAGAAGAAGAAGAAGAAGGAGAAGAAAAAAATAAGCTAGAAGAAAGAAAGAAGAATAAGAAAGAAGAAGAATAAGAATAAGAAGGAGTAGAAGATGGAGAAAAAGAAAGAAGAGAAAAAGGAAGAATAAGAATATATTTTCTTCTTCTTCTCTCTTTTTCTCATCTTTCTTCTTCTCTTCTATCTTTTTATCCTTTTCCTTCTCATTCTTCTTCTTTTATTCTTTCTTTTTCTTCTCTTTCTTCTTCTATTCTTTCTTTTTCTCCTCTTCCTTGTTTTTCTTCTTCTTATTCCTTATTTGTGTCATTATTGAGCTAACATAGGTAATTATGTCATTTTGGAGCTAACTAAGCTTATTATGTCATTTTGGAGGAAAATAAGGTAAATATAGGTCATTATTGAGCTAACATAGGTCATTATGCCATTTTTGAGGTAACTAAGCTTATTATGTCATTTTGGAGGAAACGAAACTAAGTATAGGTCATTATTGAGCTAACTTAGATAAGTATAGGTCATTATTGAGCTAACTTAGCTTATTATGTCATTTTGGAGGAAAATAAGCTAAGTATATGACATTTATGAGCTAACCAAGGTTATTATGCCATTTTTGACCTAACTAAGCTAATTATGTCATAAATGAACTAAATAAGTATGTCTTTTTTGGGAAAAATAAGCTAAGTATGTGGCATATTAGGGCTAACTAGCATGTACGAAGCTAAGTATGCATTTGTTAAGCAAAACACTAGAGAAAACTTACCGTCGTCGTCATCACGGAGGTCAAGCACTGGGTGCCGGTTTCACCTTCAGAAGGTTGCCCCGGAGAAGGGGTGTGCGATGCGGCTCGGGAGTTATGCTGCACCAAAGATCATTTGCAATGTCTCGTTAGCATGATGACACTCAAATGTTAAGACTAGTAACTAATGACCATTCAAATGAAACTCACCGTTCCCACCGGAGTAATGACTGGCATCGGCAGAGGGGTCTGACTGGTCTTCTCGCACATAGACTGCACATTTGGTTTTGACGAGTCAGTCATATTAGTTAGTAATGAAACGAACATTACGTGCATGATTTGGCTAATATGCAGAAGAAACTTACCACGAGGAGCTCGTACATGGCCCGGTGAGCCGCCTCATTCCGTGCCCTCTCCTCCTCCAACAACCTAGCCGTCTTCTCCTCCGCCAGCAGTTCCTTCTCCGCCGCCACCCGGTCCCTCTCCTCCAGAAGCGCCTGGGTTGTCGCTCTCTCTTTCTGAAGAGCAGCCTGCAACACCACTCCTCGTTAGCATTGTAATCATCGATGGCCGCACACACAATGTAATGGAGGAAAGATATCTGAGTCCGTATAACTAACCTCAATGGCGAGATGGACTGGCCGTGGACGAGGCCTTATCTCAGGACAGGAGCTCGTTTGGCGCGCCTTGATCTCCGGGAGAGGGAGAGGACAACGTATCAGTCCATCTCCAATTGCTATCGAGCCATGGGGCCTCCCGCCACCAGCTATCATCACCAGCTCTGGATCAATAGGATGCCGGCTCGGGTTATAGTCCTCCCCTTTCCTCGCCTTCGCCTCCTTGTTGTACCTCATGAGCTTGTGGTGGGAGGAGATGTTGGTGAACTTTTCTGGACGATCGAGGTCAGACTCAGAGAATGCCTTGGCCTTCTTGTACGAGGCAGTATGGGCCATGGCATAGAGGTCGTACACCTCTGGCACCTTCGTGTTATTGTGGCATGCCTAAAAGATAGGAACAAAGTATTAGTAAAGGGCTCAAGCTAGCATGAAGAATGAATTGCATGAATCATGAAGCAAACCACATACCCAGTTCCGCCCAAACTGAAATAAGTTGGCGCTACCTTGATGGTGTGGCACACCAACCATTTGGGCACGCCGGTCCTTCGCATTGTCATGGACGGCTCGCCACTGGTCTGTGCACCACTCATCCACCAACGCCTCCCAACAATCCATCTTATCCGCACACCATCTCGGAGGCACCTAAGTTAGTAAACAGAAATTTGAGCGCTACGCCTACGAATCAAATCAAGGAAACTAAGTACAAGGCCTTAAGAATAGGTAATTACCTTCATGTATTGATGCTTCTTCAGAAACTTTTCGCGGCACGTTGGCTTGTCCTTCTTAATACCATGCGTGGCGTAGTAGTCTCGAACAGCCTGCGGCCGAGCCTCGTGCCGTAAGTTTTGTAATAGGCACTTGCACTCAGTATCGATAACCTTTGCCGCGTCCTCCTCGTATCCCTCCTCACACCTGTAGAAGGTCTGCAATCAAACGAGACAACACTGATTAGTACAATAACTAGCAATTGTTAATTTTTAATTGTGTAAAGGAGAAATTACCCAAAATCTTCTGATCACCATCTCGGCCCTCGTGTGGCACAAGACACCGTCGATCATCTCCTCTGGCGGGGCCTGTGTCGTGGGAACGAGCCTGGCAGTAGAGGTTAAGGGTACGTAAGGAGAGGGCAGAGTCCTAGCTACGTCGAGATTGTACACACGGATGTATGAGTTCAGGCCCCTCTCGTGGAGGTAACAGCCCTACGTCTCAGTGCTCGGGAGTTTCTGTCATGTGGAATGTGTGAATTACAGGGGGTGCGAACCCTTGTGCCAGAGGGGAGGGGTGGCTTATATAGAGTGCGCTGCCCCTCATGAATACCCGGCAACCAAGGGTTCGATCGTGGTAATAAAGGCGAACGTTACTGATAACGTATGTAATAAATGCTACTTATGGCGACCAGTCGAACGCCTGTCCGTTGGCCTCCCTGGAGTGGCTTCTGGTCTTCTGCGGTCGACTGACTTCTGGTTCTTCCGAGTGAAAGGCAACTGTCGAATGGAGGGAGAAACCTCCGAGTGGATTTGCTGTTGAGTGACTCATGCGCCATGGTGATTTCAGTCGGAGTCTTCCTTGTAATCTTGTAATCTTTAAGTTCTCCAATGTAGTGTCCTTAGGTAGGGTATGTAGGTCGGGCCTAAGACCCTACCCTAGGTACATATCCCCATCATTAGCCCCCGAATGGATCGGGGTTCGAGTGAAAAAGGGATCGATGCAGGTTCTGATAAGACACAAAAATTCCGAATGCATTTTAGGGCTTCACAGAAGTCTGCGTCGATTGGAGTCTTTGTCATTCACCCTGATCGATTCTGTCTTGATATGCGTCCGAGTGAACTTGAGCGCGGACTCAGGTCCGAGTGGTCAGCAGGATCTCTTGATGCGACGGGTCGCTTCGTCAGGCCCGGATTTTACGGGATTTGAAAATTTGGAAAGCACGCGCCGCGCGACGATGACGTAACGACTGGGGCAAGTGGGGGCATGACGCCTCAATTTTCGCACCGTCCTTAACGCCACGTACTGCGCTTCCTCTGAAATCGGGATACACAGAGATCCGGCGGGCCCGCAGGTCAGCGACCCACTCGGGCAGTTATAAGACGGGACGGTGCAAGGGTTGGTACAGTGCTCCTCCCCCATTCCCCTCTTTTCCTCTGCCTTCTCTGCTCCACGCGCGCCGCTCGCCCCCGCCTCGACGACCGCCGCCGCAATGACGAAGGGGAAGACGGAGAAGCTCGAGTGCGCCAAGAAGGGAGCCAAGGCGAAGAAGCCGTCGGGCGCCCGGTCCACGGCGCCGTCGGGGTGGATCCAAGGGGATTTCCTTCGGTCGACCGTCACGGCGGAGGACGTCCAGAACCTCATCACCGACGGGCTGATAGCCGACGGGTCGTGGAGGCTGCCAGGGGAAGAGGCCGAGCCGGAGCCGCGCGAAGGCGAGCGAGTCCTCCTTCTCACCCACGTCGAGCGAGGTTTTTCTCTGCCTCCCCATCCATTCATCCGTGGGTTCTTGAGTTTCTTCGGAGCACAACTCCACCATTTCCCTCCGAATGCCATTGCGTATCTTGCTGCGTTCATAACAATGTGTGAGTGCTTCTTGGGCTGTCCCCCTCACTGGGGCTTGTTCAAACACATCTTCACCATCCGGTCTCAGTCAGTCAAAAAGGCCAACACCAATGATAGTAAGACCCACGTCATCCAGCTATGCGGTGGCCTGGGACTCCAAAAGAGGACCAGGAGTGCGTTTTCGTCGATGACCTTTCCTGAATCCATTCAGGGCTGGCAGTCGACTTGGTTTTACTGCAACGATGTTGCATCTCCCAACATGTCGACTGGCCTTCCCCCCTTCACATTGGAGCGACCCACTGCTCCCAGATCATTGTCCGTGACAGAGGGAGAGAAAGCCGAGGTAGGAATTTTAGTGGATGCAGTAGTAGAGTTGTTTCGTGGCGGCGTGACTGGTATGGACCTACTGGAGGTGTTTCTCGGTCAGCGAATCCAGCCCCTTCAAGCGAGGGACCACACTATGTGGCACTATTCGGGCCCTGGAGACACCACTCGGACACATCCAGAGGAAGTCTCTGAGAAGACTGTTGCACAGTGGCTCCGAAGCATCACCGGAGCCTGTGACAACCCTCTGGGAGCCAAGCGAATCTTGCCCTTCTCTGCCGCGAACCCGCCGCCGAACCTGGTGAGTTATATCTTTGTCGAATGTTTTCATGTTTCGTCGAGTGATTGGGTCTTCAGCCGACTGACTTTATGATGCGTCTCCAACGTATCTATAATTTTTGATTGTTCCATGCTAATATATTATCTGTTTTGGATGTTTTATATGCATTAATATGATATTTTATATTATTTTTGGGACTAACCTATTAATCTAGTGCCTAGTGCCAGTTTCTGTTTTTTCCTTGTTTTTGAGTATTGCAGATAAGGAATATTAAACGGAGTCCAAACGGAATAAAATCTTCGATATGATTTTTCTTGGACCAGAAGAAACCTACCAGACTTGGAGAGGGGGTCAGGAGACCTGCCGGTTGGCGACAAGCCACAGGGGCGCGCCCTAGGGGGGGCGCCCCCCTGGCTTGTGGCCCCCCAACAGGCCTCCTAACCCTATTTCTCCTCCTATAAATTCCCAAATATTCCCCCAATACCAAAGAGAGGCACAAAAATACTTTTCCGCCGCTGGAAGCCTCTATTCCCATGAGATCCCATCTTGGAGCCTTTTCCGGTAATCTGCCGGAGGGGGATTCGATCACGGAGGGCATCTACATCAACTCCATTGCCCCTCCGATGATGCGTGAGTAGTCACCTCAGACCTTCGGGTCCATAGCTAGTAGCTAGATGGCTTCTTCTCTCTCTATGTTCTTCAATACCATGTTTTCCATGATCTTCATGGAGATCTATCCGATGTAATACTCTTTTGCGGTGTGTTTGTCGAGATCCGATGAATTGGGGGTTTATGATCAGATTATATATGAATATTATTTGAGTCTTTTCTGAATTCTTATATGCATGATTTCATATCTTTGTAAGTCTCTTCGAGTTATTGATTTGGTTTGGCCAACTAGATTGGTAATTCTTGCAATGGGAGAAGTGCTGAGTTTTGGGTTCAATCTTGCGGTGTCCTCACCCAGTGACAAAGTAGGGGTAGCGAGGCACGTATTGTATTGTTGCCATCAAGGATAAATAGATGGGGTTTTCATCATATTGCTTGAGTTTATCCCTCTACATCATGTCATCTTACCTAATGCGTTACTCTGTTCTTCATGAACTTAATACTCTAGATGCAGGCAGGAGTCGGTCGATGTGTGGAGTAATAGTAGTAGATGCAGAATCGTTTCGGTCTACTTGACACGGACATGATGCCTATATGCATAATCATTGCCTTGGATATCGTCATAACTATGCGCTTTTCTATCAATTTCTCGACAGTAATTTGTTCACCCACCGTACTATTTTCCTTCAAGAGAGAAGCCTCTAGTGAAACCTATGGCCCCCGGGTCTATTTTCCATATTATATTTTCAGATCTATAAACCAAAAATACCAAAAAGACCTTGCTGCAATTTTATTTACTTTTATTTTAGTTTTACTTTTGGCAATCTTTTATATCTATCTCTATCAGATCTCATCCTTGCAAGTAACCGTGAAGGGATTGACAACCCCTTTATAGCGTTGGGTGCAAGTGTTTGATTGTTTGTGTAGGTGCAAATATTGGTGCCTTGCTTGTTCCTCCTACTGGATTGATACCTTGGTTCTCAACAAACCGAGGGAAATACTTATCTACTTCGCTGCATCACCCTTTCCTCTTCAAGGGAAAACCAACGCAAGCTCAAGAGGTAGCACTTTACTGTTTGTATCTTGCAGGAGTTTACGAACATGTATTCGCCCGTGCCGAACGGAGGGCAGCCTGATGACGGAGAAGAGAGCGCAAGCGGCAACGCAGACATTGATTACGCCGAGGACAGTGAGGGCAGTGACGACGACTTGGAGGAGAGCGAGGAAGAGGTTCAGTCTCCTCCGCGCACCGAGCGTCGTTCCAAGCCGCGCCGAGACCCAGCGGCTGTCCCAAGCAGAACCTTGGCATCGAGCATCAGGAATCCGAAACGCGACCGGGCTGCAACACCTGAGTCGACTGAAAAGGTCGCGAAACAGCCCAGGTCTGACGCACCAAAACCTCGGAAGGCTCTGCCCCGCATGAAGATCGCCGTGCCCATCGCCTCAACGTGAGTGCTCATTTTCCTTTTTTTTGCTGTTGTGGAACTTCATGTCTTTGCTGATCGAGTGGGATTTGTTTGCCAGAGCTGCTACCTCGGTGACGTTGCCTCCGTGAGATGAAGAGGAGCACATGGAAGTGGACACTGCTGACGCGGCCACCTCTCAACGAGGTATAGCAAATCTTCACTCTGCTCTGTTTTTTGAAGATGATTCGTCGATTGAATAAGTTAACGTTGTCGATTGGTAGCTGCAGACGTCATCCACGTGGAAGACGATGAGGAGCCACAGCAGGGTGCGAAGGGTGAAGGTGTGACCTTGGGCACCCCGCGCGTACGCACTCGGAGGACATTGTCGGGGCAGGCGCCTCGTAGGTCGACTGCTGCATCGTCCCAAGAACTTGGCGACTCTTCCCGAGCCAGAGCTGAACTGGTGGTTCCGCTGTCGAGTGCCCTGCCAGCAACTTCAACTCTTGTGGTCTCAGCGCCAATTGGGCAACCTCAGACAACTCTTGTGACCCCAGCTGCAGCACCGACTCATCCGACGCCCGCATTCCCTCTGTACCGCGTCCCAGAGGACCAGACTGGAGCTGGCAAAGAGGCCATGATCCAGGCTGAGCAACTGATGTTGCGTATGAAGGAGGCATACGAGGCCAGCAAGTTGGCTTATGATGCCAGCTCAGCGCTTCGTGCCAATGTCTGAGTAAGTGCGATTGTAAGTTCATTTCTGATTGAATTCCCATCCATCTTGACTCTACACCCGCTGGGTGTTTTCTTTTGGTGCATACTTGCTTGTTTTCCCCTCGAGTAGATCAGGTCTTAGTTGAGTGGTTTCTGGTCCAGTGGGGGCACGCTGAGTGCACCCACTGGGTGTAGTCCCCGAGACCGCTGTCGAATGGCGGTGACATCGGCAGGGGTCTTAGATTTGTTTTGATAGTCGCTTGTCACTCGACAGGCCGGACCTGGTCGAGTGATAGTAGGTCTAGTGGGGGCACGCTGAGTGCACCCACTGGGTGTAGTCCCCGAGACCGCCGTCGAGTGCTTGCATCGGCGGGGGTCTGATAGAGACAATGTTTGCATGTTTGCTTTTTTGCTCTTTTTTTTACTCGGACAGGTCGGACCTGGTCGAGTGGTGTCGTATCCAGTGGGGGCACGCTGAGTGCACCCACTGGGTGTAGTCCCCGAGACTACTGTCGATCATTTACGATTGGCAGTAGTCTTAAGAATTTGGGCTCGGGGTCCTTTTTCTTGGAGTACGCTTGTCACTCGGTCTGTCGAGTGAGTTCTTTTTCTTAGTGTCTCCATCTCTAAATGCTTGTCTTAGGGATGGAAATGATGTCCATGAAACCAGCAGGATAGGTCTTGTCAGTTCGGACCTTTCCATCAACCATGATATGACGCTTTGCAGGGGTGTGGGGTGGGGCGGCGGGCCGCCATTCAGTCGACTGAACTTGCTCTTTTCCACTCGGGAGTGGAGAAATATTAGTGTCGATTGAACTACTTCTTTGCTGATTTCAGAAAACCTGTGAGCTTGGGACTCAGTACGTCGACCTGGAGACGGAGAAAAACCAGCTTCAGCTGGATCTGGAGGTGGCCAAGAAGGACCTAGACCGTGCACAGACCGAGTTGAAGACCCTGGGAGGTAATCCTTGTCGACCAATTGCACCATCACTTTTATTTTCTATCCTTTGAACCGAGTGTCCTCACTCGAACAGACGTGCATGATGAGAACCACCGACTTCAAGCGCGACTCAACAATGTTATTTCTTTAGATACCATGAAGAAGGCGCTTGAAGATAAAGACAAGGCACTCGCTGATGCTCAGAAGGTGGCGAGGGAGAAAACCGAGGCCGCTGAGAAGAAGCTTGCCGCAGCCAGTAAGTTGGAAGAAGAGAACACCAAACTCAAGCAAGAACGGGCCGATTGGATCAAAAAGGTTGAACAGCTGACCAAGAGAAGGAGCGATCTGGAGAACTACATGGGAGACTTCGCGAAGAAGATGTTCGGCATGCTTGAAGGTAACTTTCTTCCGTCGAGTGGATTTCCTTAATTTCTACAGAACAGTAGCGTGACCAACCTTTCATTTCCCCTTCGTGTAGAATTCTGCCAAGACTTTGACAAGGAGACTGAGGAGATCGAGCCAAGTCTGGACCCCACCAAGTCACCCATCGGGGACGTTGTGGCCATGAACATGTTTCGGCTTGACGCTCGTCTTAGAAGTGTTCAAGGGTATATCACTCAACTGAGGGCTGCGCTAGTGAAGATCGACAAAGAATTGTGGCCAGAAGACACCCTCCAGACTGACCTTGAGTCGATGATGACCCGCCTCAACGAGATTCCCGGTCGAGTACAGGCAAGGAAAAAATCTGCTGCTCGCTGCGGAGCTGACGTGGCGCTTTCACTCGTCTGGGTCCATTGCAAGGAGGCCAAGGAGGACAAGCTGAAGGCTCTCCAGGTGGCTAACATGAAGAAACTTCAATTCGAAGACTTCATGGAGACCTTCATCGAAGCAGCCACTTGGATCGCCGATGGGATTGATCTGGACACCTTCGTCGAGCCCGCGAGCCCCACCGGTGCTTGAGAAAAACTTTGCTTGCAGTTGAAACCTTATTTGCCTCGGTATGCCAAGTGATGGTGTAACCGTTTAAAACTTCGTTCATGCCTTAAGCCTGAGTACTTCCGTTTGCGTGGGCAACTTTTAGCCGCGCTAGAGATTCTGGATTTATCTGCATTTTGCTTTCCAATCCTTTGCTTGGCTAAGTTTGTTTGGTTCCCGAGTGAGATGGATTCTCATTACTCGGAAGAATTTTGAACTTAGGCGAAAACTGGTTCGCAACTAAGTTTCCGAGTGAAAGTGTTGCCTGTCACTCGAAACAACATTTAACTTAAGCGAGGTCTGACTCGCGGCTGAGTCCCCGAGTGAGAGGAGTGCTCGTCACTCGGGAGAGTTTTTAACTTAGACGAAGACTGGTTCACAGCTAAGTTTCCGAGTGAATGGGATGCTATTCACTCGGCAGGGTTTTTAACTTAGGCGAAAACTTGTTCGCGGCTAAGCCCCCGAGTGAGAGAAGCGCTCGTCACTCGGAAGAGTTTTCAACTTAGACGAAGACTGATTCGCAGCTAAGTTTCCGAGTGAATGGGATGGTATTCACTCGGCAGGATTTTTAACTTAGGCGAAAACTTGTTCGCGACTAAGCCCCCGAGTGAGAGAAGCGCTCGTCACTCGGAAGAGTTTTCAACTTAGACGAAGACTGATTCGCCGCTAAGTTTCTGAGTGAATGGGACGCTATTCACTCGGCAGGATTTTTAACTTAGGCGAAAACTGGTTCGCAGCTAAGTTTTTGAGTGAATAGGATGCTATTCACTCGGCAGGATTTTTAACTTAGGCGAAAACTTGTTCGCAGCTAAGTTTCCGAGTGAATAGGATGCTATTCACTCGGCAGGATTTTTAACTTAGGCGAAAACTGGTTCGCAGCTAGGTTTCCGAGTGAATAGGATGCTATTCACTCGGCAGGATTTTTAAGTTAGGCGAAAACTGGTTCGCAGCTAAATTTCCGAGTGAATAGGATGCTATTCACTCGGCAGGATTTTTAACTTAGGCGAAAACTTGTTCGCGGCTAAGCCCCCGAGTGAGAGGGTCGCTCACCACTCGGAGTGTTTTTTAATATGAGATTGTGCGATCAGAATCGACAAAGGACTGCGGGAGTCATAACTTTGATAAGCAACATTGTCTAGAGTACTCTTATTACATCAAACAACTCAGTCGTCAGGTATAAAAACGTTGAAGTAAATCCGCGTTCCAGGCACGCGGTTCGTCGATATTCTTCTTGAGGTTGAAAAGGTGGTAGGCTCCATTGTTCAGTACTTTGGTGATGACGAGAGGACCTTCCCACGAGGGGGCGAGCTTGTGAGGCCGCTGCTGATCCACTCGGAGCACAAGATCACCTTCATGGAACGACCGACTCCTGACGTGCCTTGCATGGAAGCGACGCAGATCTTGCTGGTACACACTCGACCGAATCAGAGCCATTTCACGTTCTTCTTCCAGGAGATCTACTGTTGGAAATATGCCCTAGAGGCAATAATAAATTGGTTATTATTATATTTCCTTGTTCATGATAATCGTTTATTATCCATGCTATAATTGTATTGATTGGAAACTCAAATACATGTGTGGGTACATAGACAACACTGTGTCCCTAGTAAGCCTCTAGTTGACTAGCTCGTTGATCAAAGATGGTTAAGGTTTCCTAGCCATTGACATGAGATGTCATTTGATAACGGGATCACATCATTAGGAGAATGATGTGATGGACAAGACCCAAACTGTAAACGTAGCATTTGATCGTGTCAGTTTATTGCTATTGTTTTCTGCATGTCAAGTATCTGTTCCTTTGACCATGAGATCATGCAACTCACTAACACCGGAGGAATACCTTGTGTGTATCAAACGTCGCAACGTAACTGGGTGACTATAAAGGTGCTCTACAGGTATCTCCGAGGGTGTCTGTTGGGTTGGCATGGATCAAGACTGGGATTTGTTACTCTGTATGACGGAGAGGTATCTCAGGGCCCACTCGGTAATACAACATCACAATGAGCCTTGCAAGCAATGTGACTAAAGTGTTAGCCACGAGATCTTGTATTACGGAACGAGTAAAGAGACTTGCCGGTAACGAGATTGAACTAGGTATAGAGATACCGACGATCGAATCTCGGGCAAGTAACATACCGAAGAACAAAGGGAACAGCATACGGGATTAACTGAATCCTTGACATAGAGGTTCGACCGATAAAAGATCTTCGTAGAATATGTAGGAGCCAATATGGGCATCCAGGTCCCGCTATTGGTTATTGGCCGTAGAGGTGTCTCGGTCATGTCTACATAGTTCTCGAACCCGCAGGGTCTACACACTTAACGTTTGGTGACGATTAGTATAATTGAGTTATTATGTTGGTGACCGAAAGTTGTTCGGAGTCCCGGATAAGATCCCGGACATGACGAGGATCTCCGGAATAGTCCGGAGGTAAAGATTGATATATGTGATAATAGTGTTTTGATCTCTGGAAGGGTTCCGGAGTTCACCGGAAGGGGTTCCGGATGTTTACCGAAGTGTTCGGGTGCAGCAACACTTTATATGAGCCAAAGGGATAAAGCCCACAAGGTATTGGAAAGTGCAAAAGTAGTTTTGCTGCCGCGTAAGCGGTACTACCGCTTGGTGAAGCGGTACTACCGCCCGAGCGGTACTACCGCTTGTGTGAAGCGGTACTACCGCCCGAGCGGTACTACCGCTTGTGTGAAGCGGTACTACCGCCCAAGCGGTACTACCGCTTGTGTGAAGCGGTACTACCGCTTGTGCGCGGCTGTGCACGGTTCGGCAGGGATCCGAGTTGGACTCTTTCCCTGCGGGCCAAACCGACCTTGTGCGGGCAAAACCGACCCGGAGAAGGCTTTTACTCCAAGTTTAGACCCCAAGGCTCAACATATAAATAGAGGGGCAGGGCTAGCACACGGGATATATCAAGATTTCCCCAAGCCGTGTGCGGCAACCCTAACCCTCTAGTTCCTCCGTCATAATCTCCGTAGCGCTTGGCGAAGCCCTGCAGAGATTGTTTCTCACCACCATCACCACGCCGTCGTGCTGCTGGAACTCAACCACTACTTCACCATCGCTCGCTGGATCGAGGAGGTGAAGGCGTCATCAAGCCGTACGTGTGTTGAACGCGGAGGTGCCGTCCGTTCGGCACTAGATCGGAAGGATCGTGATTGGATCGCGGGACGCTCGGCGATTTGGATCGCGAAGACGTTCGACTACATCAACCGCGTTTATTAACGCTTCCGCTTAGCGATCTACAAGGGTATGTAGATTCACTCTCCCTCTCGTAGATGCTCATCACCATGGATAGATCTTGCGTGTGCGTAGGAAATTTTTTGTTTCCCATGCAACGTTCCCCAACAGTGGCATCATGAGCTAGGTCCATGCGTAGATGAGATCTCGAGTAGAACACAAACGAGTTGTGGGCGTGGATGTATACATATTGCTTGCCGTTACTAGTTGATATTTGATTCGGCGGTACTGTGAGATGAAGCGGCCCGGACCGACATTACGCGTACACTTACGCGAGACAGGTTCCTTCAACTAACATGTAACTTCGTTGCATAAAGATGGCTAGCGGGTGTCTGTCTCTCTCACTTTAGTTGAATCGATTTCAATGAAGAGGGTTCTTTTAGAAGATCAAAAAGCAATCACTACACCACGTTGTGGTTTTGCGTAGGTAAGAACGGTTCTTGCAAACCCGTAGCAGCCACGTAAAATTTGCAACAACAATTAGAGGACGTCTAACTTGTTTTTGCAGGGTATGATGTGATATGATATGGCCAATTACATGATGAGATATATGTGATGTATGAGATGATCATGTATTGTATAGAATATCACGACTTGCATGTCGATGAGTACGGCAACTGGCAGGAGCCATAGAGTTGTCTTTAATTATTGTATGACCTGCGTGTCAATCATTAAGCGCTATGTAATGCTTTACTTTATCGCTAAACGTTAGCAATAGTCGTGGAAGCAACAGTCGGCGCGACAACCTTATGGCGACACGTTGATGGAGATCAAGATGATGGAGATCATGGTGTCATGCCGGTGACGATGGAGATCATGCCGGTGCTTTGGAGATGGAGATCAAAAGCACAAGTTCATGGCCATATCATGTCACTTATGATTTGCATGTGATGTTAATCCTTTTATGCATCTTATTTTGCTTAGGACGACGGTAGCATTATAAGGTGATCCCTCACTTAAATTTCAAGATAAATTGTGTTCTCCCCAAGTGTGCACCGTTGCGAAAGTTCGTCGTTTCGAGACACGCCGTGATGATCGGGTGTGATAGACTCTACGTTCGCATACAACGGGTGTAAGCCATGTTGCACGTGCGGAACACTCGGGTTAAACTTGACGAGCCTAGCATGTACAGACATGGCCTCGGAACACAAGAGACCGAAAGGTCGAACATGAGTCATATAGAAGATATGATCAACATGAAGATGTTCACCATTGAAACCACCTCAACTCACGTGATGATCGGACTTGAGTTGGTGGATTTGGATCATGTTACACTCGAATGATCGGAGGGATGTCAATTTGAGTGGGAGTTTTTTTAAATATGATTAACTAAACTCATTATCTAAGAACAATAGTCTAAGTTGTCTTTGCTATATTTATGTTGTAGATCATGGCTCGCGCAGTAGCACCCCTGAATTTTAATGCGTTCCTAGAGAAAACTAAGTTGAAAGATGATGGAAGTAACTTTGTGGACTGGGCCCGTAATCTAAGGATTATCCTTACGGCTTCCCAGAAGGCTTATGTCCTTGATGCACCGCTTGGTGATCCACCTGCTCCAGTTGAGTCTCTAGACGTTGTGAACGCCTGGCAGGCTCGTTCTGATGATTACTCAATAGTTCAATGTGCAATGTTGTATGGCTTAGAACCGGGACTTCAAAGACGTTTTGAACGTCATGGAGCATATGAGATGTTCCAGGAATTGAAGTTTATCTTTCAGAAGAATGCCCGGATCGAGAGATATGAGATCTCCGATAAGTTCTATGCTTGCAAGATGGAGGAGAACGGGTCTATCAGTGATCACGTGCTCAGAATGTCTGGGTACTCCACCCGTCTGGCTGAGTTAGGGATGCCCCTTCCGCCAGAGGCTATCACTGACAGAGTTCTTCAATCATTGCCACCTAGCTACAAGAGCTTCGTGTTGAACTATAACATGCACGGGATGAACAAGTCAGTCGCCGAGCTGTTTGCGATGCTGAAAGCCGCTGAGTCTGAAATTCAGAAGGAGCATCAAGTGTTGATGGTCAATAAAACCACTAGTTTCAAGAAAAATGGCAAGGGTAAGAAGGGTAACTCCAAGCAGAGTGGCAAAGCAGTTGCTCCTCTCGTGAAGAAACCCAAGGCTGGACCCAAACCAGAAACTGTGTGTTTTCATTGCAAGGGAACTGGACACTGGAAGCGGAATTGCCCCAAGTATTTGGCTGACAAGAAGGCGGCCAACAACAAACAAGGTATATATGATATACATGTTATTGATGTGTACCTTACCAACTCTCGTTGTAGTGCCTGGGTATTTGATACCGGTGCGGTTGCTCATATTTGCAACTCAAAACAGGAACTGCGGAATAGACGGAGGCTGGCAAAGGACGAAGTGACGATGCGCGTGGGAAATGGTTCCAAGGTTGATGTGATCGCCGTCGGCACGCTCGCTCTTCGATTACCGTCGGGATTAGTGATGAACCTAAATAAGTGTTATTTGGTGCCTGCGTTAAGCATGAACATTATATCTGGATCTTGTTTATTGCGAGACGGTTACTCATTTAAATCAGAGAATAATGGTTGTTCTATTTATATGAGTAATATCTTTTATGGTCATGCACCCGATGTGAGGGGTTTATTCTTATTGAATCTCGATAGTAATAATACACATGTTTATAACATTGATGCCAAAAGATGTAGAATTGATAATGATAATACCACTTTCTTGTGGCACTGCCGTTTAGGTCATATTGGCGTAAAACGCATGAGGAAGCTCCATGCTGATGGACTTTTGGAGTCACTTGATTTTGAATCACTTGACACATGTGAGCCATGCCTCATGGGCAAGATGACTAAAACTCCGTTCTCTGGAACAATGGAACGGGCAAGTGACTTATTGGAAATCATACATACTGATGTGTGCGGTCCGATGAGTATTGAGGCGCGCGGTGGTTATCGTTACTTTCTCACCTTCACTGATGACTTAAGTAGATATGGGTATATTTACTTAATGAAACACAAGTCTGAAACATTTGAAAAGTTCAAACAATTTCAGAGTGAAGTTGAGAATCATCGTAACAAGAAGATTAAATTCCTACGATCTGATCGAGGAGGAGAATATCTGAGTTATGAGTTTGGCAGTCACTTAAGACAGTGTGGAATTGTTTCACAATTGACACCGCCTGGAACACCACAGCGTAATGGTGTGTCCGAACGTTGTAATCGAACCTTATTGGATATGGTGCGATCTATGATGTCTCTTGCCGATTTGCCACTATCGTTTTGGGGTTATGCATTAGAGACAGCTGCATTCACTTTAAATAGGGCACCATCGAAATCCGTTGAGACGACGCCATATGAACTTTGGTTTGGCAAGAAGCCAAAGCTGTCGTTTCTTAAAGTTTGGGGATGTGATGCTTATGTCAAAAAGCTTCAGCCTGAAAAGCTGGAACCCAAAGCGGAGAAATGCGTCTTCATAGGATACCCAAAAGAGACAGTTGGGTATACCTTCTACCTCAGATCCGAAGGCAAAGTGTTTGTCGCTAAAAACGGAGCATTTCTTGAGAAAGAGTTTCTCTCGAAAGAATTGAGTGGGAGGAAGATAGAACTTGATGAGGTTGTTGAACCTTTACTTCAACCTGAGAGTAGCGCAGCGCAGAAAGTTGTTTCTGTGGAGCCTACATTAGCTGAAGAGGAAGTTAATGATGATGATCATGAAGCTTTGGATCAAGTTGCTATCGAACCTCGTAGGTCGACAAGGACGCGTACTGCTCCTGAGTGGTACGGCAACCCTGTCTTAGAAGTCATGTTGTTAGACAACGATGAACCTACGAGCTATGGAGAAGCGATGATGAGCCCGGATTCCGAGAAGTGGTTAGAGGCCATGAAATCCGAGATGGGATCCATGTATGAAAACAAAGTATGGACTTTGGAAGTATTACCTGAAGGGCGTAAGGCCATTCAGAACAAATGGATCTTTAAGAGGAAGACGGACGCGGACGGTAATGTCACCGTCTATAAAGCTCGACTTGTGGCAAAGGGTTTTTCACAAGTTCAAGGAGTTGACTACGATGAGACCTTCTCACCCGTAGCGATGCTTAAGTCCATCAGAATCATGTTAGCAATAGCTGCCTTTTTCGATTATGAAATTTGGCAGATGGATGTCAAAACAGCGTTCCTTAACGGTTACCTTAAGGAAGAGTTGTATATGATGCAACCAGAAGGTTTTGTCGATCCAGAGAATGCTGACAAAGTTTGCAAACTCCAGCGATCCATTTATGGACTGGTGCAAGCATCTCGGAGTTGGAATCTTCGTTTTGATGAGGTGATCAAAGCGTTCGAGTTTATACAAGTTTACGGAGAAGCTTGTATTTACAAGAAAGTGAGTGGGAGCTCTATAGCGTTTCTAATATTATATGTGGATGACATATTGCTGATTGGAAACAATATAGAAATGCTGGAAAGCGTAAAGGAATATTTGAACAAGAGTTTTTCAATGAAGGACCTAGGAGAAGCTGCTTTCATATTAGGCATCAAGATCTATAGAGATAGATCAAGACGCTTAATAGGACTTTCACAAAGCACATACCTTGATAAGATTTTGAAGAAGTTCAAAATGGATCAGTCCAAGAAGGGGTTCTTGCCTGTTTTGCAAGGTGTGAAGTTGAGTAAGAGTCAATGCCCAGTGACTGCAGAAGATAGAGAAAAGATGAGTGTCATCCCCTATGCTTCGGCCATAGGCTCTATCATGTATGCAATGCTGTGCACAAGACCCGATGTCAGCCTTGCCATAAGTATGGTCGGAAGGTTTCAAAGTGATCCAGGAATGGAACACTGGACGGCGGTCAAGAATATCCTGAAGTACCTGAAAAGGACTAAGGACATGTTTCTCGTTTATGGAGGTGATCAAGAGCTCGTCGTAAAGGGTTACGTCGATGCAAGCTTTGACACTGATCCGGATGACTCTAAGTCGCAAACCGGATACGTATTTATTCTTAATGGGGGTGCGGTTAGCTGGTGCAGTTCCAAGCAAAGCGTGGTAGCAGATTCTACATGCGAAGCGGAGTACATCGCTGCCTCGGAGGCGGCGAAGGAAGGTGTCTGGATGAAGGAGTTCATGACAGATCTTGGAGTAGTGCCTAGTGCGCTTAACCCAATGACTCTGTTTTGTGATAACACTGGTGCCATTGCTCTAGCCAAGGAACCAAGATTTCACAAGAGGACCAGACACATAAAACGACGTTTCAATTCCATCCGCGATTACATCAAGGAGGACGACATAAATATTTGCAAAGTACACACGGATCTAAATGTTGCAGATCCGATGACTAAACCTCTTCCAAGGGCTAAACATGAACAACACCAGAACTGCATGGGTGTTCGATTCATTACAATGTAAATCACATAGTGATGTGAACTAGATTATTGACTCTAGTGCAAGTGGGAGACTGTTGGAAATATGCCCTAGAGGCAATAATAAATTGGTTATTATTATATTTCCTTGTTCATGATAATCGTTTATTATCCATGCTATAATTGTATTGATTGGAAACTCAAATACATGTGTGGGTACATAGACAACACTGTGTCCCTAGTAAGCCTCTAGTTGACTAGCTCGTTGATCAAAGATGGTTAAGGTTTCCTAGCCATTGATATGAGATGTCATTTGATAACGGGATCACATCATTAGGAGAATGATGTGATGGACAAGACCCAAACTGTAAACGTAGCATTTGATCGTGTCAGTTTATTGCTATTGTTTTCTGCATGTCAAGTATCTGTTCCTTTGACCATGAGATCATGCAACTCACTAACACCGGAGGAATACCTTGTGTGTATCAAACGTCGCAACGTAACTGGGTGACTATAAAGGTGCTCTACAGGTATCTCCGAGGGTGTCTGTTGGGTTGGCATGGATCAAGACTGGGATTTGTTACTCTGTATGACGGAGAGGTATCTCAGGGCCCACTCGGTAATACAACATCACAATGAGCCTTGCAAGCAATGTGACTAAAGTGTTAGCCACGAGATCTTGTATTACGGAACGAGTAAAGAGACTTGCCGGTAACGAGATTGAACGAGGTATAGAGATACCGACGATCGAATCTCGGGCAAGTAACATACCGAAGAACAAAGGGAACAGCATACGGGATTAACTGAATCCTTGACATAGAGGTTCGACCGATAAAAGATCTTCGTAGAATATGTAGGAGCCAATATGGGCATCCAGGTCCCGCTATTGGTTATTGGCCGTAGAGGTGTCTCGGTCATGTCTACATAGTTCTCGAACCCGCAGGGTCTACACACTTAACGTTTGGTGACGATTAGTATAATTGAGTTATTATGTTGGTGACCGAAAGTTGTTCGGAGTCCCGGATAAGATCCCGGACATGACGAGGATCTCCGGAATAGTCCGGAGGTAAAGATTGATATATGTGATAATAGTGTTTTGATCTCTGGAAGGGTTCCGGAGTTCACCGGAAGGGGTTCCGGATGTTTACCGAAGTGTTCGGGTGCAGCAACACTTTATATGAGCCAAAGGGATAAAGCCCACAAGGTATTGGAAAGTGCAAAAGTAGTTTTGCTGCCGCGTAAGCGGTACTACCGCTTGGTGAAGCGGTACTACCGCCCGAGCGGTACTACCGCTTGTGTGAAGCGGTACTACCGCCCGAGCGGTACTACCGCTTGTGTGAAGCGGTACTACCGCCCAAGCGGTACTACCGCTTGTGTGAAGCGGTACTACCGCTTGTGCGCGGCTGTGCACGGTTCGGCAGGGATCCGAGTTGGACTCTTTCCCTGCGGGCCAAACCGACCTTGTGCGGGCAAAACCGACCCGGAGAAGGCTTTTACTCCAAGTTTAGACCCCAAGGCTCAACATATAAATAGAGGGGCAGGGCTAGCACACGGGATATATCAAGATTTCCCCAAGCCGTGTGCGGCAACCCTAACCCTCTAGTTCCTCCGTCATAATCTCCGTAGCGCTTGGCGAAGCCCTGCAGAGATTGTTTCTCACCACCATCACCACGCCGTCGTGCTGCTGGAACTCAACCACTACTTCACCATCGCTCGCTGGATCGAGGAGGTGAAGGCGTCATCAAGCCGTACGTGTGTTGAACGCGGAGGTGCCGTCCGTTCGGCACTAGATCGGAAGGATCGTGATTGGATCGCGGGACGCTCGGCGATTTGGATCGCGAAGACGTTCGACTACATCAACCGCGTTTATTAACGCTTCCGCTTAGCGATCTACAAGGGTATGTAGATTCACTCTCCCTCTCGTAGATGCTCATCACCATGGATAGATCTTGCGTGTGCGTAGGAAATTTTTTGTTTCCCATGCAACGTTCCCCAACATCTACACCGTCCTGTCGTGCTTGTTCAGCCTTAGCCTCTGAGTAAAGATCTACACGGGGAGAATTGTGAAGGAGATCACTCGGCAAAACGGCCTCGGCTCCATACACCATGAAGAAAGGAGTGCGCTCAGTCGACCGGTTAGGAGTCGTCCTCAAGCCCCACAGAACAGACGGCAATTCAGTAACCCAAGCTCCAGCTGCATGTTCAAGATCGCGCATGAGTCGAGGCTTCAGCCCTTGAAGGATAAGGCCATTAGCTCGCTCAGCTTGACCATTAGTCTGGGGGTGCGCAACGGATGCGTAATCCACCCGAGTGCCTTGGGTGGAGCAAAAGTATCTGAACTCTTCCGAGTCAAAGTTTGAACCATTGTCTGTGATGATACTGTGGGGAACTCCATACCGGAACATTATCTCTTTCATGAATTTGATAGCAGTGCGCGAATTCAGCTTCTTTATGGGCTTAGCCTCAATCCACTTGGTGAACTTGTCGACTGCTACAAGCAGATGCGTGAATCCACTCTGGCCCGTTCGGAGAGGACCGACCATATCCAAACACCATACAGCGAACGGCCAGACGAGTGGAATAGTCTTCAAGGCGGACGCGGGCTTATGTGACAAGTTTGCGTAAAACTGGCATCCTTCGCAGTGCTGAACAATCTCCTTAGCCATTTCATTGGCGCGCAGCCAGAAGAAACCAGCTCGGTATGCTTTGGCAACAATCGTCCGAGAGGACGCATGATGACCACAGGTCCCCGAGTGAATTTCCTCCAGAATCAGTCGACCTTCCTCAGGAGAGATGCACCGTTGAGCTACGCCAGTTACGCTTTCTCTGTAAAGCTGTCCATCCATCACAGTAAAGGCCTTGGACCTGCGGACGATCTGTCGAGCTTCAACCTCGTCTTCTGGGAGTTCTTGCCTCAGTATGTATGCAATATATGGCACCGTCCAATATGGCGTAATCACCAGAATCTCCATGACCAGATCTATGACTGCCGGGACATCAACCTCAGTCGGATTGGAGGCGCTTATTGCTTGCGGGGGCTCTTCAGTGAAGGGATCTTCTTGCACCGAAGGAGAATGTAGGTGTTCCAGAAACACATTGCTAGGTACAGGCCTCCGAGTGGATCCGATCTTTGCTAAATCATCAGCTGCCTGATTCTTCACTCGGGGAATATGATGGAGTTCCAAACCTTCAAATTTCTTCTCAAGCTTTCTCACTGCATGGCAATATCCAGTCATGGCAGGGTTCCTGACATCCCACTCCTTCATCACCTGATTAACCACCAAATCCGAATGTCGGTGTACTAAGGTTTGGGCTTTTTAGTACCCCATACTTGTGCACGGGCAGTTGTAGCCACCCCAGCGGCAAGGCCTGCCAGGGGACAGCTGAATACTAACCCAAGGATATCCAGGAAACATTCAAGGCGATAAACAGAAGACTGGAGACCGGAGGCTGGAATCCCGGCAAGACCCTGCTGGGATGGTTCGCCAAGCCCCGGCAAGACTCGCGCCCGGCAAGACCTCGCCACCCTGTCATCGCTCCAGCGTGGCGACCAGCTTGTCTTTTAGCGGTTATTCTCCTGGGTGCGTGTCAGGAGGCTAACGGCGATGGGCTTAAGCGGTGCTGATGGGACGGCCCCTTTTTCCATCCCCAAGAAAGGCAAGGACACCTAAATGGAGCATTAAATGTTCTTGTCCTAAGTCGTCAGTATTAGGTATGATAACGTTGTAGCAACTTTACACCTCTTGTATGCACTATGCGCTACTGTTGGTGACCCCTTCGAACGTATAAAAGGAGGCCCAAAGCATAGCTATAGGGGGGAGGACCTTTTGGCCCAGATTGCATGCGTAGCAGCTGTGTACTGTTCATCACATAGCGCTCCTGGAGCCAGAGTTCAAACACATCTAATACACTAAAGCAGGAGTAGGGTTTTACGCTTCTCAGCGGCCCAAACCTGGGTATAAATCCCTCATGTTGATCGTTGGATCTGCTCTTTGTGCAAACCTTTCTCCCTGCCAAATCGTAAAGGGATCCTCTCGATCCCATAGGTGTCGTTCTCTGACATCTTTGACGCGCCAGGTAGGGGGAGAGGTTGTGTGAACCTGATAGTGATCAGCGCGCCAGCTTCTTCATCATCTTCATCGCCATGGCCCCCAAGAGGAAGGGTTTCACGGCGGTTGGCCCCTCCACGTCCGTTGTGCCTGCAGCTACACAAACAGGCGACGGCCTGGACGCAGGCGGGGCAGGAGGAGGTCATGAACCTCCACGGCGTTCTGGCGATCAAAGCCAGGCGAGCGGCGTTGTTCGTAGCCACGACGGTGATCCGCGCCCCACTAGATCCAAGGACGGAGCTGTACTGCCTGCAGGCGGTGCAGCGACCTCCAAGGACGGAGCTGTACTGCCTGCAGGCGGTGCAGCGACCTCCAAGGACGGAAGGGCGCCGTCTAAGACACCTACGCTGGCGCATGCGCCGCGGCCTTCTCAGGTCGCGCATGATGAGCAGCGCCGTGACGTTGGTGGTTCCAAGCATCCCCATGGAAAGATTCCCGCGCGTCATTCTCGAGATGCGCGGGACCAGCCTGCACGCCCAAGTGCTGGTGGAAGCGGCGCGCGATCGCGGGACCGTGATGTAGCTCCTTCTAACACGGTTAGGAGTCAGAGCACTTCACGTTCCTCGCACCTCTCGCCACCACCCACACCAGCAGAGGCGTTGGCGCGAGCACAGCTGCTCTTGAATTTTCCTCCTACTGCGGAGAAGCTTGATGAATGGAGGACCACTATTCAGAGCATCGTCGGTCTCGCTGATGAAGGCAAACCGCAGCAGACGGGGCCTTCGCGGCGGCAATTCATCGAGCTGACGCGTGCCGGCGGCGGAAAGACTGGAGGAGATACGACCACGGTACACTCTCCTCCACGGCGGCAACAGCAGTCGCTGACTCGCCGGGTCGGCGCCTGTGATGACGATTCAACAACATCGTCTGACCCGCGCACTCGCCGCGATCAATGTCAAATTCTTTGGGAACGAACCAAGGAAGACGCTCGAACTACCATCGAGCGACGGCGGGAAGCGCGCCATCAATCTGATAAGCGCGCGGGACCCGCTGTCGACAAGCCTACGCCAGGGTATCCTGTCGACCTACCTTACGAGGTCGGTTGTCCAGCGTTTACCCGCGAGCTGCGGTGAGTCCAGTGGCCCAACTCCCGGACGTTCAAACCGGAGGTGCTGGAGAAATACGACGGCAAGACTCACCCGTCAGAGTTCTTGAGCATCTACACCATTGCGGTGCAGGCTGCCGGGGCTCGCGACGACAAGATACTCGCCAACTACTTCCCGTTGGTGCTTAAGCCCAACGTCAGGTCATGGTTGATGCACCTGCCGGAGAACTCCATTTCTTCCTGGGCAGATCTGTGTCACGAGTTTGTTGGCGCCTTTACCGGAGGTCACCAAGCTCCTGGCCAAGAAAGTGACTTGCATCTCATCCCCCAGAAAGAAGGCGAGACCTTGCGCAAGTATATACAGAGATTCAGCCGCATACACCACAACATTCCAGACGTTCATCCTGCCGCTGTTGTCAGCGCGTTCCATCAGAACGTGCGCAATCGCAGGATGCGCGAAGAGTTGGCGATGAACAAAGTCAGGGATGTTGCCGAGCTCTATGCTCTGGCTGACAAATGTGCTCGAGCTGAAGAAGGGAGAAGACTCCCCGGCGAAGATGCTGGTGCAGGAGTCGACTCTGAAGATGAAGACGCCGCCGCCCCGGCAAAGAAGGGCCGGCGGCGTAACAAGAAACGCAAGGGCAAGGCCGTGCTTGTCGTTGAGGAATCCGGCAACCTCGGCACCGCCAAGAAGGCCAAGGTTAGCAGCCCTGGCAAGGATGTTGCCGGGTGCGCATCCTGTCAGGCCTTGGTGGCTGCCGACAAGTCGGAAGGCTCCGACAAGCAGTATTGCAAGATCCATCGCACTAAGGGCCATGATCTCCAAAACTGCCGGCAAGTTGAGCAACTTGTCGAGAAAAAGAAAGACAGAATGACAAGCATCCTGAGACGAGCGGTTACCTGTGTCGAGCTGCTGGGAGGTGGTTTTTCCTTTTCCGGCAACACCAGTTGCCGAAGTAGGACCACCAGAGCCCGCGCTCGCCGGTTCCTCGTCATCGCGATAAAGCTCACTGGGGGAAGACTTTGCCGGGGATTCACCCCTGGGCGGCATGGTTGATGGAGGCGGCGTGGCTCCAGATGGTGCTCCTTGTTGCCGCTCCTCTCCTACATGCCCGGAGATGTCAGCAGTAAAGATACACACCCCGACACTTGCCAGCGGAAAGTGAGTAATGGGCTCACGCTGGGGGCTGCGTCGGGGGCTGCGTCGAGGACTGCGTCGTGGGCTTGACTCCGGACTGATGTTGATCGTCTCTGGCGCACCTGAGGTGCTTGCCGGCGGCTCATCGTCCGCTGAGGTCCTCGCCCTCTTCGCCGCCCTTTGCGCCAAGGTTTCTGCATCTCTGTGGAGACAGGCCAAAGCAAGACGAGTTAGTCAAGTAAAACCAGAAATACAGGAATTAAAAGGTGTGACAGGACCCTTACTCCTCTTCTTCGGAACTGAAGGCAGAGAGGTCGAAGTCGACTTCCGCCGCGGTGTCCGTGGGAGGAGGTGAGGGAGCGGTCCTGGGTCACTTGGCTACGGCAGGTTGCTGCGCAGCCTTGCCGGCCGCCCCCTTGCCGGGGGCTTCGCCACTCGAGGAAGGCTGGTGGGTAGAGGCACCAGAGGTGACTTTTCGAACGGCACGCCTTTTCCTCGGCTCGAGAGCTGGGGGCTCCTCCTCCTCCTCCTCGGCTATGCCTCTAGCAGAAGGGTCTCCGGCAGCAGTGCCACTCTGCTTCCCGGCAATCTCGCCCTGCCCGGCAAGATTCTCCTCCGACAGCACTTCTCCTTCGTTGGCTTCCTCTTCTGCGAAGCCAGCGCTGCCGGCCTCCATGGCAAGATTTGCCTCCTCCACCCTGCTGGCGATGTACGCCACTTCTGCCTCAGTAGTAGGGCGAATGAGATTGGCTTCTTCCCGGATGGCCTTTTCCGACAGGTTATCAAAGAATTGCTATGTCTGCTCCGCGGATGGCTCGATCCAAGTCCCGTCAAGGGTGTGGGCATCAAACACTGGCATCATGGCAACAATTGAGGCCAGGGCAGAATTGTTGCACAGGGGGATTATGCTCGCCGGCAGCCTGGGCACTGCGTCAGACCTGAAGAGCTTCTGGCAGAGGGCCGCGTGCTGCATAAACGTCAGATTGTTGTTCAGCCCGGGGCGCAGCCTCATGACGTCTGCCGCATTCCGGAATTCCCAAGCTGGCCTCCCTTTGCTCTGCAGAGGGGCAATGCACCGGCGAAGGAAATCGGCGCCTATCATCTCTATTTTGAGCCCGGCAGCTTTGAGGCGGTGAATCCTGGTGGTTGCAACTGTGAGCTTCTCATCCTCAGGATCAAGGGCGCTCCAGTCGTTGCCGCGCACCATCTTCGTTTCCCGCAGCGAGCAGAAGGGCTGGGGTTCTGTCTCCTGAATCCAGCACCACTTGCCCCGCCATTCGTCCCATTTCTCGCGGTAGGCCCCTTCTGGATATGTCTCCTTGGTCCATGCTCTTGGAATCCAGGTGATAGAACCAGATAGGGCCTCGCCCTTTTGGATGCGGGGATAGAAGTAATGGCGGAAGAGGGCTGTGCTAGGGACTACTCCGGCAAAGTTTTCGCAAAGATGAGCGAAAACTGACATGCATGTCACGACATTCGGCGTAAAATCCAAGAGTTGGAAGCCGTACGTGAACATGATGTCGTTGAAGAAATCAGAGAACGGAGGGCAGAGGTTGCAGTAAAAGTAATCGACAAAGAAATGGAATTTGTCTGGGCCACCTCTAAAAGAACCTGGACTCACGTGGGTAGCCGGATGCGCCTTCGTCTCCTTCGCCCACATACACTGGTACCTTTCCTTCAAGGCCCTCGCGTCGAGCACCAGAGTGAAGACGGCGAGCTCCCTCCGCATCTTCACCAGTTTGCTCTCCGGAACGGCAGCTTCCACCTCCTTGCCCTTGCTTGCCTTGGGCGGCATGGTGGCTATGGGAGCAGATGGACGAGGACGGAGAGGACGTGAAGGCGGCGGATGAATGGGGATGGCTCTGTTTCGGGCTCGAGGGAGAAGGCGACGGCGGTTTCCAGATTGGAAAAGACAGGAGGTAAATGAGCAGCGCCTCTGCGGTTTCCTTTTTATGGGGAAGGCGCGGAGCTGCCTCTTTACTAAATTAATATAGAAACGATTCGCGAGCGCGCTGCTGTAACGGCCACGCCGCGCACGTCCCCCACGTCCCGCATTCAATGGGCATCGTGGGGGGGGGGGGGCGTGGTAAATGGAATGATTACAGTGGATAACTCCTGCCACGCGTGCCCGTGCACTGTTTAGGCCTAGCCCAACAACGCCTCGCACCCGTGTATGGCCTAGGCCCGGGGGCTCTTGTCGGTGTACTAAGGTTTGGGCTTTTTAGTACTCCATACTTGTGCACGGGCAGTTGTAGCCACCCCAGCGGCAAGGCCTGCCAGGGGACAGCTGAATACAAACCCAAGGATATCCAGGAAACATTCAAGGCGATAAACAGAAGACTGGAGACTGGAGGCTGGAATCCCGACAAGACCCTGCCAAGATGGTTCGCCAAGCCCCGGCAAGACTCGCGCCCGGCAAGACCTCGCCACCCTGTCACCGCTCTAGCATGGCGACCCGCTTGTCTTTTAGCGGTTGTTCTCCTGGGTGCGTGTCAGGAGGCTAACGGAGCATTAAATGTTCTTGTCCTAAGTCGTCAGTATTAGGTATGATAACGCTGTAGCAACTTTACACCTCTTGTATGCACTATGCGCTACTGTTGGTGACCCCTTCGAACGTATAAAAGGAGGCCCAAAGCATAGCTACAGAGGGGAAGACCTTTTGGCCCAGATTGCATGCGTAGCAGCTGTGTACTGTTCATCACATAGCGCTCCTGGAGCCAGAGTTCAAACACATCTGATACACTAAAGTAGGAGTAGGGTTTTACGCTTCTCAGCGGCCCGAACCTGGGTAAAAATCCCTCGTGTTGATCGTTGGATCTGCTCTTTGTGCAAACCTTTCTCCCTGCCGAATCGTAAAGGGATCCTCTCGATCCCATAGGTGTCGTTCTCTGACACCGAATCACCGTACACCATCAGGCGCCGGACGCCGAGTGAGATGGCCATACGTAACCCGTAGAGGAGTGCCTCGTATTCAGCTTCATTATTGGAGGAATAAAAGTGAATCTGGAGGACATAACTGAGCATGTCACCCTTTGGAGATACGAACACCACACCAGCACCAGACCCATTCAGCATCTTAGAGCCATCGAAGAACATGGTCCAATGCGCCGAGTGGATTTGAGTTGGCTGCTGCTGTTCTATCCACTCGGCCATGAAGTCAGCAAGCGCTTGAGATTTGATTGCCTTCTTTGCTTCAAACTTGATATCAAAGTAGAGGAGCTCAATAGCCCATTTGGCCACTCGACCAGTCGCGTCTCGATTGTTGAGGATCTCAGACAATGGAGCATCGCTGACGACTGAGACTGAGTGATCTTGGAAGTAGTGTGCCACCTTCTTCGCTGATAGATATATACCATAGACGAGCTTCTGGTAATGAGGGTACCTTTGCTTTGAGGGAGTCAACACTTCAGAGATATAGTAAACTGGACATTGGACTTTATAAGCCTTGCCCTCTTCTTCTCGCTCGACAGTGACAACCGTACTGACGACTTGGTTAGTGGCTGCAATGTATAGAAGCAGGGGTTCTTTGCTGTGCGGAGCAGCAAGCACCGGCTGGGTGGAAAGCAGGGCTTTGAGCTCGACAAACGCTGCTTCTGCCTCAGGAGTCCACTCGAACGTATCAGATTTCTTCATCAGTCGGTATAAAGGCAATGCCTTCTCTCCGAGACGAGAAATAAACCTACTCAATGCCGCCAGGCAGCCCGTGAGCTTCTGGACATCGTGCACACGCTCAGGGCGTTTCATTCGGACGATGGCGCCGATCTTCTCGGGATTGACGTCGATCCCCCGTTCGGAAACGAGGAAACCGAGCAACTTGCCACCAGGAACTCCAAAAGTGCACTTGGACGGGTTTAACTTGATATCATATTTCCTTAGATTGGCGAATGTTTCTGCCAAGTCAGTCAGTAGGTCGGAACCTTTGCGAGACTTGACTACAATATCATCCATATAAGCCTCGACATTCCGACTGATTTGCTCGAGCAGGCATTTCTGAATCATACGCATGAAAGTAGTGCCAACATTTTTCAGACCAAAAGGCATGGTGATATAACAGAAACACCCGAAAGGGGTGATGAAGGCCTCTTTATTTCATCTGGACCAAACAGACGAATCTGATGGTAACCAGAGTATGCATCGAGAAAAGATAAACGCTCGCATCCCGCAGTCGAGTCGACAATCTGATCGATGCGGGGGAGCGGAAAACGATCTTTCGGGCAGGCCCGATTGATATGTTTAAAGTCAATACACATGCGGAGTGACTTGTCTTTCTTGGGGACCATGACGACGTTCGCGAGCCACTCGGAGTGGTAAACCTCGCGTATGAACTTAGCCGCCAAGAGTCGAGCCACTTCCTCGCCGATTGCCTTCCGCTTCTCTGCCGCCGACCGACGCAAGTGCTCTTTGACAGGCTTGGCCTTCGGGTCAACTCTCAGTCAGTGCTCAGCCAGTTCCCTGGGTACACCCGGCATGTTAGAAGGCTTCCATGCGAAGATGTCCCAGTTCTCATGGAGGAACTGGATGAGCGCGGCATCCTATTTGCTGTCGAGTGTCGTCGAGATGTTGGTCGGGGCAGCATTAGGATCTGTCGGGTGAACGTTCACTTGCTTCACGTCACCTGCCGACTGAAAAGCAGACTCAGAGGTGGGCTTCTTGGAACGCAGCAGATCGGCAGGATCAGTATTCCTCGTGTATTCTTCCAACTCGACCACAGCCATTTGCTGGTCGGCAATCTTGGAGCCTTGCTGAAGGCACTCCTCAGCCCTCTGTCGATTCCCTGTGACTGTGATCACACCCTTGGGCCCGGGCATCTTCAGCTTGAGGTACACGTAACATGGACGGGCCATGAAACGGGAATAAGCCGATCGACCAAGGATGGCGTGATATGCGCTCTGGAAGTCTACAACTTCAAACGTCAACTTTTCCTTGCGAAAATTCTTGTCGGTGCCGAACACCACATCCAACGCAATCTGACCGAGTGACTTGGCCTTCTTCCCAGGGATGACTCCGTGGAACTGCATGTTGCTCTCACTGAGTCGGGACATCGGAATGCCCATCCCCTTGAGGGTCTCTGCATACAAGATGTTCAATCCACTCCCTCCGTCCATGAGAACCTTGCGGAGTCAAGTGCCTCCTACAATAGGATCCACCACCAGAGCTTGCCGACCTGGGGTAGCGACATGAGCAGGGTGGTCTGACTGGTCAATGGTGATAGGAGTCTGAGACCACTTGAGGTACGTGGGGGTGGCAGGAACAGCCATGTTGACCTCCCTGTTAATAACTTTCAGTCGACTTTTGCTTTCTACATCGGCAAAAATCATCAAAGTGGCATTGACCTCAGGAAAATCCTCTTTATCTTCATCATCTTCCTTTTCAGGAGTTTTCCCACTCGACTGTCCTTCCTTGAACTGTTGGATCAGTAATCTGCATTGTCGAGTGGTGTGCTTTGGCAATATCAAATTGCCTTCCTCATCCTTCTTCATGTGGATTGCACACGGCATATCTAGGATGTCCGTTCCTGACTGATTCTTTGATTTCTTGGGGGTAAATTGCCCTTTGGGTTTCCCCTTATTCTTTCCTTGCGCCGCCAGAGCGGCTGCCTCTGCCTGAGCAGAACCATCGGCTTTGCGCTTTTGCTTCCGACTGGAATTGCCGCCGCCAACATCATTGTTGACTGCCTTTCCCTTGCCGCTGTGGAGGCGGTCCTCCTCTTCGCCATTGGCATACCGAGTGGCAATCTCCATCATCTTGCTCAGGGACATATCTCCTGTCCGACCAAACTTCAGATAAAGCTCTCTGTACCTTACACCGGCCTTGAAGGCGCAGACGGCTTGGTGCTCGGAAACATTTTCCACCGTGTGATGGAGGGTGGTCCAACGCTGAATGTAATCCCTCAAAGTTTCATTCGGTTTCTGCACACAGTGCTGCAGCTCAGACAAACCGGCGGGACGCTTGCATGTGCCCTCGAAAGTTCTGATGAACACTCGGGCAAGATCCTCCCAGCAGTAGATGCTAGAAGGAGCCAACTGATTTAGCCACGCTCGGGCCGAACCATCCAACATCAAAGACAAATGCTTCATGGCTATATTGTTATTACCTCCACCGATCTGCACCGCCACTCGGTAATCGTCTAGCCATGTTTCCGGCTTCGACTCACCAGTGAACTTGCTTACTCCAGCCGCCAACCTGAAGTTGGGGGGAATCTCAGCGGATTGAATGGCTCTACTGAAACACTCGGGCCCAGAGACAACGGCACCACTTCCACTCGGATGATCTCTATCATAACCATCCCTATGAACTCTGCCACTGTCAATCCGATTCTGTACGAGGACAGACCTCGCGTCGAACCCAGGAATCCGCTCATCACCGTACGGGCACCGATCATCATAGAGCCGGGGCACATATGAACCACCCCGCGGAGGAGTAGGCACTCGACGGCGGTCATCACGGTGATAACGAGGAGCAAACTGATCCCGCCCCTGATCTCGGTACTGATCTTCATGGTAACCTCCGCCCCTGCGACGCAGAGGTGACCCCGGGCTGTGAGCCAACTGAACTGTGTCTGCCTTGGGCGAATTACTGTGTAACCTATTGCGCGACTGAGAAACAGCCGAATTCTGCTGTTGCGCTGCCCTAAGCAACGCTCGGATCTGCTGCAAACCTCTGCCAGCCTCTAAACGTGATGGTTGAATGGAATCTGCAATCCTAGCAGCAGCTGCAACATTCTGAACTGGAGTACGGAATACCTGGACGTTGTTCTGAGATCCACTCGGAAACAACTGTCGCTGACGTCGACTGGAAACTTGTGGACGCTGGCGGGTACGCTCGTCGAGTGCCCTCTGCATCTCTTCGAGCCAAAGGCGCGTGGCCTCCAAGACCTGGGCCTCGGCAGTCGCATCGACGATGGGCGTATGGAGAATCTCCTCATCTCGGCGCTACTGCTCATTCGACGGTCCTCCAACCTCGTGCCCGCCGCGGCCGTAGCCAGGCGGGCTTTGCTGTGAACCCGCCATAAGAACCTCAGCCGCTGGATCGCAGCTCTCGCACTCGGAAGGAACGTCAGACTGATACGACGCCGAGTCGAACACACCGTGAAGTGATTCGGCGGGCTCAATATCCGCAATCCGCGGAGATGACGCTTGGCGAGCCGCCGCATGCCTCACCCAACGCTGGAGCCGCGAGCGCCCAGATCGCTTGCGGCGACGAACAGCGGGGAGAGCAAACGATGCCGGAGTCGACAGGTACGGAGTCGACGGTTGCCGAAGAAGAACGCCGCATGAGCTTGCACAGAAGTGCGTCGCCCCGCAGATTGGGAGCGCCTCAACGTCCAGAGCCGCTTTCTGAAGCCATGCCAAGTCGTCGGCGACGAAGGTGAGAGCACCGAGATGGATCTCGTGGCCTAGGAACAAACCACCGTCGGAAGACATGACGAAGAAGAAAATTGCAAACTCGCCGGAAGTCGCTTAGACGCCTGCCCCACGGTGGGCGCCAACTGTCGTGGGAACGAGCCTGACAATTGAGGTTAAGGGTACGTAAGGAGAGGGCAGAGTCCTAGCTACGGCAAGATTGTACACACGGATGTATGAGTTCAGGCCCCTCTCGTGGAGGTAACAACCCTATGTCTTAGTGCTCGGGAGTTTCTATCGTGTGGAATGTGTGAGTTACAGGGTGTGCGAACCCTTGTGCCAGAGGGGAGGGGTGGCTTATATAGAGTGCACTGCCCCTCATGAATACCCGGCAACCAAGGGTTCGATCGTGGTAATAAATGCGAACGTTACTGATAACGTATGTAATAAATGCTACTTATGGCGACCAGTCGAACGCCTGTCCGTTGGTCTCCCTGGAGTGGCTTCTGGTCTTCTGCGGTCGACTGACTTCTGGTTCTTCCTAGTGAAAGGCAACTGTCGAATGGAGGGAGAAACCTCCGAGTGGATTTGCTGTTCAGTGACTCATGCGCCATGGTGATTTCAGTCGGAGTCTTCCTTGTAATCTTGTAATCTTTAAGTTCTCCAATGTAGTGTCCTTAGGTAGGGTATGTAGGTCGGGCCTAAGACCCTACCCTAGGTACATATCCCCATCAGCCTGGGCAGCCAAGTAGTGCTCCCAGCTCAATCCTAGCTGTGGAAGCTGACCCTCACCGGGCAACGTGACAAACCCCGAGAAATTTTGCCGGCAAAGCACACCAAGGACGTTGTTGGGCCTACGGACTCCGCTGGCGTGATGCCAACCCCTGCAGTATGACAAGGCCAACGCATTAGATATTTGAAGAAACGTGAAGGCAAAAGGTACAAAAAGAGTAAATGCACTTACTTCTCCCCATCAGGCCTGATCACCGGCCTCTACTCGCGGGTCACCGGTAGGGGCGGGAGCCGTGTGCTGGAAATATGCCCTAGAGGCAATTAATAAAGTGTTTATTATTATCATATTTCCCCGTTCATGATAATAGTTTATTATTCATGCTAGAATTGTATTGACCGGAAACTTAATACATGTGTGAATAGATAAACAAATACTGAGTCCCTAGTAAGCCTCTACTAGACTAGCTCGTTGATCAAAAGATGGTCAAGATTTCCTGACCATGGACATGAGTTGTCATTTGATAACGGGATCACATCATTAGGAGAATGATGTGATGGACTTGACCCAACCGTCAGCATAGCATATGATCGTTCAGTTTAATGCTATTGCTTTCACTATGTCAAATACACGTTCCTCTGACCATGAGATCATGCAACTCCCGGATACCGTAGGAATACTTTGGGTGTATCAAACGTCACAACGTAACTGGGTGATTATAAAGGTGCACTACAGGTATCTCCGAAAGTGTTTGTTGAGTTGGCATGGATCAAGATTGGGATTTGTCACTCCGACTATCGGAGAGGTATCTCTGGGCCCTCTCGGTAATACAGCATCACAGAAGCCTTGCAAGCACCGTGACTAAAGAGTTAGTTGCAAGATGAGGTATTACGGAACGAGTAAAGAGACTTCCCAGTAACGAGATTGAACTAGGTATTGGATATCGACGATCGAATCTCGGGCAAGTAACATACTGCCGGACAAAGGGAACAACGTATGTTGACATATGAGGTTCACCGATAAAGATCTTCGTGGAATATGTAGGAACTAATATGAGCATCCAGGTTCCGCTGTTGGTTATTGACCAGAGAGTCGTCTCGGTCATGTCTACATCATTCCCGAACCCGTAGGGTCCGCACACTTAAGGTTCGATGACGATATAGTATTATATGAGTTATGTGATTGGTGACCGAATGTTGTTCGGAGTCCCGGATGAGATCACGGACATGACGAGGAGTCTCGGAATGTCCGAGAGATAAAGATTCATATATTGGAAGGTGGTATTCGGACAGCGGAAAGGTTCCGGAAGGTTCCGGATATTATATCGGTGTACCGGGGGGTTACCGGAACCCCCCGGGGGGCCACATGGGCCATGTAGGGGAGGAGCAACAGCCCACAAGGGGCTGGTGTGCCCCCCTAGGGGGCCAAACCGAATTGGGCTAGGGTTGGGGGCCGGCCCCCCTTCCTTCTCCCTCTCCCACCCTTTCCAAGTAGGAATCCTACTTGGAGTAGGATTGGGGGAGGGGGGCGCCGGCCAATGGGAGGAATCCCTAGTGGGATTCGGCCTCCCTATGGGGGCGCAGCCCCTTGGCTGCCTCCTCCCCCCTCCCTCCTTTATATACGGAGGAGGGGCACCCCTTGGAGACACACTATTGTCCCATAGCCGTGTGCGGTGCCCCGATCTCCGTTTTCCACCTCGGTCATATTTTCGGAGAGCTTAGGCGAAGCCCTGCCGGAATCACTTCACCGTCACCGTCGCCACGCCGTCGTGCTAACGGAACTCATCTACTACCTCGACGTCTTGCTGGATCAAGAAGGCGAGGAACGTCACCGAGCTGCACGTGTGTAGAACTCGGAGGTGCCGTACGTTCGGTACTCGATCGGTGGAGCTCGAAGGATTGTTCGACTACATCAACCACGTTGTGAGACGCTTCCGCTAACGGTCTACGAGGGTACGTAGACACACTCCCCCCTTCTCGTAGCATTGCATCTCCATGGATAGATCTTGCGTGAGCGTAGGAATTTTTTTGAAATTACATGCTCCGTTCCCCAACAGTGGTATCCGAGCCAGGTCTATGCGTAGATGTGATTTGCACGAGTAGAACACAAACGAGTTGTGGGCGTGGGTGTATACATATTGCTTGCCGTTACTAGTTGATACTTGATTCGGCGGTATTGTGAGATGAAGCGGCCCGAACCAACATTACGCGTACGCTTACGCGAGATAGGTTTCACCGCTACGTGCACTCGTTGCATAAAGGTGACTGGCGGGTGTCTGTCTCTCTCACTTTAGTTGAATCGGTTTCAATGAAGAGGGTTCTTTTAGAATATCAAAAAGCAATCACTACACCACGTTGTGGTTTTGCGTAGGTAAGAACAGTTCTTGCAAACCCGTAGCAGCCACGTAAAACTTGCAACAACAAAGTAGAGGACGTCTAACTTGTTTTTGCAGGGTATGCTGGTGATGTGATATGGCCAAGACATGATGTGATATAAGTTGTTGTATGAGATGATCATGTTTTGTAAAGTTATCAGGCAACCGGCAGGAGCCTTATGGTTGTCTCTTTATTGTATGCAATGCCAACGCTATGTAATTGCTTTACTTTACCGCTACGATAGAGATTAAGGTGTCACGACGCTGCGATAGAGATTAAGGTGTCACGATGCTACGATGGAGATCAAGGTGTCAACCCGGTGACGATGGAGATCATGACGGTGCTTTGCTGATGGAGATCAAAGGCACAAGACGTTGATGGCCATATCATGTCACATATATTGAATTGCATGTGATGTTAATCCTTTTATGCATCTTATTTTGCTTAGGACGACGGTAGCATTATAAGATGATCCCTTCACTAAATTTCAAGATAAGTGTTCTCCCCTAGTATGCACCGTTGCGAAGGTTCGACGCTTCTAAGCACCACGTGATGATCGGGTGTGATGGATTCTTTCGTTCGCATACAACGGGTGTAAGCCAGTTTTACACACGCAGAATACTTGGGTTAAACTTGACGAGCCTAGCATATACAGATATGGCCTCGGAACACAAGAGACTGAAAGGTCGAACATGAGTCATATAGTACATATGATCAACATGAAAGATGTTCACCATTGATAACTAATCCACCTCACGTGATGATCGGACGTGGTTTAGTTGATGTGGATCATGTTACACTTAGACAACTTGATGGATGTTAATCTAAGTGGGAGTTCTTAAGTAATTTGATTAATTGAACTTCAATTATCATGAACATAGTCTAAATAATCTTTGCAATTGTATGTTGTAGATCAATGGCCCGCGTTGTAGTTCCACTGAATTTTAATGCGTTCCTAGAGAAAGCTAAGTTGAAAGATGATGGAAGCAACTATGCGGACTGGGTCCGTAATCTGAGGATCATCCTCATTGCTGCACAGAAGGCTTATGTCCTTGATGCACCGCTAGGTGTCGCGCCCCCTCCCTCGTCTGTTGACGTTATGAACGCCTGGCAGACACGTGTTGATAACTACTCGATAGTTCAGTGTGCCATGCTTTACGGCTTAGAACCGGGGCTCCAAAGACGTTTTGAGCATCACGGAGCATATGAGATGTTCCAAGAGCTGAAACTTGTATTTCAAGATCATGCCCGGGTCGAGAGATATGATGTCTCTGACAAGTTCTTTAGCTGTAAGATGGAGGAGAATAGTTCTGTCAGTGAGCATATACTCAAGATGTCTGGGTTGCATAACCGCTTGACTCAGTTGGGAGTTAATCTTCCAGATGATTCGGTTATTGACAGAATTCTCCAATCACTGCCACCAAGCTATAAGGGCTTTGTGATGAACTATAATATGCAAGGAATGGAAAAGTCTATTTCCGAGCTCTTCGCTATGCTCAAAGCTGCGGAGGTAGAAGTCAAGAAGGAGCATCAAGTGTTGATGGTAAAGAAGAGCACTAGTTTCAAGAAGGGCAAGGGAAAGAAGGGGAACTTCAAGAAGAACGGCAAATCAGTTGCTGCTCCCACGAAGAAACCCAAGTCTGGACCCAAACCCGAGACTGAGTGTTTCTACTGCAAGGGGACTGGTCACTGGAAGCGGAACTGCCCCAAGTACTTGGCAGATAAGAAGGATGGCAACGTCAACAAAGGTATATTTGATATACATGTTATTGATGTGTACCTCACCAATGCTCATAGTAGCACCTGGGTATTTGATACTGGTTCGGTTGCTCATATTTGTAACTCGAAACAGGAGCTACGGAATAAACGAAGATTGGCTAAGGACGAGGTGACGATGCGCGTCGGGAACGGTTCAAGAGTTGAAGTTATCGCCGTCGGCACGCTACCTCTACATCTACCTTCGGGATTAGTTATGAACCTAAATAATTGTTATTTGGTGCCTGCGTTGAGCATGAACATTATATCTGGATCTTGTTTATTGCGAGACGGTTATTCATTTAAATCAGAGAATAAAGGTTGTTCTATTTTGATGAATAATATCTTTTATGGTCATGCACCACTTGTGAATGGTTTATTCTTGTTGAATCTCGATCGTGGTGATACTCACATCCATAATATTGATGCCAAAAGACGCAAAATTGATAATGATAGTACCACATATTTGTGGCACTGCTGCTTAGGTCATATCGGTATTAAACGCATGAAAAAACTCCATGCTGATGGACTTTTGGAATCACTTGACTATGAATCTTTCTGACGTGCGAACCGTGCCTTATGGGCAAGATGACTAAAACTCCGTTCTCCGGAACAATGGAGCGAGCAACAGACTTGTTGGAAATAATACATACCGATGTATGCGGTCCAATGAGTATTGAGGCGCGCGGTGGATATCGTTATGTTCTCACGTTCACAGATGATTTGAGTAGATATGGTTATGTCTACTTAATGAAACATAAGTCTGAAACGTTTGAAAAGTTCAAAGAATTTCAGAGTGAAGTAGAGAACCATCGTAACAAGAAAATAAAGTTCTTACGATCTGATCGTGGAGGAGAATATTTGAGTTACGAGTTTGGCACTCACTTAAGACAATGTGGAATTGTTTCACAGTTAACGCCACCTGGAACACCACAGCGTAATGGTGTGTCCGAACGTCGTAATCGTACTCTATTGGATATGGTACGTTCTATGATGTCTCTTACCGATTTGCCCCTATCGTTTTGGGGTTATGCATTAGAGACAGCTGCATTCACTTTAAATAGGGCACCGTCTAAATCCGTTGAGACGACACCGTATGAACTGTGGTTTGGAAAGAAACCTAAGCTGTCGTTTCTGAAAGTTTGGGGCTGCGATGCTTATGTCAAAAGGCTTCAGCCTGATAAGCTTGAACCCAAAGCGGATAAGTGCGTCTTCATAGGATACCCAAAAGAAACTGTTGGGTACACCTTCTACCACAGATCCGAAGGCAAAGTTTTCGTTGCTAAGAATGGATCCTTTCTAGAGAAGGAGTTTCTCTCGAAAGAAGTGAGTGGGAGGAAAGTAGAACTTGATGAGGTAATTGTACCTCCTCTGGATAGTAGTACGCCACAGAAAGAAATTTCTGTGACACCAACACAGACCAGAGAAGAAGATAATGATGATGATCATGAAACTTCGGAGCAAGTTGCTACTGAACCTCGAAGGTCAACCAGGACACGTTCCGCACCAGAGTGGTACAGAAATCCAGTCTTGGAGGTTATGTTGTTAGACAACGGTGAACCTTCGAATTATGAAGAAGCTATGGCGAGCCCGGATTCCGAGAAATGGCTTGAGGCCATGAAATCCGAGATAGGATCCATGTATGAGAACAAAGTGTGGACTTTGGTAGACTTGCCCGATGAACGGCGAGCTATTGAAAATAAATGGATCTTTAAGAAGAAGACGGACGCTGATGGTAATATCACCGTCTATAAAGCTCGACTTGTTGCTAAAGGTTATCGACAAGTTCAAGGTGTTGACTACGATGAGACTTTCTCACCCGTAGCGATGCTAAAGTCTGTCAGAATTATGTTAGCAATTGCCGCGTTTTATGATTATGAAATCTGGCAAATGGACGTCAAAACGGCATTCCTTAATGGATTCCTTAAGGAAGAATTGTATATGATGCAGCCGGAAGGTTTTGTCGATCCTAAAGGCGCTAACAAAGTATGCAAGCTCCAGCGATCCATCTATGGACTGGTGCAAGCATCTCGGAGCTGGAATACTCGCTTTGATGAAGTGATCAAAGCGTTTGGGTTTATACAAACTTATGGAGAAGCTTGTATTTACAAGAAAGTGAGTGGGAGCTCTGTGGCATTTCTCATATTATATGTAGATGACATATTGTTGATGGGAAATGACATAGAATTTCTGGAAAGCATAAAGGGTTATTTGAACAAAAGTTTTTCGATGAAGGATCTCGGAGAAGCTGCTTACATATTAAGCATCAAGATCTATAGGGATAGATCAAGACGCCTCATTGGACTTTCACAAAGCACATACCTTGACAAGATTTTGAAGAAGTTCAAAATGGATCAGTCAAAGAAAGGGTTCTTGCCTGTATTGCAAGGTATGAGATTGAGTAAGACTCAATGCCTGACCACGGCAGAAGATAAAGAGAAGATGAGTGTCATCCCCTATGCTTCAGCCATAGGCTCTATTATGTATGCCATGCTGTGTACCAGACCTGATGTGTGCCTCGCTATAAGCTTGGTGGGGAGGTACCGAAGTGATCCAGGAGTAGATCACTCGACAGCGGTCAAGAATATCCTGAAGTACCTGAAAAGGACCAAGGACATGTTTCTCGTTTATGGAGGTGACAAAGAGCTCGTCGTAAAGGGTTACGTCGATGCTAGCTTTGACACAGATCCAGATGACACTAAGTCACAATCTGGATACGTATTTACTCTTAATGGTGGAGCGGTCAGTTGGTGCAGTTCCAAGCAAAGCGTCGTGGCGGGATCTACATGTGAGGCGGAATACATAGCTGCTTCCGAAGCAGCACATGAAGGAGTCTGGATGAAGGAGTTCATATCCGATCTAGGTGTCATACCTAGTGCATCGGGTCCAATGACTATCTTATGTGACAACACTGGAGCAATTGCTATAGCAAAGGAGCCTAGGTTTCACAAGAGAACCAAGCATATAAAATGTCGCTTCAACTCCATTCGGAATTTGATTAAGGATGGAGACATAGAGATTTGCAAAGTACACACGGATCTGAATGTGGCAGACCCGTTGACTAAACCTCTTCCACGAGCAAAACATGATCAGCACCAGAATGCGATGGGTGTTAGATTCATTATAATGTAATTGACTCTAGTGCAAGTGGGAGACTGTTGGAAATATGCCCTAGAGGCAATTAATAAAGTGTTTATTATTATCATATTTCCCCGTTCATGATAATAGTTTATTATTCATGCTAGAATTGTATTGACCGGAAACTTAATACATGTGTGAATAGATAAACAAATACTGAGTCCCTAGTAAGCCTCTACTAGACTAGCTCGTTGATCAAAAGATGGTCAAGATTTCCTGACCATGGACATGAGTTGTCATTTGATAACGGGATCACATCATTTGGAGAATGATGTGATGGACTTGACCCAACCGTCAGCATAGCATATGATCGTTCAGTCTAATGCTATTGCTTTCACTATGTCAAATACACGTTCCTCTGACCATGAGATCATGCAACTCCCGGATACCGTAGGAATACTTTGGGTGTATCAAACGTCACAACGTAACTGGGTGATTATAAAGGTGCACTACAGGTATCTCCGAAAGTGTTTCTTGAGTTGGCATGGATCAAGATTGGGATTTGTCACTCCGACTATCGGAGAGGTATCTCTGGGCCCTCTCGGTAATATAGCATCACAGAAGCCTTGCAAGCACCGTGACTAAAGAGTTAGTTGCAAGATGATGTATTACGGAACGAGTAAAGAGACTTGCCGGTAACGAGATTGAACTAGGTATTGGATACCGACGATCGAATCTCGGGCAAGTAACATACCGCCGGACAAAGGGAACAACGAATGTTGACATATGAGGTTCACCGATAAAGATCTTCGTGGAATATGTAGGAACTAATATGAGCATCCAGGTTCCGCTGTTGGTTATTGACCAGAGAGTCGTCTCGGTCATGTCTACATCATTCCCGAACCCGTAGGGTCCGCACACTTAAGGTTCGATGACGATATAGTATTATATGAGTTATGTGATTGGTGACCGAATGTTGTTCGGAGTCCCGGATGAGATCACGGACATGACGAGGAGTCTCGGAATGTCCGAGAGATAAATATTCATATATTGGAAGGTGGTATTCGGACACCGGAAAGGTTCCGGATATTTTATCGTTGTACCGGGGGGTTACCGGAACCCCCCGGGGGGCCACATGGGCCATGTAGGGGAGGAGCAACATCCCACAAGGGGCTGGTGCGCCCCCCCTAGGGGGCCAAACCGAATTGGGCTAGGGTTGGGGGCCGGCCCCCTTCCTTCTCCCTCTCCCCCCTTTCCAAGTAGGAATCCTACTTGGAGTAGGATTGGGGGGGGGGGGGCGCCGGCCAATGGGAGGAATCCCTAGTGGGATTCGGCCTCCCTATGGGGGCGCAACCCCTTGGAGACACAGTATTGTCCCATAGCCGTGTGCGGTGCCCCGATCTCCGTTTTCCACCTCGATCATATTTTCGGAGAGCTTAGGCGAAGCCCTGCCGGAATCACTTCACCGTCACCGTCGCCACGCCGTCGTGCTGACGGAACTCATCTACTACCTCAACGTCTTGCTGGATCAAGAAGGCGAGGAACGTCACCGAGCTGCACGTGTGTAGAACTCGGAGGTGCCGTACGTTCGGTACTCGATCGGTGGAGCTCGAAGGATTGTTCGACTACATCAACCGCGTTGTGAGACGCTTCCGCTAACGGTCTACGAGGGTACGTAGACACACTCCCCCCTTCTCGTAGCAATGCATCTCCATGGATAGATCTTGCGTGAGCGTAGGAATTTTTTTGAAATTACATGCTCCGTTCCACAACACCGTGTACCACCACGCTAGTACACGGTGACCCCCTGAACCATCTCACCCTCACTATCAGTAAACTGATCCCCGCCACCATCAACATGGCCACTCGGCCCCTGAGGCGGATCCTGCCAGGTACCCCATCCGGACGTCTCCTGGGACGTAGCGTGGTGGTCCGGAGTCTCCTGGTTCGGAGTCTCATGGGCCGAAGTCTCGTGGGCCGAAGCCTCTGGAACCGGAGTCTCGTGGGCCAAAGGCCCGTCGACCCGAGGCTTGTGGTCCGGAGTCCCCGTAGCCTCCACCTCAGACGGGTCCACCCTAGCAGTCCTGTGCTCGGGTGAATGAGCTGGGGGTGGCGGCGAGGAAGGCGTAGCAGCTCTCCTGCGGCCACATCCTCGACCATTCTTCTTCCCTCCCCGACCTCCTCTCCCGGTGGGCAACGACGCCGACGAAGAAGCGCCCATCGGTGTCCCCATACTGTCTATCAACGCTCTCCGGAGAGATAGG
The DNA here is from genome assembly GCA_039707655.1 of Elymus sibiricus. NCBI lineage: Eukaryota > Viridiplantae > Streptophyta > Magnoliopsida > Poales > Poaceae > Elymus > Elymus sibiricus. Next base: position 495,420,194 of record CM077665.1, read on the forward strand.
GGTGGAAGGGAAGTAGGCCTCCCGTGGGCCGCCAATGAAGACACTAGTAGAAAACAGGGCTTTGGTCCTGGCCAGATCAGAGCAACAGTCCCGGTCGTGCTACGAACCGGGACTAATGGGAGCATCAGTCCCGGTTCGAGCGGCCAGGACGCCGGCCGGGCCTCGGCAGGCATCAATCCCGGTTCGGCTGGGACCTTTAGTCCCAGTTCCAGACACCAACCGGAATTAAAGTGCCTCGCTCCTGGCGCAGCCCCTTTAGTCCTGGTTGGTTTCTGGAACCGGGACTAAAGGTCATTCTTCAGTCCCGGTTCTAGACACCAACCGGGAGTAAAAAGATTCCTATATATACGTCCGGCCCGCGCTCTCACCTTTGTTTTTTGGCCGTAGGTGGTGGGAGGTGTGTGTGCTGTGCTCTGTTCTGACTTCCTATGCACATGTAGTGTTCGATGAAATGCCCGAGCCACACTTAAGCTTTCTCCTCTATTCTTCCTCCAAGCTCGACCTCCAAGCTTCATTTTTCCCAAGATTTGTCTAGGTTTGGCGGTGCACCAACTATCCAAGTGTTCTAAAAAGGTTTGCAACTTCATCCTTTCATCTCTCACTGCTAGTTTAGCTCATTTCAAATGCCCTAGAAGTAGTGTGGTTTGTGGGTTTTAGTGGAGGAGTGTATGTGTGAGTTTATTTGATTTAGATGCATAATTTGAGCTCAAATTAACTTCTTAGTTTGCACATGTGTAGGGTGCCGTCCCGTCCCCGTCCCCGTCCTCACCACTGTCGATCGCCCCCGCCGATCTCGTCGCCGGCACCACCGTGGTGATCCTCTTGTTCTTATCTTTTTTTTAAGAAAAAATTCTTACTTGTATGATTTATATAGCTACTTGTATAATTTTCTTACTTGTATTATTGTTTGTTATTATATAGTGCCATGGTTTTGGTATCCGCCCCCGTCGGCTCTCGTCCGGTCTATGATTTGGATGTGGTATATTATCTTTTATAACTATTTGTTTCATTTAGTGTTTACGACAATTATGCCAACCAACTTGACATAGATGTCTTTATCTAGGAGGTATGTGAACCGGAAATTCCAACCGACCCTCTTGTCGAGAGGTTAAATTTAGTTGAAAAAGAAAACAATTATTTGAAAGAAAAATTGAAAAGAGTTGAAGAAGAGAAGATGAAATTGGAGTTGCATGTTGCCGATGTCGTCGATCTACACAAGATCCAGATGGATGCAATGCGCTTGAAGATTAGAAAGATTAGAAAATATGCCATTGATAATGAGGCTTGGTATCATTATGCTGTTGGATCAATTGTTACCTTAGTTGCGATTTTGTTCGCATTTGTTGTTGCATTTAAATGTTTTAGTTTCAATGTATGTTTTAATTAGATGCTCTAGAGAGCTGTATATTGTTCTATGAGAAATATGTATGAACTTTATGTATTTATTTTTTTAGTAATAACATTTGATCACTACTGTACTTTGGTTTTAATGTGATGATGAACTTGTATTAATTTGGTCATTTTTCTATTCATGATGTTCTGTAATGGTTTTTGATATACTTAATTATATAATGCACGCAGATGAACCGACAATGGATGTACGGTGACCGACGCACCTCCGACTACATTACGGGCCTGCATAATTTTCTCGAAGTGGCTGAGGCAAACAAGCAGAATGGTTTTATGTATTGTCCATGTACTGTCTGTGGGAATACGAAGGATTACTCTTCCTCGAAAACCCTTCACTTACACCTGCTTGAGAAGGGTTTCATGCCACACTATAATGTTTGGACCAAGCACGAAGAAAGATGGGTTATGATGGAAGGCAACGAAGAAGAAGAGGATGATGACAACTATCCTATGTCCCCTGAATATGGTGATACTACAACGGGGGAAGCTGAAGATCAAGATGCACCAGATGTGCCCGATGATGATCTTCGTCGTGTCATTGTTAATGCACATCGAGGATGCGAAAGTGAAAGGGAGAAGTTGAAGTTCGATCGCATGTTAGAGGATCACAAAAAAGGATTGTACCCAAATTGCGAAGATGGCAACACTAAGCTCGGTACCGCACTGGAATTGCTGCAATGGAAGGCAGAGAATGGTGTATCTGACAAGGGATTTAGGAAGCTACTGAAAATAATGAAGAAGAAGCTTCCAAAGGATAACGAATTGCCTAACAGTACGTACGAAGCAAAGAAGGTTCTCTGCCCTCTAGGATTAGAGGTGCAGAAGATACATGCATGCCCTTATGACTGCATCCTCTACCGTGGTGAGGAGTACGAGAATTTGAATGCATGCCCGGTATGCGGTGCATTGCGGTATAAGATCAGACAAGATGACCCTGGTGATGTTGAGGGCGAGCGCCCCAGGAAGAGGGTTCCTGCCAAGGTGATCTGGTATGCTCCTATAATACCACGGTTGAAACGTCTGTTCAGAAACGAAGAGCATGCCAAGTTGTTGCGATGGCACAAAGAAGACCGTAAGAAAGACGAGAAGTTGAGAGTACCCGCTGATGGGTCGCAGTGGAGAAAAATCAAGAGAGAGTGGCCGGACTTTGTAGGTGACGCAAGGAACTTATGGTTTGGTTTAAGTGCAGATGGCATTAATCCTTTTGGGGAGCAGAGAAGCAATCATAGCACCTGGCCTGTGACTCTATGTATCTATAACCTTCCTCCTTGGTTGTGCATGAAGCGGAAGTTCATTATGATGCCAGTGCTTATCCCAGGCCCTAAGCAACCCGGCAACGACATTGATGTGTACCTAAGGCCATTAGTTGATGAACTTTTACAGCTGTGGAATAAAAAAGGTGTACGTGTGTGGGATGAGCACAAACATCAGGAATTTGACCTACGAGCATTGCTGTTTGTAACCATTAATGCTTGGCCTACTCTTAGTAACCTTTCAGGACAGACAAACAAGGGATACCACGCATGCACGCATTGTTTAGATGAGACTGTAGGTATATATTTGGACAAATGAAAGAAGAATGTGTACCTGGGACATCGTCGATTTCTTCCGACTAAGCATGCCTTAAGAAAGAAAGGCAAGCATTTCAAAGGTGAGGCAGATCACCGAAAGAAGCCTGTCCTCCGTACTGGTGATGATATACTTGATATGGTCAAGGATTTACAAGTAATCTTTGGAAAGGGTCCTGGCGGACAATCTGTTCCGAATGACACTGACGGACATGCCCCCATGTGGAAGAAGAAATCTATATTTTGGGAGCTAGAATATTGGAAAGTCCTAGAGGTCCGCTCTGCAATCGACGTGATGCACGTGATGAAGAATCTTTGCGTGAACCTGCTAGGCTTCCTGGGCGTGTATGGGAAGACAAAAGATACACCGGAGGCACGGCAGGACCAGCAACGTATGAACGAAAAAGACGGCATGCATCCAAAGCAGTATCAAGGTCCTGCCAGCTCCGCTCTTACCAAAAAAGAGAAGGAAATCTTTTTTCAATGCCTGCTCAGTATGAAGGTCCCGTCTGGCTTCTCATCGAATATAAAGGGAATAATAAATATGACAGAGAAAAAATTCCAAAACCAAAAGTCTCATGACTGCCATGTGATTATGACGCAATTACTTACGGTTGCATTGAGGGGGCTTCTACTAGAAAATGTTCGATTAGCCATTGTGAAGCTATGTGCATTCCTCAATGCAATTTCTTAGAAGGTAATCGATGCAGAAATCCTACCAAGGTTACAGAATGATTTGGTCAAATGTCTTGTCAGTTTTGAGTTGGTGTTCCCACCATCATTCTTTAATATTATGACGCACGTCCTAGTCCACCTAGTCGACGAGATTGCCATTCTGGGTCATGTATTTCTACACAATATGTTCCCCTTTGAGAGGTTCATGGGAGGCTTAAAGAAATATGTTCGTAACCGTGCTAGGCCAGAAGGAAGCATCTCCAAGGGCCATGAAACAGAGGAGGTTATTGAGTTTTGTGTTGACTTTATTCCTGACCTTAAGCCGATTGGTGTTCCTGAATCGCGGCATGAGGGGAGACTAGGTGGAAAAGGCACGCTAGGACCGAACTCAATAATATGTAGGGACGGGCATTCTTGGGCGCAAGCACACTACACAGTTCTACAAAATTCTACCTTGGTGACCCCGTATATCAATGAACACAAGAATACTCTATGCTCCAAACACCCGGAGCAGTCTGACGACTGGATTACACGTGAACACATGGGGACTTTCGGCGGTTGGTTGCAAACACATCTCATGGGTAACACCACTGTTGGAGATGAGCTGTACTTGTTGGCCAGGACACCATCTTTGACTGTATTGACTTTCCAAGGGTACGAGATAAATGGGAATACATTTTACATGATCGCCCAAGATAAAAAGAGCACCAACCAAAATAGTGGTGTCCGCTTTAATGCAGCAAACACCAATAGGGCAAAGGACACATATTATGGTTACATAGAGGACATATGGGAACTTGGCTATGGACGTGATTTTAAGGTCACTTTGTTTCGGTGCAAATGGGTCAATCTGTCAGGAGGCGGGGTACAGGTAGACCCGCAGTACGGAATGACAACAGTGGATCTCAACAATCTTGGGTACACAGACGAACCATTCATCCTAGCCAATGATGTGGCGCAGGTTTTCTATGTGAAGGCCATGTCTACCAAACCGAGAAAAAGAAAAGATAAGGAAGCAAATACATCATACGATGAGCCAAAGTGCCACATAGTTCTTTCAGGGAAAAGAAACATCGTGGGAGTGGAGGACAAGCCAGACATGTCAGAAGATTATGAAAACTTTCATGGAATTCCTCCCTTCAGAGTGAAGACTGACCCAAGCATCCTGTTAAATGATGAAGATTATCCATGGTTACGGCGCAATAAGCAAGGGACACACGCGAAGAAATAGTTTTATACCCCAAGATCCCACTATGGGATGTGACCGGCTTCACCGCCATCACTTTCTCTCTAGTGTGAGTTTCCGGACTTATAGCTGGAAAGTGCCACTTTGGACAAACCGGAGGGAATCTTTGTAAGAGCTAGCTAGGGCATTTTGGCATTTGAAACATGATTTTAGAATAATTATTTATTAAGTTATGAAATTTCAATTATTCCTATCCTTCCAGTCCCAAGTTTTGCAAGGTTGATCATACGTGGTTAGTCCCGGTTGGTGGCTCCATATAAAATAACAAGGTTAATATAGACATGGCTTAAACGTCTTGACATAGATGAATACAGCAGAAGCATCGGAGATGATAAGAGAGAAACGTTGTATGACATAAAGTTGGAGGTACTATGTGGTTTCTCTGATCGGAGGACCCCTCATGCCGAGCCAAGTCCAGATGAGGAGTTCTCTGGTTGCTTTCTGGTGAAACTGAGGACAACATATCAGATGGCCATTCTCGTGAACATCCAGGCACCTTTATATTATCTTACATCAGGAGTTCAAACTCCACACCATGAGTATGTTGGGTTATAAAACACTAGTTATGATCAAAATAATATTAACTTAAAATTATATAAAATTTATGCAACTAAAATTTTCATAAAGTATTTTTTGTTAAAAACTTTAATAGCAAAAAGAATTAAATGAATACTAGGCATGTATGCATCTGTTTAAAAGAAAACTTTAGAATTAAAACCAAAAATAGGCGTGATCTCTTTCATTAACACAGAAAGAATATGAAAGTTCAAAAAATTGACATTTATGTAAAAAATAAAAAAATGCCCACCTACTAGGCAGGAGAATTCACACACCACGGCCTGCATACGACTAGAAACCCTATATGGTCCAGGATGCAGGCCCGCAGCTGTCAGGACCGGCTTTCCAGGATATTGTTTTCCCAGCAAATGGTCCTTGTGCTCACTAGCCCCAGGATTACTGTTAGCTAGTGAGACACATTCTTGATACAGATATTCCAAGCAAAATACAAAATTTGGAGTACAAGACCATGATGGTCTATGAGTACAACAAAAGTTTCTAGTGGTTGATGGCGGAAGCGGTTTGCGGATCATCAGCGTCTATGGGACTCCATTTCCCACAGGAACAGCTGACCTGGATAACTCCTATCTTCGCGGGGCTGCTATCATCGTTGCCTAGGTTCCGGGCTGTCGTCATTTCGCTCCTCTCCAAGCAAGAAATCTGGCCAAGACAATAGCCAAGGACAAGCCAGTGAGTACTTTGAATGTACTCGCAAACATCATGAAAGCAGGTATAACGTAGCAGGTGGTATTCATGCACTGAAATAATCCACGATCACCTAGTCAGTCACAAAATAAAATTCAAGATGCAAGCAAGCAGGTCATTCATGTTAAAAAAATTGAATCAGCAATCAGGGGATAAAAATAAAATAAACCGATCGGGTGTCTGAAGCGACGCCTCGAAAGGGTAATAATATAAAACATGCCTCAGTCGGGCGTCTGTGCGATGCCACATAAAGGGCTTATAAGGAAAATAAATAACATGCGTGCCACAGTCGGGCGTCTGAGGGACGCCACATAAAGGGCTTATAAGAAAAATAAATAACATACATGCCGCAGTCGGGCGTCTGTGCGACGCCACATAAAGGGCTTATAAGGAGAATAAATAACATACGTATCACAGTCGGGCGTCTGTGCGACGCCACATAAAGGGCTTATAAGGAGAATAAATAACATACATGCCGCAGTCGGGCGTCTGTGCGACGCCACATAAAGGGCTTATAAGGAGAATAAATAACATACGTGCCATAGTCGGGCGTCTGTGCGACGCCACATAAAGGGCTTATATATAAAATAAACAGCATGCATGCCACAGCCGGGCGTCTAAGTGACGCCACATAAGGGGCTTATAAGGTAATAATCACAATGAGTATCCAGGAGGTAGAACCATCCCAGAGATACCCAATAGTCCAAATAATATAAATGGTTAGTCCACAATGATAGTAATCATAATCATCATTCGTCACACGTCATGATCAATATTCTGGTTTAGAAATATTTTTCCTCCAAAGACCGACACTAAGACCGACACTTGACCTATCCCAGACTGTAGTCCTTAACCGCGGACACGGCTATTCGAATAGATATTAACTCTGCAGAGGGTGTACTCTTTACCCACGAGTAACGGATTTCTTCAGTCAACCAGAAATGCTGACTAATTCCGATTACGGTCTTTGAATTGAAAACACACCTGACCTGCACACACCAGCTTAACTTCCCGATGCCTGGAATCACCCACGGCAATCGATAAGTAAAACTCTAAGTGGGGAGGCTACAACCTCGATTAGCATGGGATCAAAATATTTATAACGCGCGCAAACAGGGGCGCTACCCCCTCGGTCCCAACTGGAACACCCATGCCCCCGGACCAAGTGACATGCCTACCAGGGGCCACTGGTATCTTTCACTATGGCCTCTCTGTATGGTGTGTGTGCCAAGAAAGAGGTTGACAACTTACTGAACCATACCCTACCTGCGGCAGGGACAAGTGGTAGCACGGAACAAGTATGGGGGTTACTGGAACAAGACTCGATCTACGGTCGACTCAGGAGGTTTATGTATTCCCTGCATGGTTAGCACAACAATGCTCTTCACAGTTTCCCGACAGGGCCACCACCCCTCATGCTCCATCATGCCTCATTGCACATCCTCATCACAATGAGATGTCAGTTACGTGGTTGTGTCCACCGGGACACAACCCTCTTTCGGACTTCATCCGAACTATCATCAGGCATATGTGGCATGAGTAGTTGCTACTGCCATCAATATCACATGCACAGCAGAAAAGATTTTCACCATATGCTTATATGCATGAGTATGATCTCCACATGAAATAATGCTACTCCACTTTAGCATAATGATGGACTTTATTTGTTCCAGCAAACAACACACAACTTATATTATATCGAGTTCAAGATGCTTGCCTTCAAGGTGCAGAGCGGTGAGGTGTACTCCAAAACTTTTTGAAAGCTTAATCTTCCCTCCAAATTCCTATTTTTGGAAAATATTCAAATCAACATTCAATTCAAAACAGTACTGAAAAGTTGTTTGTAAAATTTTCAAATAAATATTAAAATAAACTAGACAAAATTTGAGAAACAACAGAAAAAGAATCAAGTCAATCTGAGTTTTAGTTTAAAAGATAAGGCGAGTCAAACATGGGTCAAACTTCTGTTTTTAATAAATCAGAAAAAGAAAAACGGTTCGGCAGGGCTTACGCTTTCCTATTAGCGAAGACGTAATCGGTGGAATACGTTTCCACTTAAAACGCTTCGATAGAGCCTGGGGTCGCTGGCAGGTGGGGCCGTCGGGTCCACTGGTCATATTTGACCAGTCGACTTTCTTCCTCCTCCCGCTGCCGAGCTTATGCGGAGCTCCGGTGCTTCCTGCCGGCGAACGGCGGCGTACCTCAAGCATCTGGGCACGGGAACGAGTCCAGGGAGTCCTAGTGGTCCTCCCGGTGCTCGAAATTGACAGTGAGGTGGATGGAGCTGCCGACGGTGAGCTTCGCAGCGGGCGCAGGCGTCGGACTAATTTGGGCATTGATGTGGACATATATACCGCATATATGGCCAATACTATTGCACATCTTCATATTTTACAGGTGAATTCTAGTAGTAATTATAAAATATATTATTTTATTATTAAAGATAAAATTACTACATCACCATTTATTTCATGCAGGATTATCGGAGATTCATTCAAACCGCGTGTTAAAATACAGTTGCTTGTTTATATACAAACACATGCTTGTGTGTTTAAACATTCGTATGGTACAGATGACTTGGTGCAGCCATGCAATGATGCAACGTGCATGCAAAGAGGAGTAGGGCCATGCCCACATACACGATGCATGCATGCAATTCAGCCCACATGCACATGGGCTTGAGTAGGCCACGTGAGCGCCGGCCCCAACTACAGCCGTACAACGCACGTACTGCTCCATCGACAGAAACAAGGCGGCGGCTTCTCTTCATACTACTATAAATAATTAGTCTTTGTCTAGGGTTAGATTTGGGGTTTTATTGTATTGTCTAGCCATCGCTACAATTTGCATCTACGAGACGTGTAAGACTACCGCCTTGTCAGATTCACAGTGGAACCCCACCATTATCTCGTGCTTAATTTATATCAGCAATTCAGATTGCAATTCATCATTGTTCTTGCCGGTTCTTCGGTTGCTTGCAGGAACTCGAACCTCGTTGTTCAGGTTGATCGCGCCTACGGCAAGGTCAATAACCATCGGAGATTGGTTTAGCGATTGTCGAGGCATATCGTCGGGTACGGTATAGCCGTATCGTCAAGGTCAAAATCCACCAAATTGATAGTTATCCCACTCTCATCGAAAGATCGGGTCACCGTCACATCAAGTGGTATCAATTTTCAGGTTTATCGGTGAGAGATTTACAATTTTATTAGATTAGTTTCTTTTTCGTCCTACAACCCACAAAAAGCCAAAAAAAATAGTTTAGTTTATCCTTTATACCTATCTTTTTAGCCTTCAGCAATTTTTACATCTAGTATTTGTTTAGTTGAATTCTTGGTTGCATTCGTCCAAAAACTAGTGCTGGTTTAGATTTCTTAGGGATAAAATTTTCTACCAGATCGCTTTGTTTTGTGTCCACCCTAAAGAACTCTCTTCCGCTCACTAGTAAAAAAAAAGTTGCATCTGGTCGTATCCACACAGGAAGGAAGAAAATCTGTTTCTGGACACGTCTATCTTCCTTGCTACCTACATTTGGGCTGCCAAAAAATATCAAAATATCAACAGACATTTTCCCGTCCGGGATCCTCGCACAGACATTTTGCGCGGGTCATATAGACATCTTGTTCGACGCCGTATCAGACATCGGCCGACCTATGTCTGCCTTGCTGCATGCACCTCGGCGTTTCCACGTGCCCGTCAAACAGCGCCACTAATCACACGCAAGCGCACCCAAAGTTCTTTGCAGTCGTGCCGTACTAATCACAACGGTCACTTCCAGTCTAGCTAGCTTTTGTAGCCTTATTTTCCAGCTAACTTCCTTGGCATTCGTACACACACACAAAAAATCCCTATTAATTATCCCTAGTTTTGATAAGACTCCTCTGCTAGTAACAGGCTTGATTCAAAAAAAAAAAAAAGAGTCAACAAATAAGAAAAGAAAAGACAGGAAAAAGCAAGGGAAAAAGTTGCAAAAATCAGGCCGGCTAGCATCTGTTTGGGCCAATTTTTATTCCAGACAATATTTTTTACTTTACTGCTGCACGCTTGCTCGCCGCACCACCTATTATCTGTTTTCGAGCTTTGTTATACACCCGCGTGTCTTCCGATTACATCCACTATTTCAGGATACCATATATTTTCCTCCACATCCACATATTTCAGTATCTGGGCTTAGATTGTTTTAATCTCTTACTAGTCGACTGCCAGCACTAGTTAGGAGTTTGAGCAATTATTCAACTTGCATTACTTTTTGCTAAATTGTGCCATTGATATTGTGAGTTGAGGAAACCTTAACCAAGCTCCACTTCCTATATTGTACCTTGTTCGGTCACTTGGCAATCGTTATATCCATCTTTGAAAACTTTTGACAACGCCAAAGGCCGACAGCCACTGCAGCACGGTAAGAACTGGTAAGAGCTTGGTAATTGCTAGAGTGTTGAGAGAATTTTTCCCACCACCTCTGAGTAGTACTATAGGAACATTATACTTGTGATTTTGTTTTGTATGGTACTAACCATGGCAGATTCTCGAATGCCCAACGGCTGGGTTGCGTCTATTGTGGGAGATGACTTGCCATATGTTGATACAAATCACTCTTTCCAACCAAGGAAGGTACGACGAGCACCACATGATTTATATCATGGTAGAAGCGCACATGATCATGTTATCTCTTTGCCACGGTTCGAGGGTAAATATGAACCCGAGTCGCATATTGATTGGGAGATGGAGGTAGAAGAAATCTTTGCTAGCCATGATGTTTCCGAGCTTAAGAAAATAAATGATGCCACTAAAAGTTTTTTCAGTTTTGCATCAGTTTGGTGGAGAAATTATTGTCGGGAAAATAATTGTAATACACCTACTACTTGGAAAGATTTGAAACTTGTTATGCGTAATCGGTTTGTTCCTTCATACCATGCTAGTGATTTGCTTAGAAAATTGCAACGTTTAGCACAAGGATATAATACCGTCGAAGAATATTAATTATGATAGTTTGAGTCTTGGCTTGCTTCGTCTTGGCTTAGAAGAATGTGAAGACGATTTTCTAAATAGATTTTGGAGAGGTTTAAACCATGATATACAAGATGTAATAATGCATGAAGAACTGTATTCTGTCGACCATTTGTTCCGTTTTGCTTGTAGAGCTGAATAGAAAATAAGAAGACGTGTATACATGATGAAAAAGTGTGCGGTGAAATCCTCGTCAAAGAATATTACATCTCTTGCTATGCCACCAACTATGATTGCACCTCTTGGAGTTTATGAGGCGTCGCCACCGACTGTACATAGTTCATGTGAGCTAGACCTGCAAGGTAAAAATAAAGGTACTCATTCTATTCCTTCTCAAGAAATTACTGAATGGCTTGTTGATTTCAGTACACCACATGCTGAGATAAGCGCAATAGCCAACAATTTGATCACACCACCTATTTTAGATAGTTATGTTGCTGATTTGAGTTTACCATGCAATCAAACAACTGAAATATTTAATATTTTGGGTGCACCTATTATTGAATCTGATTCTATCATTAATTTGAGTGGACCCAAGAAATTAATGGAAACAAAAATTAAACCATGTGACTTGATAATTAAATATAGAGTAAAATCCATCACTGGTCCTAAAAGTATTCGAGGTGTGTCACTTTAGTCCTAAAACTATGAAAACGCATATTTGAGTCCTACTTCTTTCCAAAGTGTGCCACCGCAGGTCCTAAACTCGCTGGAGCATGTCTGACCCGCACACGTGGCAGTTTGACCTATGCCACGTCCAACTGAAAGGCCACGTTGGAAAAACAACTTCATTGTATACATTGCAATACACCCCCGGATCTCTTATCCTCATACCGCGCCCCCATCGAGTTTTCTCTACTTCTCTGGCACACGCACGAGTCAGGGGCGACTGTGGGGCAACGGCAACCGTCGGACGTCGCCGGAAGCAGGCGGCCGGTGAAGGTCGCCGGAAGCAGGCGGACGGCGGAGCGGGTGCAGGGCTTGGCGCGGATGGCTCCACAGCGGCGTACCCCCGGCGATCCCCCACCAGTGTACAGTACGAACCCTAGCCCTAATCCTCTGAATCCTTGCATAAATCCTTTCCCAATCTCTGGAATATTTGATCTTTGTTCAATCTATGCTATTAAGTGGTTACGTGGTTGGATTGTACTGCTATGGTTTGTCCAGAGTTGGGATTGTACTGCTATGGTTGGTCCAATCTATGATATATACTGTCTTTTGCTTTAGAGTTGGACAAAAACTCTGAATATGTGGTTGATATGACATCGATATTGATACTGGACACTTGTTAATTTGCAAGCACATGATATACGTATTTGTGCAAGATCATTCTCTGTTAATTACACATGACAAGTTTCAATATTTTTCACTGACAGGACCTATGGAAGAACGATTCTCTGTAGAGATTAATCGGGACATTGTTTTAAGCACAACCGTTTATTGCATGGTTGAGCTCGCTCGTCGCCATAGTTGAAGTAATCCTCATGCATGTGTTGATGTGGGGAAGTGTAGAAAGGAGCAACCTTTCTATATTATGTACATGCCGGGGGGGGGGGGGGGGGGGTAAATGCAAGCCCGCCAACTGTCTAGGGCGGGAATTTTACCGCCAAAACTGATTCATCCGACGTGGCAAAGGTCAAACTGCCACGTGTGCGGGTCAGACCTGCTCCGGTGAGTTTAGGACCTGCGGTGGCACACTTTGGAAAGAAGTAGGACTCAAATATGTGTTTTCATAGTTTTAGGACTAAAGTGACACACCTCGAATACTTTTAGGACCAGTGGTGGATTTTACTCTTAAATATACTTTGGATCATATACAATTGGTTAAACATTATGAAGTATTAGCTAGAATTTCACATGCTAATTCTTTGTATTCTGTTTTGATGGATCCACCTATGCCTTTGTCACATGTGAGCAGTAAAATACATGAAATCACATGTCCAGGTTCCGCAAAGAGTGGTTATGCCCTTCATCTTACCATTAACTTGTTTGAAGAGGACTGCGTAGACAAGGAATTTTTGGTGCATAGAATTTGCGTCACATGTGATGATCTTGCTAGCTTGAAAGAGAGTATTAATAAGCCAATGCTTGACCATTTTAATATGACCTCTAGCATCGTTGTTGATTATATGTCGAATAGTATGCTGCATGATGGCTTATATCTACATGCTAATTTGGTAATTCTTAATAGTTATCTACCTATGTTGGAATGGTTTAAAGATGATCATTACAAATTGGATGACACAAATAGGTGTGTCACATATATGTGCAAACTAAGTTCTAATAATTCATTTTGGCATATTTCTTGTGGTAATTCTTTGGACTTTCATCTCATGAGATATGCTTATTACTCAAGAATCAAGATATTGACAGTGCAACAATGGAGAGAAATTAAAATTGATGACTTATATATATACCACGTATACACTTTGTCGTTTTGGTTAGTCCATTTTCAGATTATCCAAAGCCGAGGACGGCTTTATTTTCAAGAAAGGGAGAATGATGTGGACATATATACCGCATATATGGCCAATACTATTGCACATCTTCATATTTTACAGGTGAATTCTAGTAGTAATTATAAAATATATTATTTTATTATTAAAGATAAAGTTACTACATCACCATTTATTTCATGCAGGATTATCGGAGATTCATTCAAACCACGTGTTAAAATACGGTTGCTTGTTTATATACAAACACATGCTTGTGTCTTTAAACATTCGTATGGTACAGATGACTTGGTGCAGCCATGCAATGGCGCAACGTGCATGCAAAGAGGAGGAGGGCCATGCCCACATACACGATGCATGCATGCAATTCAGCCCACATGCACATGGGCTTGAGTAGGCCACGTGAGCGCCGGCCCCAACTACACCCGTACAACGCACGTACTGCTCCATCGACAGAAACAAGGCGGCGGCTTCTCTTCATACTACTATAAATAATTAGTCTTTGTCTAGGGTTAGATTTGGGGTTTTATTGTATTGTCTAGCCATCGCTACAATTTGCATCTACGAGACGTGTAAGACTACCGCCTTGTCAGATCCACAGTGGAACCCCATCATTATCTCGTGCTTAATTTATATCAGCAATTCAGATTGCAATTCATCATTGTTCTTGCCGGTTCTTCGGTTGCTTGCAGGAACTCGAACCTCGTTGTTCAGGTTGATCGCGCCTACGGCAAGGTCAATAACCATCGGAGATTGGTTTAGCGATTGTCGAGGCATATCGTCGGGTACGGTATAGCCGGATCGGCAAGGTCAAAATCCACCAAATCGATAGTTATCCCACTCTCGTCGAAAGGTCGGGTCACCGTCACATCAAGCATCTAGCTCGAGGTTCCTATTATGGCGATTGGAAGTGGGGATCAATTCGTAGCTTTGTGAGGGAGTCTCTGATGCAGAGGTGGAGGAGAGGCCGCACTACTGGCGCCGAATTTTTCCGGAGAGTGGCGCCGGCCGAGGGCGGGGGAGAGGAGGAGCTCCGATGAGATTGGATCTAGGGGAGCTCGCTACGGCGCTGGGAATGGTCGAATGTATCGCCCGAGGGCTCGGGGGCTTCCATTTATAGCTCGCCGAGGTCGGTTCCCGCGACGACCGTGGATAACAACGGCGGCCGACCGCTACTGTCGCCGGAGCGGCAACGTGGCGACGCCTGCACGGCTAGTAGCTAGAGGACGGGTTCCCTACTGCTCCCGGAGGCGAGCTGGCACGCGGGGGTGGCTCGTGCAGCGCCGGCCATGACAGGAGCAGATGCGGCCGCAGGCGTGCCGCGAAGGAGCTGGCTGCGGCGGTGCTGCTGGAAGTCAGGGGCGGTCAGGCGACGCTAGCGGGCAGGGTGAGGTGGCGCTGGTGGTACTGCACGGCTCTTTGACCGGATAAGGGCAAGGGCACGCGGGGTGGGTGAGATGCGGCGGCTCGGTTGCACTGGCTGCGATTAGCGCGCTCTGGACGCGCTCTGGGCACGCACCCAAGGTGCTCGATGAATTGCCAGGGCAAGCTAGAGAGCTTGGATCAAGATGAAACTTGAAAGGGTAGTTAGAGTGGTTATTATAGCTCTAGTGGACATGCTGGTTAGGTCACTGGAGCTAGTCCACAATGTAATCTTATAATCATGCCAATTCTGGCCAGGCACACAAGGTGCTCGACTGAATGCTATGGACATCTAGAGGATTTTGCTAATGACCAAAATTTCCAGAATAGAGTCTCTTTAGATGATAAAGATGATGGCAAGGTTAGTTTGAGAAAAACAAAAACTTGTTAGTGCAAGTTTTGCAAATTTTCAGTTCTGGACAGAAGTTGCAGGGGATTATTTCATGGACTTAAATATCCCAATGAGGCTGATCTCTTGGACTCAAGGGTTTGGTAGGGAGAACTATAAGTAGGAAAAATCCCATGGGCATTAGAGCAGAATAAAATGGGGTTGCAGTTCAAAACATCAAACTGGACCAGAAATGAAAAGAGGATGTTTTGCTCAAATTTTTCAAAAGACCAAGTTGGATTTTTGCATAAAAGTGATCCAAGGACATCACATGACATCTGCAAATTTTTGTGGAATTATTAAATGAATATATCAAATGGTTGTAGTGCAAATGGGGTCCTTAAAAGAATAAAAAGCCATTAATTGAAACTTGGCAAAAATATCATAAACATGCTTTCATTGAATATACCAAATGAAATTAAATGTTTTTAAGCAAGCATTCAAGTCTCCCAATATTTTTGAAAAGCTTCTACTTGGTGGGAAATTTTTCATAACTTAGAGAAAAAGGTTGGTTCTGAAATCAACAGAAGATCCAGAGAAATAAAAATTAAACAAACATGGCCAAATTTTAATAAAGAAAAACATGGTTAATTTTTTTGGGTGTTACAACACTACCCCCCTTAAGAAAAATCTCGTCCTCGAGATTTGCTATGAACGGTTACAAAAACATTACTCCTACTACCACACAGTAATAACACGAAAAACAATATCCTACTCACGTGATACGACATGGACATCGTGAGAGTGCAGATAATTGGTGCAACTATAGTGGGTTACTAGCACTGTGAGAGAAATCTACGGTTGGGGAAACCGAGAAATTTCTACTTAGGACTATGGTAAATTTAGAATTAATAAAATTCTACATTCCAAATTTTACTGGTCGTACCCGAGTGCACAGTGCTCTCTCTGGCTGACAGGTGGACCTAGGGCCCACTGTCAGTCTCTTCTTCTACCTCTGGCTCTCCTCTTTTTTCTCTCTCGCGCACTTTCCCGCGCTTTCTCCACCTGCAGCGTCTAGCGCGTAGGGCATCTAGGGCCGTACTGCGGTAGTGCGCGGCGCGCTAGCTGCCGGCGCAGCGTGCACTCACCTCGCGGGCCAGTGCCCTGTCGGCACTGCTTGCGGATTCGTCTCCGAACACCGACGATCGAGCGACGAGCGGCACTGGTGGACTTCTCCCACCGTACACCGATATCGAGCTATAAAACGACCACGGTGCTCTTCTCTTCTCCACACCTGGCCTCGTTTCTTCTTCTTCCTCCTTCTCCTTCATTACTGCTTGCAGGAGCTTGAGGCGAGGCTCTAATGGCGGAGGTGAGCCCGGACTGGTTCACCATCCTGCTGTGCGGAGGGGTGGCGGCATTGCTTGGGTTCTCGGTGATCCTATGCGCGATGATCCATGATGATTGCCGTGATGCTGCTGCTCGAGTGTTAGCTCTCCGCGGCGGCGGTGATCACGAGGATTAGGTGTTGGTGTCGGGTGCTAACTGCTGTCAGTGTGCTAGCGACAATTTTCATAGGAATAATCACCCACAAATTTCTCCTTCCGAAAAAATGTGGTGTGTTAGCGAGGTGGTCAGTCTGGTGCAAAAATGTGTACGGGGTTTTGCACTTAATGTATGGGGTCGAGTGGTTGTGGCTGTGAGTGCTGTCATCGTGCTGCGCGAATTTAAATCTATGTTACGGGAAAATATTTGCTGCAGTGGCTCAAGGAAAAATCTCACCTCGAGATTCACTGAGAATGATAACAGTTGATTTTTAAATCACAACCGTAAAAATCACTCCAGTGCAATCAAACAATTACTTCATAGCACAAACTTAGGATATAATACATATATTTCCCACACATAAATAAATGCTAGGCTAATAAACACAATAGTGGCGTCTACGGCGCAAACGTAAAATATGCAGGGTCCTGAGGAAATGTTTCCGGCACTGGGACACATTCTTCCTCTTCTGCGGAGAGCGGATGAATCAGTCGAAGAATGCGGCTCTCCTGGTCTGGCCTCAGTGGTCTGCCAATGGCGATCTGAGGATTCATAATAGCAAGATTCTGGAGAAAATCCATCACTCGCTGGGTCAAACGCTCTTGAGCGATGACGTACTGAACAAGGTTGGCTAGTACTGGGTCTCTCTCTATTCGTCCACCGAGAAAAGATGATTCTTCTCCGGGTGCTGCACGGCTCGGGAAGTAATAATACCCCCTTTCGCTGGCATAGGGCACTGCGAATCGAAGGCGGGTAATTGCTTCGTAGGCAGCAACTTCTATGGCCATTTGCGGAGTTGGCATAGATTTCCTGATGAAGGAGACTTCCGTTGGGTCTTGGTTTGGGTTTACGAGAGGGATGTGCACTACTGCACAATATTTCGAGGCGAAGGAGGTGATCCTCGATTTGAACAGCTCGTACTGGGGTGGCTGGGGAGAACCCATGGTTCCGTGGGTAAAGTCCCACAATATTTTAACAAAGCTGCCAGGGGTTGCATCTGGGGTCCTCAGATGAATTCTAGGGTTCGACATGGCTAGAAATGGCTGTGAGGGCGGTGCACAAAGTGAGTGATGCTGGGTAAGGTCACGGAGTGGCCTCTTATATAGCATCTGGGCTGGGTTACAAATTGCGGTGTGGGGGCAATCTCGGTTGTTGGTTCTGTTCTATGGAGGTCGGGGTTAATGCCACAGATATACATATCTCACAAAAAGTGACGTATTACTGTGGTTGTCGGCTGGGGTGGTTTTTGGTAGCTACGCCCAGAATTTAATATGTAACCAAACGCCAAAACATTTATGCATGGTTACTTGTAGTACTATTAAAATTAATGGCATACAAGCACTCTGCAATTTATTATTGGCGATACAAGGTCACACTATTACATGGCGTAGGAATACTAAGACTCGGTACCACTCGAGTGGCTTAGTCTACCTCGTTGATATCTAGTCGGGCGTGCCTTGCGGACGTCGAGGCTTCTCTCTGGGCTTCACCGTCGGGGTTGACTGGGTTGGGATGGGGAGTTGCAGGGTCGGGATAGCGATGATGACCATCGCGAGGGTTGGTGGTCACAATCCGGTTGGAGTGTGTCCCCAAAAGGCGACGAAGCTCCTCCAAGGATACAAATATATTCCGGTCGGTTGCAGGGGCAGGCCTCGAAGACTCAATCGGTTGTCCGAACAACACGACTGGGTTGTCGGCGACGGGCACCACTTTTCTTCTTCCCGGGGCTCGGCGGGCAAGTTCTCCGCGAGCTGCGATCAGATCAAGAGTGACCTGATCGAATAGTGCCTCTAGTGTACTTAGGTAGCGTACGAGATGCAACAATGCAGGGTCCGTCTCGTGGTCTCCGTTGGCGATCTGGGGCGGCCTACTATATCCTTCACGGCTGGGGTAGTAGTAGAACGAGCGGCAGTTAACTCTTGGCGACAGGTGCCGGAGTTGAACTATAGCCTCTCGAGCTGCTAGATGGATGGCTTGTGGCTCAAAGGAAGTTGACCTTTTGGTGAACCTGTAGGGGCGTTCTGGTGCGATACCCCTGCTGTAGATGTGCACCGTGGGCCAGAAGTGACGATTCTCATCACTCGTGCGCTCTTGATACACAACATATTCCGGGGGCTCTTCTATGGCAAAGGCACGACGGGTGAGGTTGGCGAGGATGGTTACAAAATCTCCAAGCTCAAATGCGGTGGTCTCAATGTATACAACGGGGCCCGGCATCTTGGTTGTTTGAGGTTTTTGGATGCGGTTGTGGTGTACTGGGTTGGGGCAATCGTTTCCTTTATAGAAAGAAAACGGAGTCTTCCCTCGCACGCTTGCGAATGGGACAACTTGGGTGTCGGTCACGGGCATGTGACCTACTGGGCTGGACTGATAGGTTGGGCACCGACTGTCTAAAGGTGTCGGGGTCACTGTGTGGGCTATCGGATAGGATAGGTTTGGCTATGGTGAGGGTTAGGCCTGGTGGGTGGGTTAACCTAGGTTTATTGACCCGGCTAAGATAGGATTAGCCAATGGTCAGCCTGGCTCTGATACCAAGGTTGTCAGGACCGGCTTTCCAGGATATTAATTTCCCAGCAAATGGTCCTTGTGCTCACAAGCCCCAGGATTACTGTTAGATAGTGAGACACATTCTTGATATACAGATATTCCAAGCAAAATACAAAATATGGAGTGCAAGACCATGATGGTCTATGAGTATAACAAAAGTTTCTAGTGGTTGATGGCAGAAGCGGTTTGCGGATCATCAGCGTCTATGGGACTCCATTTCCCACAGGAACAGCTGACCTGGATAAATCCTATCTTTGCGGGGCTGCTATCATCGTTGCCTAGGTTCCGGGCTATCGTCATTTCGCTCCTCTCCAAGCAAGAAATCTGGCCAAGACAATAGCCAGGGACAAGCCAGTGAGTACTTTGAATGTACTCGCAAACATCATGAAAGCAGGTATAACGTAGCAGGTGGTATTCATGCACTGAAATAATCCACGATCACCTAGTCAGTCACAAAATAAAATTCATGATGCAAGCAAGCAGGTCATTCATGTTAAAAAAAATTGAATCAGCAATCAGGGGATAAAAATAAAATAAACTGATCGGGTGTCTGAAGCGACGCCTCGAAAGGGTAATAATATAAAACATGCCTCAGTCGGGCGTCTGTGCGACGCCACATAAAGGGCTTATAAGGAAAATAAATAACATGCGTGCCACAGTCAGGCGTCTGAGCGACGCCACATAAAGGGCTTATAAGAAAAATAAATAACATACATGCCGCAGTCGGGCATCTGTGCGACACCACATAAAGGGCTTATAAGGAGAATAAATAACATACGTGCCACAGTCAGGCGTCTGTGCGACGCCACATAAAGGGCTTATAAGGAGTATAAATAACATACATGCCGCAGTCGGGCGTCTGTGCGACGCCACATAAAGGGCTTATAAGGAGAATAAATAACATACGTGCCACAGTCGGGCGTCTGTGCGACGCCACATAAAGGGCTTATATACAAAATAAACAGCATGCATGCCACAGTCGGGCGTCTAAGCGACGCCACATAAGGGGCTTATAAGGTAATAATCACAATGAGTATCCAGGAGTTAGAACCATCCCAGGGATACCCAATAATCCAAATAATATAAATGGTTAGTCCACAATGATAGTAATCATAATCATCATTCGTCAGACGTCATGATCAATATTCTGGTTTAGAAATATTTTTCCTCCGAAGACCGACACTAAGACCGACACTTGACCTATCCTAGACTGTAGGCCTTAACCGCGGACACGGCTATTCGAATAGATATTAACTCTGCAGAGGGTGTACTCTTTACCCACGAGTAACGGATTTCTTCAGTCAACCAGAAATGCTGACTAATTCCGATTATGATCTTTGAATTGAAAACACACCTGACCTGCACACACCAGCTTAACTTCCTGATGCCTGGAATCAGCCATGGCAATCGATAAGTAAAACTCTAAGTGGGGAGGCTACAACCTCGATTAGCATGGGATCAAAATATTTATAACGCGCGCAAACAGGGGCGCTATCCCCTCGGTCCCAACCGGAACACCCATGCCCCCAGACCTAGTGACATACCTACCAGGGGCCACTGGTATCTTTCACTATGGCCTCTCTGTACGGTGTGTGCCAAGAAAGAGGTTGAAAACTTACTGAATCGTACCCTACCTGCGGCAGGGACAAGTGGTAGCACGGAACAAGTATGGGGGTTACTGGAACAAGACTCGATCTACGGTCGACTCAGGAGGTTTATGTATTCCCTGCATGGTTAGCACAACAATGCTATTCACAGTTTTCCGACAGGGCCACCACCCCTCATGCTCCATCATGCCTCACTGCACATCCTCATCAGAACGAGATGTCAGTTACGTGGTTGTGTCCACCGGGACACAACCCTCTTTCGGACTTCATCCAAACTATCATGAGGCATATGTGGCATGAGTAGTGGCTACTGCCATCAATATCACATGTACAGCAGAAAAGATTTTCACCATATGCTTATATGCATGAGTATGATCTCCACATGAAATAATGCTACTCCACTTTAGCATAATGATGGAGTTTATTTGTTCCAGCAAACAACACACAACTTATATTATATCAAGTTCAAGATGCATGCCTTCAAGGTGCAAAGCGGTGAGGTGTACTCCAAAACTTTTTGAAAGCTTAATCTTCCCTCCAAATTCCTTTTTTTGGAAAATATTCAAATCAACATTCAATTCAAAACAGTATTGAAAAGTTGTTTGTAAAATTCTCAAATAAATATTGAAATAAACTAGACAAAATTTGAGTAACAGCAGAAAAAGAATCAAGTCAATCTGAGTTTTAGTTTAAAAGATAAGGCGAGTCAAACATGGGTCAAACTTCTGTTTTTAATAAATCTGAAAAAGAAAAATGGTTCGGCAGGGCTTAGGCTTTCCTCTTAGGGAAGACGTAATCGGTGGAATACGTTTCCACTTAAAACGCTTCGATAGAGCCTGGGGTCACTGGCAGGTGGGGCCGTCGGGTCCACTGGTCATATTTGACCAGTCGACTTTCTTCCTCCTCCCGCTGCCGAGCTTATGCGGAGCTCCGGTGTTTCCTGCCGGCAAACGGCGGCGTACCTCAAGCATCTGGGCACGGGAACGGGTCCAGGGAGTCCCGGTGGTCCTCCCGGTGCTCGAAATTGACAGTGAGGTGGATGGAGCTGCCGACGGTGAGCTTTGCAGCGGGCGCTAGCGTCGGACTAATTTGGGCATCTAGCTCGAGGTTCCTATTAGGGCGATTGGAAGTGGGGATCGATTCATAGCTTTGTGAGGGAGTCTCTGGTGTAGAGGTGGAGGAAAGGCCGCACGACTGGCGCCGATTTTTTCCGGAGAGTGGCGGCGTCCGAGGTTGCCGTAGGCGGGGGAGAGGAGGAGCTCCGATGGAATTGGAGCTAGGGGAGCTCGCTACGGCGCTGGGAATGGTCGAATGTATCGCCCGAGGGCTCGGGGACTTCCATTTATAGCTCGTCGAGGTCGGTTCCCTCGGTGACCGTGGATAAGAACGGCGGCCGACCGCTACTGTCGCCGGAGCGGCAACATGGCGACGCCTGCATGGCTGGGAGCTAGAGGTCGGGTTCCCTACTGCTCCCGGAGGTGAGCTGGCGCGCGGGGGTGGCTCGGGCGGCGCCGGCCATGGCAGGAGCAGACGCAGCCGCAGGCGTGCCGCCAAGGAGATTGCTGCAGCGGTGCTGCTGGAAGTTAGGGGCGGTCAGGCGACGCTAGCGGGCAGGGTGAGGTGGCGCTGGTGGTACTGCACGACTCTTCGAGCAGATAAGGGCAAGGGTGCGCGGGGTGGGTGAGACACGGCGGCTCGGTTGCACTGGCTGCGATTAGCGAGCTCTGGGCATGCACCCAAGGTGCTCGATGAATTGCCAGGGCAAGCTAGAGAGCTTGGATCAAGATGAAACTTGAAAGGGTAGTTAGAGTGGTTGTTATCGCTCTAGTGGACATGCTGGTTAGGTCACTAGAGCTAGTCCACAATGTAATCTTATAATCATGCCAATTCTGGCCAGGCACACAAGGTGCTCGACAGAATGCTATGGACTTCTAGAGGATTTTGCTAATTACCAAAATTTCCAGAATAGAGTCTCTTTAGATGATAAATATGATGGCAAGGTTATTTTGAGAAAAACAAAAACTTGTTAGTGCAAGTTTTGCAAATCTTCAGTTCTGGACAGAAGTTGCTGGGGATTATTTCATGGACTTAAAATATCCCAATGAGGCTGATCTTTTGGACTCAAGGGTTTGGTAGGGAGAACTATAAGTAGGAAAATCCCCATGGGCATTAGAGCAGAATAAAATGGGTTGCAGTTCAAAACATCAAACTGGACCAGAAATGAAAAGAGGATGTTTTGCTCAAAATTTTCAAAATACCAAGTTGGATTTTTGCATAAAAGTGATCCAGGGACATCACATGTCATCTGCAAATTTTTGTGGAATTATTAAATGAATATATCAAATGGTTGTAGTGCAAATGGGGTCCTTAAAAGAATAAAAAGACATTTTTAAATAATTGAAACTTGGCAAAAATATCATAAACATGCTTCCACTGAATATACCAAATGAAATGAAATGTTTTTAAGCAAGCATTCAAGTCTCCCAATATTTTTGAAAAGCTTCTACTTGGAGGGAAATTTTTCATAACTTAGAGAAAAAGGTTGGTTCTGAAATAGAAATAAAAATCCAGAGAAATAAAAATTAAACAAACATGGACAAATTTTAATAAATAAAAACATGGTTAATTTTTTGGGGTGTTACAACAGTGCACGAATATCTGCTGTCAGTATGCCCCACAGGGCATAGAGGGGCCAGGTTAGACGATGAGCTGTCTGTGCTTTGAGAGGAAGTTACCAAGGTAGCCGCAGGCAGGCTTATAAACTGGTGCGAGCGCCTCTCGCTTGGCGAGGTGGGACTAAACTCCCACCACCTGCCAGCACAAACCCTTTAGTCCCGGTTGGTGGTTAAAACCGGGACTAAAGGGCCTTTAGTCCCGGTTGGAGCCACCAACCGGTACTAAAGGCCTGGGTTTCGCGCCCTTTGGGCTGGTGAAATTCACCTTTAGTCCCGGTTGGTGGTTCCAACCGGGACTAAAGGGTGGGGTATATAAGCAGCAGTTCATGAATTTTCCCCCAATCTCTCCCATTCTCTTCCCCGACGCCGAGCCACAGCACGACGCCGCCAGGCTGCTGTGCCGGAGATTGCCGTCGCCTCCGAGCCCGCTCGGCCTCGTCGCCGGGCCTCCTCGCCATCGCTGCTCCCGTCGAGCCCGCTCGGCCTCATCGCCGGGCCTCCCCGCCATCGTCGGGCCTCCTCGCCGTCCTCGCCGTCCTCTCCGGTGCCGTCGTCCTTGCCATCGTTGCCGGGCCTCCTCGCCGTCCTCTCCGGTGCTGCCGTCCTCTCCGGTGCTCGGTGCTCGTCTGGTTGATGCTCTATGCCCTACTCATGCATCAGTTCCTACTTGAGCTCTGTAGTTGTGGATCCATGCTATTCTGGGGTTTGCAGGCTGCTGTTCATGTTTAGTTGCTATCATCGGAGCTCATGTGATGATCTGGTTTACATGTTTCTTGACATAGAAGATTTTGTCTCACTACAACATTCCATCAAATACAAAGGGTATTAATAGACATACCCTTTGGCTATCGGAGGAAATTGCAAGGCTAACAAGAATATTTATGTACGAATAGCTGATTGTAACCCTTTACACTGAAATAAAACTCCCCGATTCCCCACAAAAAAACAAGAGTATGTAATAGAAGTAATATGTGGTTGAAACCACAACTGGATTCTTTCAATTGTTTATGGAATACATCACACATTTTCTGCACTTTTCTTGGGGCTGCAAAAATGAAAACAAAAGAGGCTTATTCCAGTCTGGACTTTAGATCATATAAATTAATAGTGGAAGTCCATGTCTCCCTAAAAATGAAAACAAAAATGAAAACCACAACTTTATTTATTTAATAAACAATTCAAGACTTAAGTTCGAAATTACAGTTGGGAAGTCCATGTCTCCCTAAAATGAAGACCATGTAATCTCACATCCTATCAACATCCCAGTGAAAGAAAATTAATAGTGGAGCAAAACTTCGTTTGCTCCAGCTGCAATCGTGTAGATGCAGAAAACATGTTGACCAAACCATTAGCAGGAATAAACTTCAAGTTCTCAGGAATTTGAATGGTACTATGGCCACAACAACCAACTCTCATTTTTTCTGCAAAATCTTAGAGAAATTTGATGAAAGCGGTCAAAATGATTGCCCGTGGTAAAACCCTGTTGACAAATCTAACAACTCACGGCCGGCACAAAGGCCAAGATAGCAAACTGAGTAATTCCATCAAGTATTTTTTTGTAACATCAAATGAATACAAGATTTTTCGTGAAGCATACTTGGGATTGTTCATTGACTTCGACATGAGGGGGGGGTCGTTAAAACATAACCCCGATAATTTCGGTATAACTTCGACACATGAGGGCGGGGAGGAGTCCTCGGCGATCGTCTGAAACTGACTGTTATAAAACTTGTCAACTTTGCATGATGTTTGCCACTAATCCATTGCTCATATGCATATGATTCCTTGTTGTGATTAGGTCTATGTTTGCCACCAATCCATCTCTCATGGTTGTATATTGCCATGTTGTAATATTTGCAGAAACTATGGAACACGACAGAGACTTACAACAAGAAGAGATGTTGGGGGATATAATCCGCGACGGAGGTGATGATATCACCTTGTCGTTTCTCAACGACACCGATGGTGAGGGAAGAGAGGATGACGACTCCGGTGATCGAATGGAGGGAGGAGATGACGGCTCCGCCGGTGTTGGAGCCTTAACTATTGCAAAGTCCGGCGAGGTATATATATTAATTAAGCCTCTGTTGACTAGATGCATTAATTGATTTGTATATACATATATTAATGCTTCTTTCTTCTTTTAGCCCTCCGGATCGAGCCAATCTTCGATAAAGAAACGAGGCCCGAAAAAAAAGTTGGACTCTAATGAAAGGTTCAAGATCGAAGCCATCGATGCAGAAGGCAAACCGATTGCTCCCAAGCGGAGCGCAGATGCATTTGTAAGTCAGTGCAGAGTTGTTGTTAGGGACAGCATCCCGATCTCCATTCAAGAATGGAATAAGCCAAAGAAGGACGATGGAGCTACTTATGTCGACGATAGATGCAAAGGTGAGCTTTGGAACTCGCTCATGACAAATTTCACCCTACCGCCAGAGGTGGATCAAAATAACCCAGTTATACAGCGAAAAGTCAAGGTGTGGGCTCTTAAGAAGATGGCAGAACAATTCAAGAACTGGAAGAAAAGATTGAACGAACAGTTTGTCAAGAAAGACGAGACTCCAGAATTCACCGGTCAATATGCGAAGATAAAAGATCACTGGCCCGCACTTGTGGCGTAAAAGAAATCGGAGAGAGCTAAGAAAAGGTCACAGATAAATAAGCAAAATGCTGCAAAGAAGCGATATCACCATGTTACAGGGTCAGGTGGCTACAAGGTTGCCTGGCCTACGTGGGACAAAGCTGAGAACGACCTGCTTGCTAAGGAGATCGAACCAGAGACATTGAACTGGCCTGAACGGGTAAGGATTTGGTTCTTCGGGTATGGGGGAACTTTGCACGCAGAAACAGGGAAGTGTGTTTACACGAAATCTCAACTTGAAACACCTGTCAAATAGATTCAGGAAGCAATCCACGCCGTGCAGGAAGGGAGGTTCCATCCCGACAGAGAGAAGGACGAGCTGTCACGCACCCTCGGGAATCCTGAACACCCTGGACGAACACGAGGCACATTACGACGCCCCCGAACTCGACCGTGTACTATTCATACACGCAATTATGCACGATCAAGAACAGAGACTCACTGATAGATATCACAACACAACTCTAAACACAAATTGAAATAATTCAAGCTTCATATTACAGCCAGGGGCCTCGAGGGCTCGAATACAAAAGCTTGAGTACATAAGTCAACGGAAGCAAATATTATCTGAGTACAGACATTAAGTAAACAAGTTTGCCTTAAGAAGGCTGAGCACAACAACAACAACTAGATCGAAAAGGCGCAGGCCTCCTGCCCGGGAGCCTCCGAACTACTCCCGGTCGTTAGCAAGCTCCACGTCGTAGTAGGCTCCAGCGGTGTTGTAGTAGCCTCCGTCGGGGTAGTAGTAGTCGTCAACGGGGTAAGCTGACTCCTGGGTTCCATCATCTGATCGCGGCATCGTATCAAGGGGAAAGAGGGAGCAAAGCAACGGTGAGTACTCATCCAAAGTACTCGCAAGACTTACATCAGAACTATGCTAGATATGCACCAGTATCAAAGGAATGTGGCTATATCTTTGGACTAAGCTGCAGAAATGCCATAATAGAGGGGAAGGCCTAGTCCTGTCGAAGACTAGCATCTTCAGCGTCTTGCAGCATTAGATGAGAGTAGAACAGCATATCAGTATTAATACACAAATTATGTAGCAAGTTTATTAGGCACGCCCAGAGATTCTTCCTCGACTCCCTGCGAGAAAGCAATCTCGGAGCCAAACATTTCCATTATAAGTCACATTTATAGTTGTATTAGATCGGGATACAACTCCAAGTCGTCCTGTTACCGTGGACACGGCTATTCGAATAGTTGAATTCTTCCCTGCAGGGGTGCACCACATTACCCAACACGCTTGATACCTCTGGCCGGACACACTTTCCTGGGTCATGCCCGGCCTCGGAACATCAACACGTCGTAGCCCTACCTAGGCTCAACGAAGAGGCCAACCCGCCGGTCTAAATCCTAAGCGCGCAGGGGTCATGGGCCAATCGCCCTTTGCACTCCTGCACGATGCGAGGGCGGCCGATGTCAGTCCTAACACATCTTAATACAAAGACTGTGCCGTCGTGGACTACTCGGGCGCGCGCCGCTCCATTGCTGACGTCCGAAGAGCTTCGGCTGATACAACGACGTTGAGTACCCATAACTTCTCCCACGTAAATGTTAGTGCAAAAAAGGTCAAATGACCCACTCAGATCAAATACCCAAACCGTTAGTGAATTATTACTGGCCTGCGGTGACGATCGGTGCCCCCATCCCGTCGCCCTATCTTGAGAACTTGTGGCAAGGACAACACATGTCCGGCCACGCCTCGTATTTAACCCTTTGGGTGCCTTTCCGGTGCACCCCACCACATCTCACACACACGGGTACCCTTGGGGCCGACCCATTTTTTAAGAGACTGTCGAGAACTCAGGTCCACCTCATACAGGGTGGTACCGCCTGTCCCTTTAGTCCCGTCACATTAGTATAGTGTCAAGTCAATAGTAACTGTGTGTTTACCACACCAAGTGAAAATCCGAGGAATCACCCTCGAGGGATTCCACTCGATGGGGAGTGTACAACAGAGTGTCATCAGAGGTGGGGAAAGGGGAATCACCCTCGATAACTCACATCCAACTAACTTTACCACAGAGCTATCATCATGAGTGCTTTATGAGGCATCACCCTCGGCACTCGATAGTAGCTACGCAGAGTCATACTGTAGGGGTGTGAGGTGCTGTGTCGGTAAAGGCTTGTCGATCATGATGACCGAGTCTTCTGTCTCCAAGTCCTCGATGAGGGCGATGATGAAAGCAGGGGCAACTAGGACAATGTTGGGGGTCACTGGGGTAACACTAACCATACCTATACTAACATTTTATGATAGCAAGTAAAGTAGCAGTAGTAATCAAAAGCAGGCTATGCATCAGAATAGGAGCTATCTACAACAATAGCAAAATCTAATGCAAGCATGAGGGAGAAAGAATAGGTGATATCGGAATGATCAAGTTTTTTTGCTTGCCTTGTTGCTCTGCTGCAAAAGGCTGGTCGTCAGTAGCGTAGTCGTACCCGGCAGCAGCGTCAGTCTCGGGGTCTACCGGTAAGAAGAGGGGGAAGAAACAATAAATACAAGCAAACAGATGTATCTCGATGCATGACATGACTACATGCAGTGCTAGGGGTGCTCTAACACAGTACTACACGTCATAGTCGGAGCGGGAGAATATCTGACGATATTTCCCGGGTCTCGAGCTACTACCGGACAGATGAAAACGATGGAAAAGTTACATGTTCATCATGATAGGAGCATGTGACAGACGAACGGACTGCGTATTCGAATTCGTGGGATTTTTCTAATCAACTTTCATGTATAAATTATTTTCATCTGCCTTACGGTTTATTTTATATTAATTTTTAAAGATTTAACAATATTCTGAAATTAGCAGAATTAATTAAATTCGAAAAATAGTATTTATGATGTTAGCATGACATCATGCTGACATCAGTAGTCAACTGGCCAGTTTGGCTGGTCAAACTGACCAGTGGGTCCCACTGTCATTGTCACAGTGCTAATTAAAATTTAATTAACATTAACCAGTTTAATTATTAGGGGGGCCACATGTCATTCTCTGTTAGTCTAATAACAGATTAATTATGCTAATTAACTATTCACTAATTAACAAATAATCAATTTTTTTATTAATATAAATATATATTTTTATTTTTATTTACTCTCTTTTTTATTTTTGTTAAATAGGGCGGCCCCACCTGTCATTGGGGGGGGGGGGGTGGTGGTGGTGGTTAATGAAGTGGGGATTAACCCCACCTAAGCAGAGAGAGGGGGGGGGGGGAGGGGCGGCCGGCTGGGCTCGCACGGCGCTCGGAGACACCGGCGGCCGTGGGCAGGAGGCCACGCGGGCCGGCGAGGGAAGCGGTGGTGGGGTGGAGCGTGGCCGCGGTGGCCGGGCGAGCCGGGGCGAGGCGCAGGGGGAGGGGGAAGGTGCTGTGCGGGCGCGGCCATGAGCGCTTGAGGGCGCGGTCCAGGGGGCGCGGGGCGGAGCCCGGACGCGGCGTGGCGAGCACAGGACCTCTGTGGGCACGCGCGGGCGTGAGTGGCACGCGGCGAGGCGCATGGCGTCGCGTGGGAGCGGTCGGGAGCGCGACGAGGCGAGGAGCGCAGCGCAGTGCGGGGTCGCGGGCGCGCGAGCGCGCGACCAGGACGCGGCGGTTGGGGGGGGGTGGCAGGGCGCGACGAGCGCGGGCTGCGGCACGGGCGGAGCGCGGCGAGCGCGCACGGGGACTGGTGGCCGCGGGCGCGTGCGGCGCGGGGTCGACGGCCACGGCGATGCAGGCGAGCACGCACGATGGGGAGAGGGAGAGGCGTGTGCGGCGGCTTACAGCGGCGCGTAGGGGGCTGGCAGCGGGCGTGGGGGAGACTCGGGGAGGCGCCGGCGGGGGTGAGGTGCGGCGTCCGGCGGCGAGGAGAGCCGGTGGGGGAAGGGGGCGCCGGCGTCGGGCCGTCCCGATCCAATCTAGATCGGGAGGGGAGGGGAGGAGCGACGTGGGGGGGGGGGGGGCGAGTGGGGGATCGGTGTAGTGGCTAGGGTTTCTGTGGGGGTTAGTAGCCGTCGGGGTGGGCCGCGGGGTTAGTGGGCTTAGGCCCATGGGGGGGGGCAGGGCGTTTTCTCTTTCCTATTTTTATTTCTGACATTTACTGTTTTATCTTTTAAAAAGTTTCTGCTTTTATTTATTTTAGCACTATTGGACCTATGCAAAAATATGTGATCAAGCCCAATATTACCAATGCAATATTAGGCGTATTTAACACCACTCGTTACATTTATCTAATCCTCAAGGGTGATATAACAGGCATATCACAATCTGTTCTATATAACAGGCATACAATCCAGCACAACATTGAACAACTAAAGAGACTAGAGCATATAACAGGCATATCACAATCTTTCAATGTTTTATCTAATCCTCAAGGGTGATGTGCTCGTATCACATAGCTCTGATGCACGACATGTCACTCTAATCTGATCATAGAGCCCAGCATAAGAAGATGGGAAGAAGATGGGAAAGTTGGCCACAAAACTTACCACCAAAGGGGGGTTGGCCGAGCAGAAGCAGCAACAGGGTTGAGCAGCACACGAGCAAACAAGCACCTGCAAGATTAAACCAAAGAGAGTTGAGCAACACAAATAAAACCCCAAATCGGCACCATCTCGGTGTGGAGCACGAATCGAAAGCCAAACCCTAAGCAGCGAACGATGGTGGGGCGGGAAGAGGAGGCCGGCGGTGGCGCGGCGGACGGCGGCGGTCGAAACCCTAGGCTCGGCGCTGGGTCTGGGGGTGGGGAGGGGAGAGCGGCGGCGTGGGGAGCGGGGGTCAGGGAGACGGCGACGAGGGAGAGGCAGGAGAGACGGCGCGTGTGGGAGATTTGGATGAGAAAGGAGGGAGAGGGAAAGCCCGCGCGGTTAAGTTTCACTTAGCGGTAGCGCTGGTTACTAACCAGCGCTATAGCTAAGTTAGCTATAGCGCTAGTTAGAAACCAGCGCTACTGTTATTCCTTTTTATTTGCATTTCCTTTTTTATTTCCTTTTTCTTTTTATTTTCCTTTCCTTTTTTTTCTTTTCTTTTTCTTTTTCTTTTCATTTTCCTTTTTCCTTTTCTTTTTCTTTTTCTTTTCCTTTCATTTTCCTTTTTCCTTTTCTTTTTCTTTTTCTTTTTCTCTTCCGAAAGACAATGTATATGCATGGTGGGAAGGGAATACAATGTATATGCATGGTGGGAAGGCGATATATATATTATATCATTTGACCGATAACGGTTAAGTGCGTATACAAAATAGGAACATATATATAAATGATGGTTTCTCAGCGTCGACGTTTTCCTTTCTGAGTGAGCTTCTTTCCTTTCTTGTTTGCTACCGAGTAATTGAGCCCCTCGTTATGACTTTTCCTTTTCCATGGAGTGCGGTTTTTCTTAGGTAATGTAGTCTTGCTTCTTCTTTTGACATATGCTTCATCGTCATCGTCATCTTCCCTCATCGGGTCGCCGTACTGGCCGTAGTCTTCCTCATTAGCTACCCCGTCCATTCCAACAATTCTCCTTTTGCCTCTCCTCACGACAACACGGCTCGGATTGCTCAGGTCAGTTATGAAGAAGGATTGTGTCACGTGCTTAGCGTGTACCCATGGCTTAGTTTTGGCGATGACGTTAACGTTCATGGTAGCGCTCTTCACGTCGGGTATAGACATGGTAGTGAAATACTTGTTTTCTCTGATGATGGACTTAGCCCATCTGACATGGAACATCGTCGCACTGTGCAGTCCAGGGTAGTCAAGCTCCCAGATCTCTTCGACCCTTCCGTAGAATCTTTTAGTTGCGTCGTTGTCGCCGGTCATGCATTCCATCGTCACCCCTGAGTTCTGGTAATCAGTGTTTATGTCTTTGGCCTCCATGTAAAACGGGTATCCGTTGATATCATATGCCTGATAGGTCTTGAGGTTGGCCGTGGGGCCATGTGCTAAGGCGTGTATGAGCAATCCGTCCGCACTGCCCTCTTCCGGGGGATTAGCAAGAACATGCTCTTTGAACCAACGCAAGAAAGTGGAGTTGTGCTCTCTAGTAACTTCGGCGTCCGTCTTGTGTAGCCCCTGGTCACGATACTTCTTTACGATGGTTTCTTTGTGCAGTTCCATGAAAGGATCTACCACATCTAGGTGTTGTAGCACTACTAAGTTTGCTATGTCCAAGTCGTTGCGTTGACCCGAGTAGTCCACATGCAATTCCCTCCAGCCGTTCATGTGACCTTCTCCTCCGAGCCTCCCAAGGTGCTTGTTGACGGGCAAACCAACAACAGGGTTTTCGTCACTTAGATAATTCTCGCAGAAGGAGATGCACTCTTGGGTTAGATAGCCCTGCACGATGCTTCCATCCGGACGGGACATGTTACGAACGAATCCTTTGATGACCCCATTCATCCTCTCGAACGACATCATGCTGTGAAGGAATGATGGCCCGAGGTCGATGATGTCGTCCACAATGTGGACACACAGATGCACCATGACGTCAAAGAACGCGGGCGGGAAGTAAATCTCAAGCTCATTTAGTATGACAACGATCTCTTCCTGTAGCCTTCGGAGCTGCTTCACACTGATCGACTTTCGAGAGATAACATCAAAAAAGTTGCACAGACCAGTAAGCGTTTGACGGACGTGCTCGTCCATTATACCTCTAAGGGCAACCGGAAGGATCTGCGTCATCATCACGTGACAGTCATGAGGCTTCATCCCGCTGAACCTTTTCTTCTTGGTGTCTAGAAATCTGCTTATCTTCCCACAGTAACCGGAACTAACTTTGATTCTGGTAAGGCACTTGAAGAATTGATCGATCTCCTTCCGACTTAAGGTGAAGCAAGAAGGGGGGAAATAATTCTCTTCCTTCTTGTTGACTTTTCTGACCCTGTCCCCCGCCTCCGTCTCCGTCTCCGTCTCCGTCTCCTCTGACTTTTTACGGGGCGGCATGTGCAGATCTGCCCTGATTTTCAAATCTTCCAAGTCTCTTCTTGCCTTTGGCCCATCCTTGGTCTTATTCGGCATGTTCATCAGTGTCGCAAGAAAGCTCTCAAGGACATTCTTCGTGATATGCATTTGATCAAGGCAATGAGGCATGTCGAGTTTGGGCTAGTACGGCAAGTCCCAAAAAACAGACCTTGTTTTCCATACCTTCAGCAGCGGCTCCGGCGCCTTTTTCATCGTCTTTCCCGGCGCGGGGCACTGTTCCCAGTTTTTCAACAGCTCATCGATTTCGGCGCCGCAACACTTACGTGGAGGTCCTTGATGCTCAGCCTCACCATTGAATAGACCTCCACGATTTCTCCACGGGTCGTCCTGCGTGAGCCATCTTCGATGCCCCATGTACACAATTTTTCCAGACCCGCCGTCTTTTGTTGACGTTAGCTGCTGAGACATTGTATCATCCGTGCACCTCGTGCATCCGCAATATCCATGGCAAACCTGTCCTGTGATATATCCGTAACCGAGATAGTCGTGCACCGTCATCATCAGCATGGCTCTCATATAGAAATACTCGCCTTTGCTGGCGTCCCATGTCTTGGCCGGTGTTTTCCACAACGTGTCTAACTCCTCTTGAAGTAGCCCCAGATATAGATTAATATTATTTCCCAGTTGTTTAGGCCCTTGAATTAGCATGCTCATCTGTATGTACTTTGACTTCATGCACAACCAGGGGGGAGGTTGTACATCCATACGAACACGGGCCATGTGCTATGGTTGTTGTTCTGGTTGCCAAACGGATTCATGCCATCGGTACTCGCGCCAAGCACGATGTTCCTTGCATCATCTGCGAAATATCTATATTCCGCGTTGAATGCTCGCCACTGTCTAGCATCCGCGAGGTGTCTCAGCTTTGGATCATCTCCTTCGTCGGGCTTCACCCTCTCCGCGTGCCAGCGCATGAGGTTTGCTTCCTTCGGATCTACGAAATAACGCTGCAGACGGGGAATGATCGGTAAGTACCATACAACTTTCTAAGGATATTTCTTCCCGGCCTTCTTGTATCGAGAGGCATTGCACACTAGACAGCTGGTTTTTTTCGCGTGCTCCTTCCTATAAATGATGCAATTGTTGATGCATGCATGGTATCTAATGTGGGGCAGATCAAGAGGACACACGATCTTCTTGGCCTCATCGACGCTAGTAGGACACAGGTTCCCCGAGGGAAGAACTTTATCATGTAGATACTTCAAATGCTCATCGAGGCTTGTGTCTGTCCATTTGTTTTTTGGCCTTCGTCTTTAGAAGTTCGAGCGTGATACTCAAGCGGGTCACCTCGGGATCGCAACCGTCATACGATGGAGTATTCGAGTGTAGCCACTCCAGCGGCAAGGCCTGCCGGGGGGCAGCTGGATGCAAGTACAAGAATATCAAGGAAGCATTCAAGTCAATAATCAGAAGACGGAAGACCACAGGCTGGAATCCCGGCAAGATCTTGCCGGGATAGCTTACAGAGCCCCGGCAAGACTCGCGCCCGGCAAGACTTCGCCACCTTGTCACCGCTCCTGCGCAGCGACCAGCCTGTCGTTTAGGCTTTGTCCTCCTGGATGCGTGTCAAGACGATAACAGCGGATGGATTAAGCGGTGCTGATGGGACGGCCCCTTTTTCCGTCCCCAAGAAGCTAAGGGACACCTCAACGGAGCATTTAATGCGTTTGTCCTAAGCCGTCAGTATTAGGTATGATAACACTGTAGCAACTTTACACCTCATGTATGTTCTGTACGCCAGTGTTGGTGACCCCTTCGACATGTAAAAGGAGGCCCAATGCATAGCTACAGGGGGGGATGCTTTCTGGCCCATTCTGCATGTGTAGCTGCTGCTGGAACACACTGTTCATTGCAAGCGCTCCTGAAGCCTAGGCTTAAACACATCTAATACAACTAAAACAGGAGTAGGGTTTTACGCTTCTCAGCGGCCTGAACCTGGGTAAAAATCCCTCGCGTTTGATCGTTGGATCTGCTCTTTGTGCAAGCCTTTCTCCCTGCCGAACCGTAAAGGGATCCACGCGATTCCATAGGTGTCGTTCCCCGACATCTTTGGTGCGCCAGGTAGGGGCAAGAGGTTGCGTGAACCTGATCTAGCGATCAGCGCGCCAGTTTCTTCATCGTCTTCATCGCCATGGCCCCCAAGAAGAAGGGTTTTACGGCGGTTGGTCCATCCGCGTCCGGTGTGCCTGTAGCTGCACAGACGGGCGATGGTGTGGATGTAGGCGGAGGAGGCGGAGTTCTTGAGCCTCCCCGACGTTCTGGTGATCATAGCCTGGCGAGCGGCGTCGTTCGCGCCGCTAGATCTAAGGACGGAGCTGTGCTACCAACGGGCGGCATAGCGATCTCCAGGGACGGAAGGGCGCCTTCCAAGACACCCACGCCGGCGCACGCGCCATGGCCTTCTCAAGTCGCGCGTGATGAACAGCGCCGCGACGTTGGTGGTTCCAAGCGTCCTGATGGAAAGACTCCTGAGCATCATTCTCGAGATGCGCGGGACCAGCATGCACGTCAACATGCTGGAGGAAGCGGCGCGCGGTCGCGGGACCGTGATGGAGCTCCTTCTAACACGGTTAGGAGTCAGAGCACCTCACGTTCCTCGCACCTTTCGCCGCCACCTACACCAGCAGAAGCGTTGGCGCGAGCATAGCTGCTCCTGAATTTTCCTCCTGCTGTGGACAAGCTCGAAGAATGGCGAGCTGCTATCCAGAGCCTCATGATCTCGTTAAAGAAGACGGGCTGCAGCGGGCGGAGCCTTCGCGGTGGCAGTCCATCGAGCCGGCACGCGCCGGTGGCGAAAAGACTGGAGGTGGTACGACCACGGTGCACTCTCCTCCACGGCGGCAACAGCGGTCGCTGACTCGACGGACCGACGCCTGTGATGACGACTCAACGACGTCGTCTGATCCGCGAACTCGCCGCGATCAACGTCAAGTTCTTCGGGAACGAAGCAAAGAAGACGCTCGGACTACCATCGAGTGGCGGCGGGAAGTGCGCCATCGATCAGATAGGCGCGCAGGACCCACTGTAGACAAGCCTGCGCCAGGGTATCCTGTCGACCTACCTTATGAGGTGGGTTGTCCAGCTTTTACCCGTGAGCTGCGGCGAGTCCAGAGGCCCAATTCCCGCACGTTCAAACCAGAGGTCCCGGAGAAGTACGATGGCAGGACTCACCCGTCAGAGTTCTTGAGCAACTACACCATTGCGGTGCAGGCTGCCGGGGCTCGCGATGACAAGATAATCGCCAACTACTTCCCGTTGGTGCTTAAACCCAATGCCAGGTCGTGGTTGATGCATCTGCTGGAGAATTCCATTTCTTCCTGGGCAGATCTATGTCACGAGTTTGTTGGCGCCTTTACCGGAGGCCACCAAGCTCCTGGCCAGGAAAGTGATTTGCATCTCATCCCCCAGAAAGAGGGCGAAACCTTGCGCAAGTATATACAGAGATTCAGCCGTGTACATCACAACATCCCAGACGTTCATCCTGCCGCTGTTGTCAGCGCGTTCCATCAGAACGTGTGCAACCGTAGGATGCGCGAAGAGCTGGCGATGAACAAAGTCAGGGATGTTGCCGAGCTCTATGCTCTGGCTGATAAGTGTGCTCGGGCTGAAGAAGGGAGGAGATTCTCCAGCGAGGACGCTGGCGCAGGAGTCGACTCTGAAGATGAAGACGCCGCCGCCCCGGCAAAGAAAGGCCGGCGGCGTAACAGGAAGCGCAAGGGCAAGGCCGTGCTTGCCGTCGAGGAATCCGGCAACCCCGACACCGCCAAGAAGGCCAAGGTTAGCGGCCCCGGCAAGGATGTTGCCGGGTGCGCCTCCTGTCAGGCCCTGGCGGCTGCCGACAAGCCGGAGGGCTCCGACAAGCAGTACTGCAAGATCCATCGCACCAAGGGCCATGACCTCCAAAACTTCCGGCAAGTTGAGCAGCTTGTTGAGAAGCAGAAAGCTGAGTATGAAAGGCGGGATAAGGAGAAGGCCCAGGATGGTGCAGAGGGGTCCGGCAAGAAACGCGGTGGCCGAGGAGGCCGCCGCGGCAAGGCCAAAGCAACAGAAGAGAGGCCTGCTCGAGGCCGCGACAAGCAAGAGGGGGGTGACGATGACAACGAGGAGGACGACGAGTCCAGCGAGCAAGAATTTCAAAAAGCTACAGATATGATGTGCATTGATGGGGGCGCCTCGTTGCATTCTTCCCGCCGCCGACTTAAACAGTGGGCTCGGGAGATTAATGCGACAGAGACATGTGTCGATGCCCGGAAACCATTGAAATGGTCCAACACGCCTATCATTTTTGACGCTGAGGATCACCCTGATCGCACGACTGCGGTAGGGTGTCTGCCATTGTTGGTTTCGCCGACGATTCGCAATCTCAATGTGTCGAAAATGGTAGTTGACGGTGGGGCCGGTCTGAACTTGATCTCACCTGAGGTGATCAAAAGGTTGCAAATTCCTGATGAGGATCTCCAGGAAACGGGCACGTTTTAGGGGATCAATCCAGGAAGGAGCCAGCTGAAGGGTAAGATCATACTACCAGTGACATTTGGTAGCGATCTGAACTTCAGGACAGAAAAGATTGTCTTCGACGTCACCAAGATTCCATTGCCATATAATGGGATCCTTGGCCGTCCAGCGCTGGCCAAGTTCATGGCGGCATCGCACTATGCTTATAATGTATTGAAGATGCCCGGGCCGATGAGCGTCATCACTATCAACTCCGACAAGAAGGATGCGCTCATATGCGCCGACCAACTTTACCGGGAGGCAGTTGCAGCACCTGCTGCCAAGGCACTTGATCCTTCCGCTGAAGCTCCTGGGGGGAAGAAGACCGGCAGGACCTCTCGCACACACTCCGGCAAACGCACCTCCTCGGAGTGCTGCGCTCCTATTGAGGATGTGCCAGAGAGCTCCACCGGCAAGAGCAAGAAATCCAAGGCAGCTCCACCAGAAACTAAGAAGGTGCCCGCCAAGGAGGATGGTACGGGAGGAACTTTCACCATAAGTTCTACCCTCGACGACAAATAGGAAAGCGCGCTCATTGCTTTCCTGCGGGCGAATATCGATGTGTTTGCATGGCAACCATCTGATATCCCCGGTGTTCCCAGGGAAGTAATTGAGCACCACCTTGCTGTCTGTCCTCACGCGCGGCCCGTCAAGCAGAAAGTTAGGAAGCAGGCCTTGGAGTGGCAACAATTTATTGCCGAGGAAATCAGGAAGTTGGAAGCGGCAGGTCTGGTAAGAGGAGTGCTCCATCCAACATGGTTGGCCAATCCAGTTGTAGTGCGCAAGGCGAATGGAAAATGGAGCCTGTGTATTGATTATACAGATATCAATAAAGCCTGTCCAAAAGATCCTTTTCCCTTGCCGCGCATCGACCAGATTGTGGACTCCACTGCCGGCTGCGATTTGCTTTCATTTCTTGACGCTTATTCAGGATATCATCAGATCTTCATGGCAAAGGAAGACGAAGAGAAAACCGCATTTATCACCCCATGTGGTACGTATTGCTTCTTACGTATGCCTTTCGGGTTGAAAAGTGCTGGTTCAACATTTGCAAGAGCGGTCCAGATTGGTTTTGAGCCCCTGCTACATAGAAATATGGAAGCCTATATGGATGATATAGTGGTCAAAACCAAGGACAAAGCAACGCTCATACAAGATTTGGAAGAGACATTTGCAAATCTGCGCAAGATCAATTTGAAGCTCAATCCTGAGAAGTGTGTGTTTGGCGTTCCGTCCGGCAAGCTTCTCGGGTTCTTTGTGTCTTAGCGTGGGATCGAGGCGAATC
The DNA here is from genome assembly GCA_039707655.1 of Elymus sibiricus. NCBI lineage: Eukaryota > Viridiplantae > Streptophyta > Magnoliopsida > Poales > Poaceae > Elymus > Elymus sibiricus. The sequence continues at coordinate 495,459,307 of CM077665.1, forward strand.
CCGACAAGATCAAGGCCATTGAGCAGATTGAAGCGCCAAGACGCGTCAGAGATGTGCGTTGACTTGCTGGCTATGTTGCTGCTCTGAGCAGGTTCATCTCCAAGTCCACTGAGCGCGCCCTGCCCTTTTTCAAAATTTTGAAAAAGGCAGGTCCGATGAAGTGGACTCCGGAAGCAGAGGCAGCGCTGCAGGATTTGAAGAGGTACCTCTCCTCTCCGCCAGTACTAGTCGCGCCAAAACCACAAGAGCCGTTGCTGCTATATCTAGAGGCAACGAATCAAGTGGTGAGTGCTGCGTTAGTGGCAGAGAGAGAAGTCGATGAATAAGCAGCGACAGCGGCAGGACCGCCAAGCGACGGGCCGGGATCTCCCCCGGCAGAGTCTGGTGCCGACAAAGAAGGATCTGCGCAGTCAAATGAAGCAACACAGAAGAAGAAGATGGTGCAGCACCCAGTTTATTTTGTCAGCTCCCTTTTGCAGGGGGCTAGGTCAAGATACTCTGGCATGCAGAAGTTGCTCTTAGGCCTCCTTATGGCCTCGAGGAAGCTGCGCCATTATTTTCAAGCACATGAGATCACCGTCGTCACTCGCTTTCCGTTGCAGCGGATTTTGCGGAATCCAGATGCAACCGGCAGGATTGTGGAGTGGGCTTTAGAACTGTCAAGTTTTGGTCTCAAGTTTGAAAGTACATCAACTATTCAGAGAAGAGCTTTGGCAGAGTTCATTGCGGAATGGACCCCAACGCCAGACGAAGAGATTCTGGAGACAACTCTCCCCGGCAAGGAAACAAATCAAGAATGGATCATGTATTTTGATGGGGCTTTCTCGCTGCAAGGCGCCGGTGCTGGCGTGCTGCTTGTCGCACCCACCGGAGAGCACCTCAAATACGTAATTCAGATGCACTTTCCCCGGGAGAGGTCAACAAATAACACCGCAGAGTATGAAGGGCTGCTTGCCGGTCTCAGGATCGCGGCGGACCTTGGAATTAAGAAGCTCATTGTCAGAGGTGATTCGCAGCTTGTCGTCAAACAAGTTAATAAGGATTATTAGAGCCCGTTGATGGAAGCTTACGTGGATGAAGTGAGGAAGTTGGAGGAGCGCTTCGACGGTCTGCAAATGGAGCACGTTCCTCGTGCAGAAAATAGCATTGCCGACGACCTATCAAAGCGCGCTGCCCTCAAGTTACCTGTGGAACCAGGGACTTTTGTGCTTCAATTGACTCAGCCATCCATAGCACCATCAGCAAGGCAAGATAAGAGAAGAAAGTTGAGTTCCGGCAAGTATTTCCCGGCAGAGCTCCCAGAGGCCGCCGGCAAAGAAGTTGCCGGGAACAACACCAAGCTTGCCAGTGAGGGACAGGCTCCGGCAGGGCCTCAAGCTCTCGTCGTCGAGACAAACGCTCCCGCCGAGCTTGCCGGGGAGCGATAGGCTCCGGCAGGGCCTCGAGCCTTTGCTGTAAAGACAAATGCTCCCACGGCTGAGGACATGCCTTTAGTCCTTGTTGTCGAGCCCCAGGCTCTAGCATGGGCACAGCACATCGTCCATTTCCTTCAGACAGGAGAACTCCCCGAAGAACAGGAAGAAGCGGAGAAAGTAGCCTGTCGGTCTAATATGTACCAGTTCATGGACAATGTCCTGTACAGAAAGAGACCGAACGGTGTGAAATTGAAGTGCATTCCTCGGGAGGATGGACTGGAGCTGTTGGCGGAGATACATGGAGGCATATGTGGTTCCCACATAGGATCAAGAGCTCTTGCTGGTAAGGCATTCCGGCAAGGTTTCTTTTGGCCCACTGCTCTCCAGGATACAACTGCACTAGTAACCAAGTGTGAAGCGTGCCAGTTCCATTCAAAGAAATTGCATCAGCCAGCTCAAGCTCTTCAGACGATCCCTCTTTCCTGGCCATTTTCGGTCTGGGGGCTCGACATACTGGGCCCTTTTCCCCGTGCTACCGGGGGCTTTGAGTACTTGTACGTCGCAATTGACAAGTTCACAAAGTGGCCGGAAGTGGAGGCAGTGAGAAAGGTGACAACACAGTCAGCCGTCAAGTTCTTCAAAGGACTAGTTTGCCGTTTTGGTGTGCCAAACATGATCATCACCGACAACGGCACGCAGTTCACAAGCCACGCCTTCATGCAGTACGTCCAAGACCTTGGCGGCAAGATCTGTTTTGCTTCTGTTGCTCATCCGAGAAGCAACGGCCAGGCGGAAAGGGCAAATGCTGAAGTGTTGCGGGGTCTTAAGACAAGAACTTTCGACAAGCTGCGCAAGTGCGGAAGACGTTGGATTGATGAGCTGCCGGCGGTTCTTTGGTCAATCAGAACGACACCAAATCGTGCCACCGGCCAGACACCCTTCTCCCTAGTGTACGGGGTGAAAGCAGTTCTCCCCACGGAACTCATATACGGGTCACCTCGAGTGCTCGCTTATGATGAGCTTGAGCAAGAGCAGTTGCGGCAAGATGACGTTACACTCCTTGAGGAAGATCGTCTTCAGGTTGCTGTGCGAGCTGCACGCTACCAGCAAGCCTTGCGCCGCTACCATAGCCGCAAGGTTCATGCCCGAAGTCTTGAGGAAGGCGACCTTGTTCTTCGGCGCGTTCAGTCGGCCAAGAATTCCATCAAGTTGACGCCGAAGTGGGAAGGCCCTTATCGGGTAGTACGAGTCACCAGGCCTGGCGCAGTCCGCCTGGAGACCGTAGATGGCGTTCCGGTGAGCAATTCTTGGAATATCGAACATCTTCGTAAGTTCTATCTATAAGGCGCAGTTGCCGGGTCTCCCGGCAACCACCTTTTGTACGAGTCTTGCCGCCGAGGCATGTAATCCTTTGTACAAAGCCAGGCACAGACCCTGTGCATAGTTGAATAAGATTAAGTGTTTTGCAATTCTTGTCGATTTTCATTTTTACTTATATACATGCTTATCTGAGACATTGTATCCCACCTGTTCCGGTAAGCACTAACGAACCGCCAAGGTTCCATATCTCTATTTTCTCTTCTTTCTTTTTCTCAAAGGACAGAAGGTTCCCTCGTGTACACGTTTGCCGGGGGGAAAGGATGGTATGGATACCGACAGGCGACGTTCAAGGTTGACATCTTGCCGGAAAGAGTACAGCAACGAAAAGCTAAGTTGCAGAAACTTTAAACAAATTTTTGTTTTGTAAAGTTATTCTCCTTGAACGATTTCGACTTTTGTATGGAAAACCTACACGCGAAGGAACCTTGTCATGATCGGTCGCGCCCTTACTCTGTTTCGAGTCCGCTCAGCAGTTTAGGTGGCTGCACTAAAAATGTCAAGGTTTCTTGCCGGTAGCGGCACCTCCAGCAGGCTGCTAAATTCCCGCACCTAGCGCTCGCGGCAAGGGTGTGCGCGCCGGCAAGTTTCCAATTAAGCGTAGGGCGTATACATACAGAAGGAAATCAGACAAGGGAAATAGTATACATTCATCCAGAGCACAGCAAGTTATATTACATCAATAGTTGCCGCGATTCTAACCTAAGATAAATTTGTCTTTGGCATGGAACGGTGGCGACAAAGAGAAGTGAAGCGGCTAGTCCCTGCGCTGGCCTTCGACCCTCTTAACTTGGTTCACCTTGTCAACGATGGGCACGACAAGTTCTTCAAGTGCCTTGACGTCCACGTCCTTCGGCAAGCGATCGAGGACGTTGGTGAGGTTGATGCCGGGGTTCTTGTGCGCCACTTTGACGAGCACCTTGAGGAGGACGGCCCGACAGAGTTTGCGGGATTCGTTGGCCAGATGGGTTGCACGATCAGAATGGAGCTGCTTCAGGGCGTCAATCATGCCGTCGAAGAACATGGTCAGCTTGGCGCTCGTGGACACCCTATCGTCAGAAGAATAGTTGAAGCCCTGCAGGCCCATGGTGCATAGCTCTGCTGTGAGCCTTCCCGCGATATCGACAAGGCGATCGGTCCAGATCTGCACACCTGCCACATAGTCGTTATGGGTGACGGCGGCGCTCTTGAGTAGGTCCTTCTCATTCTGGAGATCTTTGATCAAGACCTTCTCACGAGCCGCGCTGCTCTCAAGAGACTCTTTCAACGTGGTCAACTTCAGCTCCAGATCGGCAATGGATTCCTTGGCGGAGGAGAGTTCCTTGGTCTTGTCGGATATGGCGACCTGCATCTCCATCAGGCTATGGAGAGTCTTCTCTCTTTCGGTTTTGATTGTTGAGAGCTCCTTGCCGCGATCCTCGAGATCTACTTCCAGCCTCCTCACCTTCTGCTCCAGCTCGTTCTTGGCGGCCTCTGCAGCTTTGGCAGCATTAACGGCTTCCTTCAGCTTGCCGGCGTGATCTACAGTCAGAGCTTCGAGCGTCTCCTTGTGTTTCTGCTCTAGCTCCTGGGTCCGCTGCGCGACAAGCCTTTCAATCTCCTCGTCCTTGCTGCGGAGCTTGGCAGCAAGCGCCTTCTCGCGAGCGGCAAGGTCATCTTCATAAGCGTCGAGCCCGACGCGGCGCTCTGTTAGGCGAGCCTCCTCTGTAGTGTCTTGTTGTTTAGCCTCCTCTTGTGCCTTCTCAACATTAGACTGCTTCATGAGGAGCTCGTTCCAGCTTTTATTCAGCTGTTCCTGACTTGCCTTCAGCTCCTGAACGGCCTCAGCGTACCAGACTTGCGTTTCTTCGACGCGCTTCTGGAAATCTGCCTCCGCTGCTTCGACAACTGCCGCCCTGGAATCCAGCTTATCTTTTCGGGCGCGGTGGAGCACTTGGAGCTTCTGAAAGTTGTTGCTCATGGCCTGGAGGAGCTTTTCTTCTTCGGATTTACGGCTGCTGGCGCTTGGTTCATCAACAATCTCGAGCCCGGCAGCGGCGATGACGTCCTCGTCAAAGATTTCCCCGTCAGTTGGCACCCCAATGCTTGACGTCCCTGGTATGTTGACGAACAGGTTGTCGCCAACCTTGAGGTATCTGCTTGAGGAGGGGGCTTCGGATGTTGACGGCTGGTCTTCAGCAGCCGTCTCACCAGCAACTGGGGGCTCCGTGGCCGGCGTAGCGCCTGGCGCTCCTGCGGCAGGAATGCCGTCAGTATGGTCACCGGACTCCTTGCCAGCCCTCTCAGTAGACTCCTTGGTGGCCCTTTCCTGTGCAGCATCCTTGGCAGCCTCGGCGGCAGCATTCTTGGCGGCCTCGTCAGCGGCGACTCTGTCGGCCTCAGCGGCAGCATCCCTGGCGGTCTCCTCGATGACGACATCAACATCCATGTGTTCCGCCGAGGGAAGATCTGAAGGCCAAGAAAACAAACAAGATAAGGCTAAGGTGGAAGTTCAAGAAGATAAAAAGAAAGACAGAATGACGAGTACTCTGAGGCAAACGGCTTACCTGCATCGAGTTGTTGAGGGGTGGTTTCTCCTTCCCCGGCAACATTGGTTGCCGGTGTAGGACTGCTGGTGTCTGTGCTCGCCGGCTCCTCCTCAACAAGAATGGGCTCGCCAGCGGAAGCCCCTGCCAAAGATCCGTCTCTGGGCGGTGTAGCTGACGGAGGCGGCACATCAGGGGCGGCCTCCGATGGCTCTCCTTGTTGTCGCTCCCCTCCTACAAGCCCGGTGATGTCAATAGCAAAGATACACACCTCGACACTTGCCAGCGGAAAGTGAGTAGTGAACTCACGCTGGGGGCTGCGTCGGGGGCTGCGTTGAGGGCTTGACTCCGGGCTGGTGGTGATTGGCTCTGGCGCATCGGTGGTGCTTGCCGGCGGCTCATCGCCCATTGAGGTCTTCGCCTTCTTCGCCATCCTTTGCGCCAGCGTTTCCGTCTCTTTGCGGGGACAGGCCAAAGCAAAGCAAATTAGCTAAGCAAAACTAGAAATCCAGAAGTTAGAGGATATGACAGGACCCTTACTCTTCGCTTTCCGAGCTGAAGGCAGAGAGGTCGAAGTCGACTTCCGCCACCCAAGGAGTTGAAGGAGTGGTCCTGGGCCGTTTGGTTGCGGCAGAGGAAGAAGGTTGATGGGTTGTGGCACCAGAGGTGGCTTTCCGGAGAACGCGCTTCCTCTTCTCGGGAGCTGGGGGATCCTCAAGCAGCTGCTCCTCAGCTGTATCTTCAGCAGAAGGGCTCCCGGCAGCTGTGCCACTCCGTTCCCTGGCAACCTCGCCCGGCCCGGCAAGCCTGTCCTCTGATATCACTTCTCCTTCGCTGGCTTCCTCCTCCGTGAAGCCAGCGCTGCCGGCCTCCGCGGCAAGATTCGCCTCTTCCGCCCTGCTGGCGATGTACGCCACTGCTTCCTCAGTAGTGTTGGAAATATGCCCTAGAGGTAATAATAAATTGGTTATTATTATATTTCCTTGTTCGTGATAATCGTTTATTATCCATGCTATAATTGTATTGATTGGAAACTCAAATACATGTGTGGATACATAAACAACACTGTGTCCCTAGTATGCCTCTAGTTAACTAGTTCGTTGATCAAAGATGGTCAAGGTTTCCTGGCCATAGACACGAGATGTCATTTGATAACGGGATCACATCATTAGGAGAATGATGTGATGGACAAGACCCAAACTATAAACATAGCATATGATCGTGTCAGTTTATTGCTATAGTTTTCTGCATGTTAAGTATCTGTTCCTATGACCATGAGATCATGCAACTCACTGACACCGGAGGAGTACCTTGTGTGTATCAAACGTCGCAACGTAATTGGGTGACTATAAAGGTGCTCTACAGGTATCTCCGAAGGTGTCTGTTGAGCTGGCATGGATCGAGACTGGGATTTGTTACTCCGTGTGACGGAGAGGTATCTCAGGGCCCACTCGGTAATACAACATCACAACAAGCCTTGCAAGCAATGTGACTAAAGTGTTTGCCACGGGATCTTGTATTACGGAACGAGTAAAGGGACTTTCCGGTAACGAGATTGAACTAGGTATAGAGATACCAACGATCGAATCTCGGGCAAGTAACATACCGAAGAACAAAGGGAACAGCGTACGGGATTAACTGAATCCTTGACATAGAGGTTCAATCGATAAAGATCTTCGTAGAATATGTAGGAACCAATATGGGCATCCAGGTCCCGCTATTGGTTATTGACCGTGGAGGTGTCTCGGTCATGTCTACATAGTTCTCGAAAAGTTTCGGGTATTTCGGTAGCGTACCGGGAGTGCCGGGAGGGCTACCGGGGACCATCGGGAGGGGTGTCTCGACCCAAAAGACCTGATGGGCTGTGGGAGGAGTCAAACCAGCCCCTAGTGGGCTGGCCGAACCCCCAACTAAGACCCGTGCGGCTAGGGGTGGGAAAAACCCAAAGGTGGAAAGGTGGAAAGGGTTTCCAAGTGGAGAGGAGGAATCCTACTCCTAGTAGGATTGGAGTAGGACTCCTCCACCTCCAATTTCGGCCATCCCTTGAGGGTTTGAGGCTGCCTCCTCCCCTCCCTCCCTCCTATATATACTAGAGGATTTAGAGGGGAGAGCTAACCCTAATTGGCACGTGCTCCCTCTACTTCCTCTAGATCGTTTTCTCCTCTAGTCTAATTTTGGCGGTGCTTAGGCGAAGCCCTGCCGAAATAGTTCCACCACCATCGCCGCCGCGCCGTCGCGCTGTCGGAGAACTCATCTACCCCTCCACTCCCTCTTGATGGATCAAGAAGGCGGAGATTGTCATCGAGCTGTACGTGTGCTGAACGCGGAGGTGCCGTCCGTTCACCGCTAGATCGGAAGGACCGTGATCAGGATCGCGAGACGGTTCGTGATTTGATCGCGGGACGGATCGTGATGGGATCGCGGGACGGATCGTGATTTGATCATGAGACGGATCGTGATTGGATCGCGGGACGCTCGGCGATTTGGATCGCGAAGACGTTCGACTACATCAACCGCGTTTCTGAACGCTTCCGCTTAGCGATCTACAAGGGTATGTAGATCCACTCTCCCTCTCGTAGATGCTCATCACCATGGATAGATCTTGCGTGTGCGTAGGAAATTTTTTGTTTCCCATGCAACGTTCCCCAACAGTGGCATCTGAGCTAGGTCTATGTGTATATGAGATCTCGAGTAGAACACAAAGGAGTTTGTGGGCGTTGATATTCGGATTGCTTCCTCCCTTGGTCTTTTCTTGTTTCGGTGGTATTGTGTGATGAAGCGGCCCGGACCAACATTACTCATACGCTTACAAGAGACCGGTTCCATCAACTGACATGTAACTTCGTTGCATAAAGATGGCTGGCGGGTGTCTGTTTCTCCCACTTTAGTCGGATCGGATTTGACAAAGGCGGTCCTTGAGAAGGTTGAATAGCAATTTTTGTATCACCGTTGTGGTTTTTTGCGTAGGTAAGAATTGTTCTTGCTAGATACCCGTAGCAGCCACGTAAAACATGCAACAACAATTAGAGGATGTCTAACTTGTTTTTGCAGGGTATGTTGTGATGTGATATGGCCAATTACATGATGAGATATATGTGATGTATGAGATGATCATGTATTGTATATAATATCACGACTTGCATGTCGATGAGTACGGCAATCGGCAGGAGCCATAGGGTTGTCTTTAATTATTTTCGCCGTTTTGCTTTACTTTATCGCTATGAGTTAGCAATAGTCGTGGAAGCAACAGTCGGCGCGACAACCTCATGGCGACACGTTGATGGAGATCAAGATGATGGAGATCATGGTGTTATGCCGGTGACGATGGAGATCATGCCGGTGCTTTGAAGATGGAGATCAAAAAGCAAAAGTTCATGGCCATATCATGTCACTTATGATTTGCATGTGATGTTAATCCTTTTATGCATCTTATTTTGCTTAGGACGACGGTAGCATTATAAGGTGATCCCTCACTTAAATTTCAAGATAAAATTGTGTTCTCCCCGAGTGTGCACCGTTGCGAAAGTTCATCGTTTCGAGACACCATGTGATGATCGGGTGTGATATACTCTACGTTCGCATACAACGGGTGCAAGCCAGTGTTGCACGTGCGGAACACTCGGGTTAAACTTGACGAGCCTAGCATGTACAAACATGGCCTCGGAACACAAGAGACCGAAAGGTCGAACATGAGTCATATAGTAGATATGATCAACATGAAGATGTTCACCATTGAAACCACCTCAACTCACATGATGATCGGACTTGAGTTGGTGGATTTGGATCATGTGACACTCGAATGACCGGAGGGATGTCAATTTGAGTGGGAGTTTTTAAGTAATATGATTAACTAAACTCATTATCATGAACATAGTCAAAATGTCTTTGCAAATTATGTTGTAGATTACTAGCTCGCGCTGTAGCTCCCTTGAATTTTTTATATGTTCCTAGAGAAATAGAGTTCAAAGATGATGGTAGCAATAATGCGGACTGGGTCCGTGATCTGAGGATTGTCCTCATTGCTGCACAAAAGTCTTATGTCCTTAATGCACCGCTCGGTGCGCCACCCCCTCAAGCGTCGTCTGTAGATGTTGTGAACATCTGACAGGCACGTTCTGATGACTACTTGATAGTTCAGTGCATCATGCATTACGGCTCCAAAACGTTTTGAACGTCACGGAACATATGAGATGTTCTAAGAGCTGAAATTGGGATCTCAGGCTAGTGCCCGTGTTGAGAGGTATGAGACCTCCAACAAGATTCTTTGCCTGCAAGATGAAGGAGAATAGCTCAATCGGTGAGCATGTGCTCAGATTGTCTGGGTACTACAATCGCTTGAATCGAGTGGGAGTTGATCTTCCAAATAAGATAGTGATTGATATAGTTCTCCAAGTTACTGTCACTAAGCTACTAGAGCTTCGTGATGAACTATAAAATGCCAGGGATGGAAATAATGATCCCTGAGCTATTCACGATGTTTGACACCGCGAAGGTAGAAATCAAGAAGGAGCATCAAGTGTTGATGGTTAGTGAAACCACTAGTTTCGAGAAGGGCAAGGGCTAGGAGGGAAACTTCATGGATGGCAAGTCAGTTACTGCTCCAGTGAAGAAACCCAAGGTTGAACCCAAACCCGAGACTAAGTGCTTCTATTATGAGGAGAACGGTCGCTGAAGCGGAACAACCCTAGATACTTGGTAGATAAGAAGGCTGGCAACGTCGACAGAAGTATATTTGATATACGTGTTATTGATGTGTACCTTGCTAGTACTCCTAGTAGCACCTGGGTATTGGATACCGGTTCTGTTGCTAAATGTTAGTAACTCGAAATAAAAGCTACAGAATAAACGGATACTAGCTAAGGGCGAGGTGACGATGTGTGTTGGAAGTGTTTCCAAGGTTGATGTGATCACCATCGCACACTCTCTCTACCTTCGGATTAGTAATGAACCTAAATAAATATTATTTGGTGTTTGCGTTGAGCATGAACATGATTAGATCATGTTTATTGCAATACGGTTGTTCATTTAAGTTAGAGAATAATGGTTATTCTGTTTACATGAATAATACCTTCAATGGTCATGCACCCAATGAGAATGGTTTATTGAATCTTGATCGTAGTGATACACATGTTCATAATATTGATGCCAAAAGGTACAAAATTAATAATGATAGTACCACATACTTGTGGCACTGCCGCTAAATGTCATATTGATGTAAAACACATGAAGAAACTCCATGCTGATGGATTTTTGGACTCATTCGATTTCGAATCGGTTGAGACATGCGGACCATGCCTCATGGGCAAGATGACTAAGACCCCATTTTCGGTATGATGGAGCGGGCAAGTGACTTATTGGAAATGATACATGTGATGTATGCGGTCCAGTGATTATTGTAGCATGCGGTGGATATTGTTATTTTCTTACCTTCACTGATGATTTGAGTAGATATGGGTAGATTTACTTAATGAAACACAAGTCTGAAACGTTTGAAAAGTTCAAACAAATTCAGAGTGAAGTTTGAGATCATCGTGACAAGAAGATGAAATGTCTATGATATGATCGTAGAGGTAAATACCTGAGTTATGAGTTTAATATACAACTTAAGACAATGTGGAAGTTGTTTCACAACTCACGCCACCTGGAACACCATAGTGTGATGGTGTGTCCGAACGTCGTAGTCGTGCTCTATTGGATATGGTACGTACTATGATGTCTCTTATCGACTTGCCACTATCGTTTTGGGGTTATGCATTAGAGACAACTACATTCACTTTAAATAGGGCACCATCTAAGTCCGTTGAGATGACACCGTATGAATTTTGGTTTGGCAGAAACCTAAGCTGTCATTTCTCAGAGTTTGGGAATACGACGCTTATGTCTGATAAGCTCGATCCCAAAGCGGAAAGGTGCATCTTCATAGAATACCCTAAGGAAACAGTTGGGTATACCTTCTATCTCAGATCCAAGGGCAAAGTGTTTGTTGCTAAAAACGGGTCCTTTCTCGAGAAAGAGTTTCTCTCGAAAGAATTGAGTGGGAGGAAGATAGAACTTGATGAGGTTGTTGAACCTTTGTTTCAACCAGAGAGTAGCGCAGCGCAGAAAGTTGTTTATGTGGAGCCTACGTTAGTTGAAGAGGAAGTTAATGATGATGATCATGAAGCTTTGGATCAAAGTTACTATCGAACCTCGTAGGTCGACAAGGACGCATACTGCTCTTGAGTGGTACGGCAACCCTATATTAGAGGTCATGTTGTTGGACAACGATGAACCTACGAGCTATGGAGAAGCGATGATGGGCCTGAATTCCGAGAAATGGTTAGAGGCCATGCAATCCGAGATGGGATCCATGTAAGAAAACAAAGTATGGGCTTTGGAAGTATTACCTGAACGACGAAAGGCCATTCAGAACAAATGGATCTTTAAAAGGAAGGCGGACGCGGACGGTAATGTCACCGTCTATAAAGCTCGACTTGTGGCAAAGCGTTTTTCACAAGTTCAAGGAGTTGACTACGATGAGACTTTCTCACCCATAGCGATGCTAAAGTCCGTTGGAATTATGTTAGTAGTTGCTGCATTTTTCGATTTTGAAATCTGGCAGATGGATGTCAAAACATCGTTTCCTTAACGGTATCCGTGAGGAAAGGTTGTATGTGATACAACCGGAAGGTTTTGGTAGGTTTAAGGATGCTAAAATATATGCAAGCTCCAACGATCCTTCTTTGGACTGGAGCAAGCATCTCGGAGTTGGAATATACACTTTGATGAGGTGATCAAAGTTTTTGAGTCTATACAAAGTTTATGAGAAACTTGTATTTACAATAAAGTGAGTGGGAGCACTATAGAATTTCTGATAAGTATATGTGGATGACATATTGTTGATCAGAAATGATGTAGAATTTCTGGAAAGCATAAAGGGTTGTTTGAAAAGGAGTTTTTCAAAGGAAAACCTGGAATGAAGCTACTTGAATATTGGGCATCTTGATCTATAGAGGTAGATCAAGACGTCTGATAAAACTTTGAATGAGTACATACCTTGACAAGATTTTGAAAGAGTTCAAAATGGATCAGTCAAAGAAAGAGTTCTTGCCTGATTTGTAAGGTGTGGAGTTGAGTGAGACTCAAAGCTCGACCACGGCAGAAGAAAGAGAAAGGACGAAGGTCGTCCCCTATGCCTTATCCATAGGCTTTGTATAGTATGCCATGCTGTGTACCGCACCTGTGTGTGCCTTGCCATGAGTCTGTCAAGGGGTACAAAAGTGATCCAGGAGTGGATCATTGGACAGCGGTCAAGATTATAATTAGTAACTAGAGTAATAAGGAAATATTTATCGATTATGGAGGTGATAAAGAGTTCGTCGTAAAGGGTTACGTCGATGCAAGCTTTAACACCAATCTGGATGACTCTGAGTGGCAATCCGGATACGTATGCCCTAGAGGCAATAATAAATTGGTTATTATTATATTTCCTTGTTCGTGATAATCGTTTATTATCCATGCTATAATTGTATTGATTTGAAACTCAAATACATGTGTGGATACATAGACAACACTGTGTCCCTAGTATGCCTCTAGTTAACTAGTTCGTTGATCAAAGATGGTCAAGGTTTCCTGGCCATAGACATGAGATGTCATTTGATAACGGGATCACATCATTAGGAGAATGATGTGATGGACAAGACCCAAACTATAAACATAGCATATGATCGTGTCAGTTTATTGCTATAGTTTTTTGCATGTCAAGTATCTGTTCCTATGACCATGGGATCATGCAACTCACTGACACCGGAGGAGTACCTTGTGTGTATCAAACGTCGCAACGTAACTGGGTGACTATAAAGGTGCTCTACAGGTATCTCCGAAGGTGTCTGTTGAGCTAGCATGGATCGAGACTGGGATTTGTTACTCCGTGTGACGGAGAGGTATCTCAGGGCCCACTCGGTAATACAACATCACAACAAGCCTTGCAAGCAATGTGACTAAAGTGTTAGCCACGGGATCTTGTATTACGGAACGAGTAAAGGGACTTGCCGGTAACGAGATTGAACTAGGTATAGAGATACCAACGATCGAATCTCGAGCAAGTAACATACCGAAGAACAAAGGGAACAGCGTACGGGATTAACTGAATCCTTGACACAGAGGTTCAACCGATAAAGATCTTCGTATAATATGTAGGAACCAATATGGGCATCCAGGTCCCGCTATTGGTTATTGACCGTGGAGGTGTCTCGGTCATGTCTACATAGTTCTCGAACCCGCAGGGTCTGCACACTTAAGGTTCGGTGACATTTCGGTAGTATAGAGTTATGTATGGTGGTGACCGAAGGTTTTTCGGAGTCCCGTATGAGATCCCGGACGTCACGAGGAGCTCCGGAATGGTCCGGAGGTAAAGATTGATATATAGGAAGTCCCGTTTTGGTCACCGGAAAAGTTTCGGGTATTTCGGTAGTGTACCGGGAGTGCCGGGAGGGCTACCGGGGACCATCGGGAGGGGTGTCTCGACCCAAAAGACCTCATGGGCTGTGGGACGAGTCAAACCAGCCCCTAGTGGGCTGGCCAAACCCCCCACTAAGGCCCATGCGGCTAGGGGTGGGAAAAACCCAAAGGTGGAAAGGTGGAAAGGGTTTCCAAGTGGAGAGGAGGAATCCTACTCCTAGTAGGATAGGAGTAGGACTCCTCCACCTCCAATTTCGGCCAACCCTTGAGGGTTTGAGGCTGCCTCCTCCCCTCCCTCCCTCCTATATATACACTAGAGGATTTAGAGGGGAGAGCTAACCCTAATTGCCACGTGCTCCCTCTACTTCCTCTAGATCGTTTTCTCCTCTAGTCTAATTTCGGCGGTGCTTAGGCGAAGCCCTGCCGGAATAGTTCCACCACCATTGCCGCCGCGCCGTCGCGCTGCCGGAGAACTCATCTACCCCTCCGCTCCCTCTTGCTGGATCAAGAAGGCGGAGATCGTCATCGAGCTGTACGTGTGCTGAACGCGGAGGTGCCGTCCGTTCGGCGCTAGATCGGAAGGACCGTGATTAGGATCGCGAGACGGTTCGTGATTTGATCGCGGGACGGATTGTGATGGGATCGCAGGACGGATCGTGATTGGATCGCGAGACAGATCGTGATTGGATCGCGGGACGCTCGGCGATTTGGATCGCGAAGACGTTCGACTACATCAACCGCGTTTCTTAACGCTTCCGCTTAGCGATCTACAAGGGTATGTAGATCCACTCTCCCTCTCGTAGATGCTCATCACCATGGATAGATCTTGCGTGTGCGTAGGAAAATTTTTGTTTCCCATGCAAGGTTCCCTAACAAGTAGTGGGGCGGATGAGATTTGCTTCTTCCCGGATGGCCCTTTCCGACAAGTTGTCGAAGAACTCTTGCGCCTGCTCTGCAGATGGCTCAACCCATGTTCCATCAAGGCTGTGGGCGTTGCACACCGGCATCATGGCAATGACTGAGGCCAGGGCAGAGTTGTTGCAAAGAGGAATGATGCTGGCTGGCAACTTATATCTCACGTCGGTCCTGAACAGTTTGTGGCAGAGGGCGGTGTGCTGTATGACCGTCAAGTTGTTGTTCAACCCAGGGCGTAGCCTCATGATGTCTGTCGCATTCCGGAATTCCCAGGCCGGTCTCCCTTTGTTCTGCAGGGGAGCGATGCGCCAACCATCTCTATTCTGAGCCCGGCAACCCTGAGGCGATGGATCCTGGTAACTGCAATTGTGAGCTTCTCATCCTGAGGATCGAGGGCGCTCCAATCACTACCGCGCGCCATCTTTGTTTGCCGGGGCAAGCAGAAGGGCTGGGGGTCTGTCTCCTGAATGCAGCACCACTTGGCCCGCCATTCTTCCCACTTCTCGTGGTAGACCCCTTCTGGGTATATCTCTTTGTTCCATGCCCTTGGGATCCAAGTAATAGAACCAGAAAGGGTGTCTCCCTTTTGGATGCGGGGAACGAAGTAATGGCGGAAGAGGGCTGTACTGGGGACTACTCCGGCAAAGTTTTCGCAAAGATGGGCAAAAACCGACATGCATGTCACGGCATTCGGCGTAAAATCCAAGAGTTGGAAGCCGTAGGTGTACATGATGTCGATGAAGAAATCAGAAAACGGGGGGCAGAGCCCGCAGTAAAAATAGTCGGCAAAAAAGTGGAATTTATCTGGGCCACCCCTGGAAGAACCTGGACTCACGCGAGTGGCAGGGTGAGCCTTCGTCTCCTTCGCCCACATGCATTGGTATCGTTCCTTCAGGGCGCTCGCATCGAGCGCCGGAGTGAAGACAACGTGCTCCTTCCGCATCTTCGCCAGTTCGCTCCCCGAGACGGCGGCTTCCACCTCCTTGCCCTTGCTTGCCTTGGGCGGCATGGCGACTGTGGAAGCAGCGACCGAGGACGGAGAAGGCGTGGAGGCAGCGGACAGGTGGGAGAGGTTCTGTTTTGGGCTCAAGGAGGAAGACGACGGTGGTTCCCAGATTGGAAAAGACAGGAGGTAAATGAGCAGCGCCTCTGCGATTTCCTCTTTATGGGGAAGGCGCGGGGCTGCCTCTTTACTAATCGATATAGAAACGCTTTTGCGAGCGCGCGGTTATTTCGGCCGCTCCGCGCACGTCTTCCACTTCGCGCATTCAACGCGCGTCGTGGGGGAGCAGCGCAGTAAGTGGAATGATTACAACAACTGACTCCTACCACGCGTGCCCGTGCACTGTTTGGGCCTAGCCCAACAACGCCTTGCACCCGTGTATGGCCTAGGCCAGGGGGCTCCTGTCGGTGTACTAAAGTTTGGGTTTTTTTAGTACCCCATACTTGTGCATGGATGGTTGTAGCCACTCCAGCGGCAAGGCCTGTCGGGGGGCAGCTGGATGCAAGTACAAGAATATCAAGGAAGCATTCAAGTCAATAATCAGAAGACGGAAGACCACAGGCTGGAATCCCGGCAATATCTTGCCGGGATCGCTTACAGAGCCCCGGTAAGACTCGCGCCCGGCAAGACTTCGCCACCTTGTCACCGCTCCAGCGCAGCGACCAGCCTGTCGTTTAGGCTTTGTCCTCCTGGATGCGTGTCAAGACGATAACAGCGGATGGATTAAGCGGTGCTGATGCGACGGCCCCTTTTTCCGTCCCCAAGAAGATAAGGGACACCTCAACGGAGCATTTAATGCGTTTGTCCTAAGCCGTCAGTATTAGGTACGATAACACTGTAGCAACTTTATACCTCATGTATGTTCTGTACGCCACTGTTGGTGACCCCTTCGACATGTAAAAGGAGGCCCAAGGCGTAGCTACAGGGGGGGATGCTTTCTGGCCCATTCTGCATGTGTAGCTGCTGCTGGAACGCACTGTTCATTGCAAGCGCTCCTGAATCCTGGGCTTAAACACATCTAATACAACTAAAACAGGAGTAGGGTTTTATGCTTCTCAGCGGCCCGAACCTGGGTAAAAATCCCTCGCGTTTGATCGTTGGATCTGCTCTTTGTGCAAGCCTTTCTCCCTGCCGAACCGTAAAGGGATCCACGCGATCCCATAGGTGTCGTTCCCCGACATATTTCCGGCAAGATCTTGCCGGGATAGCTTACAGAACCCCGGCAAGACTCGCGCCCGGCAAGACTTCGCCACCTTGTCACCGCTCCAGCGCAGCGACCATCCTGTCGTTTAGGCTTTGTCCTCCTAGATGCGTGTCAAGACGATAACATCGGATGGATTAAGCGGTGCTGATGGGACGGCCCCTTTTTCCGTCCCCATGAAGCTAAGGGACACCTCAATGGAGCATTTAATGCGTTTGTCCTAAGCCGTTAGTATTAGGTATGATAACACTGTAGCAACTTTACACCTCATGTATGTTCTGTACGCCACTGTTGGTGACCCCTTCGACATGTAAAAGGAGGCCCAAGGCGTAGCTACAGGGGGGATGCTTTCTGGCCCATTCTGCATGTGTAGCTGCTGCTGGAACGCACTGTTCATTGCAAGCGCTCCTGAAGCCTGGGCTTAAACACATCTAATACAACTAAAACAGGAGTAGGGTTTTACGCTTCTCAGCGGCCTGAACCTGGGTAAAAATCCCTCGCGTTTGATCGTTGGATCTGCTCTTTGTGCAAGCCTTTCTCCCTGCCGAACCGTAAAGGGATCCACGCGATCCCATAGGTGTCGTTCCCCGACATCGAGTCTACCTCCAGTTGCGCCAGCTTGGCCTCCTCTCTTGAAGCGGCTCTGTCGCTAGTCGTACTCTTGCGAAGCAGGTCTTGAACATGAGGGTCCTGCATGACTGAACTTAGTCGCGTCGAAGACTGCGGCGTATCCGCCTCTTCTCCGTCGTGTCCGGCCTCTTCTCCGCCGTGTACGGCCTCTTCTCCTCCGCCATGTCCGGCGCCCTCAAACTCTTCTTCGGGTCCATCATCGTCGACCATCTCTTCGTCTACCCCCATGTCATTATTGTCTTCCATGTGGACATCCTCATCATCATCTTCAGTTATCCACCGAGTATAGCCATCCATGAAACCATACATGAGCAGGTGCGCCTTCAAACTGCCGCGGTCAAAGGGGTCCAAGATGATGATTAGTTTGCATCTTCTACATGGACATATAACCCCAGTCCGGTTATTTAAATATATGTCGTGCACTGCGGATTGCAACCATCTTTCCACCACCCTTCCACTGACCTTCATGATTGTTTGCGCAGTATAATAAGCAAAAGAATTTTAACCATGCATGCATATATCAAAGTCATACAAAATTTTGACATGACCTTCCCTAAAAATAGGGCATATAGAGTTTGCCCGAAATTCGCCGAAACGGAAATAAATCAACATTTCGGCAAAACATAAGCAACTCATGTCAAGCACGATCCGACAAACACACATAGGCGGCAACTCATGCCACACGCACATATTCCCACCATCATAGCGCAAACACACATATTTCCATTAATTCTTGCAAAGCACAAGTTTTTTCTCACCGTTCGTCCCGAGAGAGGGCCGGGATCGATCGAGCAAACGTATGGTAGATGGCCGGTGCCGCTATCTAGCTAGCAAGGGATCGAAAGAAGTAGGACAAAGATGCATGGTAGATCTAGTTGGAAGGAGATGCTCTAGCTAACTAGTGGAGAGGGAGGGAAAGCTAGCTAGTGAGACAAAAGGCAAGAGTGGGATCGGAAGAGAGAAGGATGGAGAGACAAATAAATTCAAGTGAGGGAAAAGATGCCATTAATGGAGGTCATTAATGAAGGAGATGGTGGATGGGGGCATTAATGGGGAGAGAAGAGAGGTAGGAGAAGGAAGAACTAAGTGAGAGAGGTAGAGGAGGGAGAGGGGGGAAAGGGGAGGGGGAGGGGGAGGGTGGGAGGGAAAAGGTGGCTGCTACGAGTAGCAGTAGCGCTGGAACCGAAAAGCGCTACTGCTAATCACCATAGCAATAGCGCTTGTCGGTGCCCCGGCGCTGCTGCTAATCGTGGCCCACCTGCTGGCAACATACAGACATGGCGGTAGCACTGGGCCACCGACAAGCGCAACTGCTACGGCATTAGTAATAGCGCCGGTTTTAGACAGCCGCTACCACTACCAGTAGCCACTGGCGGTGGCGACGGGACCACTTAGCAGTAGCGCCGGTTTGGTCGACCGCGCTACTGCTACTTTTCTACTAGTAGCACTGGGAGGTCACCCGCGATACTACTACTTAGTAATAGCACTTGTCAAATATCCAGCGCTACTGCTAAAATCCTATCTATAGGCTTTCTCCTAGTAGTGACTAGTTCAACTTTATTGTAAAATTATTTGAACTTTGGTTATAGAGCAAGTTAAACTCTAGTGTAAAATTATTTGAACCAGGTAGTAGAGACAGTTTAACTCTGCTATAAAATTATTTGAACTGGTTTATAGAGCTAGTACAACTCTAGTGTAAAATTATTTGTACTAGTTTATAGAGCTAGTTCAACTCTAGTGTAAAATTATTTGAACTAGGTTTTAGAACTAGTTCATTTCTAGTGTAATATTTTTGAACTAAGTTTTATAGCTAGTTCAACTCTAGTGTAAAATTATTTGAACTAGGTATTAGAGCTAGTTCAACTCTAGTGTAAAATTATCTGAACTAGGTTATAGTTCTAGTTCAAATTTATTGTAAAATTATTTGAACTAGGTTATAGAGCAAGTTCTACTCAAGTGTAAAATTATTTGAACAAGGTATTAGAGCTAGTTCAACTCTAGTGTAAAATTATTTAAACTAGGTTATAGAGCTAGTTGAAATCTAGTGTAAAATTATTTGAACTAGGGTATAGAGATAGTTCAACTCTAGCGTAAAATTATTTGAACCAGGTTGTAAGGCTAGTTCAACTCTGGTGTAAAGTTATTTAAACTGGTTTATAGAGCTAGTTCAATTCTAGTGTAAAATTATTTGTACTAGGTTATAGAGCTAGTTCAATTCTAGTGTAAAATTATTTGTACTATATTATTGAGCTAGTTCATTTCTAGTATAATATTTTTGACCTAGGTTATAGAGCTAGTTCAACTCTAGTGTTAAATAATTTGAACTAGGTTATAGATCTAGTTGAACTCTAGTGTAAAATTATTTGAACTAGGTAGCAGAGCTATTTTAACTCTAGTGTAAAATTATTTGAACTAGGTCATACAACTAGTTCAACTCTAGTGTAAAATTATTTGAACTTAGGTTATAGAGCAAGTTCAACTCTAGTGTAAAATTATTTGAACCAGGTAGTAGATCGAGTTCAACTCTACTGTAAAATTATTTGAACTGGTTTATAGAGCTAGTCCAACTCTAGTGTAAATTTATTTGTACTAGGTTATAGAGCTAGTTCAACTCTAGTGTAAAATTATTTAAACTAGCTTTTAGAGCTATTTCAACACTAGTGTAAAATTATTTAGAACAGATAGTAGAGCTAGTTCAACACTAGTGTAAAATTATTTGAACTAGGTTATAGAGCTAGTTCAAATCTAGTGTAAAATTATTTGAACTAGTTCATAGATCTACTTCAACTCTAGTGTAAAATTATTTGTATTAGGTTATAGAGCTAGTTCAATTCTAGTGTAAAATTATTTGTACTAGCTCATATAGCTAGTTCATTTCTAGTGTAATTTTTTTGAACTAGGTTATAGAGCTAGTTTAACTCTAGTGTAAAATTATTTAAACTAGATTATAGAGCTAGTTCAACACTAGTGTAAAATTATTTAAACTAGGTATTAAAGCTAGTTCAACTCTAGTGTAAAATTATTTGAAATTCATTATAGTGCTACTTCAAATCTATCGTAAAATTATTTGAACTAGCTTATAGAGCTAGTTCAACTCCAGTGTAAAATTATTTGAACAAGGTATTAGAGCTAGTTCAACTCTAGAGTAAAATAATTTAAACTAGGTTATAGAGCTAGTCAAATCTAGTGTAAAATTATTTGAACTAGGTTATAGAGCTAATTCAACTCTAGTGTAAAATTATTTGAACTAGGTAGTAGAGCTAGTTCAATTCTGGTGTAACTCTATTTGAACTGGTTTATAGAGCTAGTTCAATTCTAGTGTAAAATTATTTGTACTAGGTTATAGAGCTAGTTCAATTCTAGTGTAAAATTATTTGTACTAGGTCATAGATCTAGTTCATTTCTAGTGTAATATTTTTGAACTAGGTTATAGAGCTAGTTTAACTCTAGTGTTAAATTATTTGAACTAGGTTATATATCTATTTGAATTCTAGTGTAAAATTATTTGAACTAGGTAGCAGAGCTAGTTTAACTCTAGTGTAAAATTATTTAAACTAGGTCATAGAGCTAGTTCAAGTCTAGTGTAAAATTATTTAAATTTAGGTTATAAAGCAAGTTCAACTCTAATGTAAAATTATTTGAACCAGATTGCAGACCTAGTTCAACTCTGCTGTAAAATTATTTCAACTAGTTTATACAGCTAGTCCAATTCTAGTGTAAAATTATTTGTACTAGGTTATAGAGCTAGTTAAATTCTAGTGTAAAATTATTTCTACTAGGTCATAGAGCGAGTTCATTTCTAGTGTAATACTTTTGAACTAAGTTATATAGCTAGTTCAACTCTACTGTAAAATTATTTGATCTAGGTAATAGAGCTAGTTCAATTCTAGTGTAAAATTATTTGTACTAGGTCATAGAGCTAGTTCATTTCTAGTGTAATATTTTTGAACTAGGTTATAGAGCTAGTTCAACTCTAGTGTTAAATTATCTGAACAAGGTTATAGATCTAGTTGAACTCTAGTGTAAAATTATTTGAACTAGGTAGAAGAACTAGTTCAACTCTAGTGTAAAATTATTTGAACTAGGTTATAAACTAGTTCAACTCTATTGTAAAATTATTTGAACTTAGGTTATAGAGCAAGTTAAACTCTAGTGTAAAATTATTTGAAAAAGGTAGTAGAGCTAGTTTAACTCTGCTATAAAATTATTTGAACTGTTTATAGAGCAAGTCCAAGTCTAGTGTAAAATTATTTGTATTAGGTTATAGAGCTAGTTAAATTCTAGTGTAAAATTATTTCTACTAGGTCATAGAGCTAGTTCATTTCTAGAGTAATATTTTTGAGCTAAGTTTTATACCTAGTTCAACTCTAGTGTAAAATTATTTGAACTAGGTATTAGAGCTAGTTCAACTCTAGTGTAAAATTATTTGTATTAGGTTATAGAGCTAGTTCAATTCTAGTGTAAAATTATTTGTACTAGCTCATAGAGCTAGTTCATTTCTAGTGTAATTTTTTTGAACTAGGTTATAGAGCTAGTTTAACTCTAGTGTAAAATTATTTAAACTAGATTATAGAGCTAGTTTAACACTAGCGTAAAATTATTTAAACTAGGTATTAAAGCTAGTTCAACTCTAGTGTAAAATTATTTGAAATTGATTATAGTGCTACTTCAAATCTAATGTAAAATTATTTGAACTAGGTTATAGAGCTAATTCAACGCTAGTGTAAAATTATTTGAACTTGGTAGTTGAGCTAGTTCAATTCTGGTGTAAAATTATTTGAACTGATTTATAGAGCTAGTTCAATTCTAGTGTAAAATTATTTGTACTAGGTTATAGAGCTAGTTCAATTCTAGTGTAAAATTATTTGTACTAGGTCATAGAGCTAGTTCATTTCTACTGTAATATTTTTGAACTAGGTTATAGAGCTAGATTAACTCTAGTGTTAAATTATTTGAACTAGGTTATAGATCTAGTTGAATTCTATTGTAAAATTATTTGAACTAGGTAGCAGAGCTAGTTTAACTCTATTGTAAAATTATTTAAACTAGGTCATAGAGCTAGTTCAAGTCTAGTGTAAAATTATTTAAACTTAGGTTATAAAGCATGTTCAACTCTAATGTAAAATTATTTGAACCAGATTGAAGACCTAGTTCAACTCTGCTGTAAAATTATTTCAACTAGTTTATACAGCTAGTCCAATTCTAGTGTAAAATTATTTGTACTAGGTTATAGAGCTAGTTAAATTCTAGTGTAAAATTATTTCTACTAGGTCATAGAGCAAGTTCATTTCTAGTGTAATACTTTTGAACTAAGTTATATAGCTAGTTCAACTCTACTGTAGAATTATTTGATCTAGGTTATAGAGCTAGTTCAATTCTAGTGTAAAATTATTTGTACTAGGTCATAGAGCTAGTTCATTTCTAGTGTAATATTTTTGAACTAGGTTATAGAGCTAGTTCAACTCTAGTGTTAAATTATCTGAACTATGTTATAGATCTAGTTGAACTCTAGTGTAAAATTATTTGAATTAGGTAGAAGAGCTAGTTCAACTCTAGTGTAAATTATTTGAACTAGGTTATAAACTAGTTCAACTCTATTGTAAAATTATTGGAACTTAGGTTATAGAGCAAGTTAAACTCTAGTGTAAAATTATTTGAAAACGGTAGTAGAGCTAGTTTAACTCTGCTGTAAAATTATTTGAACTGTTTATAGAGCAAGTCCAAGTCTAGTGTAAAATTATTTGTATTAGGTTATAGATCTAGTTAAATTCTAGTGTAAAATTATTTCTACTAGGTCATAGAGCTAGTTCATTTCTAGAGTAATATTTTTGAACTAAGTTTTATAGCTAGTTCAACTCTAGTGTAAAATTATTTGAACTAGGTATTGGAGCTAGTTCAACTCTAGTGTAAAATTATTTGAGCTAGGTTATAGTGCTAGTTCAAATTTATTGTAAAATTATTTGAACTATGTTATAGAGCTAGTTCAACTCCAGTGTAAAATTATTTGAACAAGGTATTAGAGCTAGTTCAACTCTAGTGTAAAATTATTTAAACTAGGATATAGATCTAGTTCAACTCTAGTGTAAAATTATTTGAACCAAGTAGTAGGGCTAGTTTAACTCTGGTGTAACATTATTTAAACTGGTTTATAGAGCTAGTTCAATTCTAGTGTAAAATTATTTTTATTAGGTTATAGAGCTAGTTCAATTCTAGTGTAAAATTATTTGTACTAGGTTATTTTGCTAGTTCATTTGCAGTATAATATTTTTGAACTTGCTTATAGAGCTAGTTCAAATCTAGTGTTAAATAATTTGAACTAGGTTATAGATCTAGTTGAACTCTAGTGTAAAATTATTTGAACTAGATAGCAGAGCTTATTTAACTCTAGTGTAAAATTATTAGAACTAGGTCATAGAGCTAGTTCAACTCTAGTGTAAAATTATTTGAACTTAAGTTATAGAGCAAGTTCAACTCTAGTGTTAAATTATTTGAACCAGGTAGTAGATCTAGTTCAACTCTGCTGTAAAATTATTTGAATAGGTTTATAAAGCTAGTCCAACTCTAGTGTAAAATAACTTGTACTAGTTTATAGTGCTAGTTCAACTCTAGTATAAAATTATTTGAACTAGGTTTTTGATCTAGTTCAACACTAGTGTAAAATTATTTAGAACAGGTAGTTGAGCTAGTTCAACTCTACTATAAAATTATTTGAAGTAGATTATCGAGCTAGTTCAACTCTAGTGTAAAATTATTTGAACTAGGTTATAGTGCTAGTTCAAATTTATTGTAAAATTATTTGAACTAGGTTATAGAGCTAGGTCAACTCCAATGTGAAATTATTTGAACATGGTACTAGAGCTAGTTCAACTCTAGTGTAAAATTATTTAAACTATGTTATAGAGCTAGTTCAAATCTAGTGTAAAATTATTTGAACTATGTTATAGAGCTAGTTCAACTCTTGTGGAAAATTATTGAAACCAGGTAGTAGGGCTAGTTCAACTCTGGTGTAACATTATTTAAACTAGTTTATAGAGCTAGTTCAATTCTAGTGTAAAATTATTTGTACTAGGTTATAGAGCTAGTTTCATTCTAGTGTAAAATTATTTGTACTAGGTTATTAAGCTAGTCCATTTCTAGTATAATATTTTTGAAATAGGTTATAGAGCTAGTTCAACTCTAGTGTTAAATAATTTGAACTAGGTTATAGATCTAGTTGAACTCTAGTGTAAAATTATTTGAACTAGGTAGCAGAGCTAGTTTAACTCTAGTGTAAGATTATTTGAACTAGGTCACAAAGCTAGTTAAACTCTAGTGTAAAATTATTTGAACTTAGGTTATAGAGCAAGTTCAACTCTAGTGTAAAATTCTTTGAACCATGTAGTAGATTTAGTTCAACTCTGCTGTAAAATTATTTGAACTGGTTTATAGAGTTAGTCCAACTCTTGTGTAAAATTATTTGTACAAGGTTATAGAGCTAGTTCAACTCTAGTGTAAAATTATTTGAACTAGGTTTTAGAGCTAGTTCAACACTAGTGTAAAGTTATTTAGAACAGGTAGTAGAGCTAGTTCAACACTAGTGTAAAATTATTTGAACTAGTTTATAGAGCTAGTTCAACTCTAGTGTAAAATTATTTGTACTAGGTTATAGAGCTAGTTTAACTCTAGTGTAAAATTATTTGAACTAGGTCGCAGAGCTAGTTCAACTCTAGTGTAAAATTATTTGAACTAGGTCATAGAGCTAGTTCAACTCTACTATAAAATTATTTGAACCAGATAGTAGAGGTAGTTCAACTCTAGTGTAAAATTATTTGAATCGGTTTATAGAGGGAGTTCAACTCTGGTGTAAAATTATTTGTACTAAGTTATAGAGCTAGTTCAATTCTAGTGTAAAATTATTTGTACTAGTTCATAGAGCTAGTTCATTTCTAGTGTAATATTTTTGAACTAGGTTATAGAGCAAGTTCAACTCTACTATAAATTATTCGAACTAGGTTATATAGCTAGTTCAACTCTAGTGTAAAATTATTTGAACTAGGTAGTAGAGCTAGTTCAACTCTAGTGTAAAATTATTTGAACTAGGTTATAGAGCTAGTACAACTCTAGTTTAAAATTATTTATACTAGGTTATAGAGCTAGTTCAATTCTATCATAAAATTATTTGTACAAGATCATAGAGCTAGTTCATTTCTAGTGTAATTTTGTTTGAACTAGGTTATAGAGCTAGTTCAACTCTAGTTAAAAATTATTTGAACTAGTTTATAGAGCTAGTTCAACACTAGTGTAAAATTATTTAAAATAGGTAGTAAAGCTAGTTCAACTCTGGTGTAAAATTATTTGAACTAGGTTATTGAGATAGTTCAATTCTAGTGTAAAATTATTTGTACTAGATCATAGAGCTAGTTCAACTCTCGTGTAAAATTATTTGTACTAGGTTATAGAGCTAGTTCAATTCTAATGTAAAATTATTTGTACTAGGTCATAGAGCTAGTTCATTTCTAGTGTAATTTTGTTTGGAATAGGTTATACAGCTAGTTCAGCTGTAGTGTAAAATTATTTGAACTATGTTATAGAGCTAGTTCAACACTAGTGTAAAATTATTTAAAATAGGTAGTGGAGCTAGTTCCACTCTAGTGTAAATTTTTTTGAACAAGGTTATAGACCTGGTTCGACTCTTGTGTAAAATTATTTGTACTACGTTATAGAGCTAGTTTGTCGGTGTACTAAAGTATGGGCCCCTTTAGTACCCCTTACTTGTGTACGGGCAGTTGTAGCCGAACCGCGCCAGGCCTTGCCGGGGAATAGCTAGGAGCAATCTCAAGACGAAGATAGTGCTTGCCGGCGAGGAGCGAGCCGGCAAGCCAGGAACCCGGCAAGCCAGGAACCCGGCAAGCCTTGCCGGGAAGAGACGTTCAAGTCAACGACCGGACCAGAAGGCAGAAGGCCAAAGGGGTGCGAAGGCCCGGCAAGACCCTTGCCGGCAAGGCCTCGCGGCCGGCGAGACCCGAGCCCGGCAAGCCCCGGTCCCGGCAAGCATCGGACCCGGCAAGCCCCGGGCCCGGCAAGGATTCAGCCCCGGCAAGGCTCTGCACAGTGTAGCGCTATCGCTCCTGCGCAGCGGCCAGCCTTGTCGTTTAGGGTTTGTCCTCATGGTGACGTGGCGCGATGCTGGCCACGAGATGCTTAAGCGGTGCTGATGGGATGGCTGCTTTTGCCCATCCCCTGTAAAGCTTTTCCAAACCCGAGACGCTGAGGGACACCTCGACGGGCACCTCACGGTGCATTTAATGAGCTTGTCCTAAGCCGTCAGGGTTAGGTATGATAACACTGTAGTGACCCTGTAGCTACTTCCCACCTCATACCTTATCCCTTACGCCACTGTGGTAGCCCCTTTGACTCATATAAAAAGGAGGCCCAAGGCATAACTATGGAAGGAGCACTTCGGAAGCTCATTCTGCATGCGTAGCTGCTACTGTAGCTCCCAGAACTTGGCCAAGAATATCCACAATAATACCATCAAAGCAGGAGTAGGGTTTTACGCATCCGTGCGGCCCGAACCTGGGTAAATTCCCCGTGTGCTGTTCGCTAGTTCTGCTCTTCGTGCAATCCTCTCCCCTTGCCGAACCGTAAAGGGATCTGCTCGATAGCGATCCCATAGGTGTTCGTTTCCCACGACATCTTTGGCGCACCAGGTAGGGGGATCGAGGTTGTGCGAACCTGATCTAGCGATCAGCGCGTCAGATCTTCGATCATTTTCATCACCATGGCTCCCAAGAAGAAGGGTTTCATGGCGGTTGGCCCATCTGCGTCCGTCGTACCTGATGCTGCGCGCACAGGCGACGGGGTAGGCGCGGGTGGAGGAGGTGGAGGCTCCGAGCTTCCACGGCGTTCCGGCAATCCGAGCCGGACGAGCAACAGGTCCAGGGATGGAGCTGCGCAACCTGCGGGTGGTGCAGCGACATCCAAGGATGGAGCGGCGCCTTCCAGGACGAATACACCGGCGCATGCACTGCGACCTTCTCAGGACGCGCGTGACGTGCGGCCTCAAGATGTTGGTGGTTCTGGGCGTCCGCATGGGAAGTCCCCTGTACATCATTCCCAGGGTGCGCAGGGCCAAGATCCACGCCAGCGCGCTGGTGGAGGCCGCGCGCGGGTGCAGAGTCGTGATGATGCTCCTTCTAACCCGGTTAGGAGTTTGAGCACCTCACGTTCTTCGCACCTATCGCCGCCGCCTACGCCTGCAGAGGCGTTGGCGCGGGCTCAGCTGCTCCTAGACTTCCCTCCCGCCGCGGAGAAGCTAGACGAGTGGCGAGCTGCTATCTAGAGCCTCATCGGCCTAGCCAACAACGACGTGCCGCAGCAGGGTGAACCCTCGCGGCTGCCGTCGTCTAGGCTGGTGCGTGCCGATGGAGAGAAGACCGGAGCTGGAACGACCACGTTGCGTTCCCCTCCGTTGCGTCAAGAGCGGTCGATAACTCGGCGGACCAGCGCCCGTGAGGATGATTCCACGGCGTCGTCTGATCCGCGGGTTCGCCGCGATCAGCGTCACGTTCTTCGGGAACGGAAGAAGGAGGACGCTCGAACCACCATCGAGCGCCGAAGGGAAGCGCGTCGCCAGTCCGACAAGCGCGCTGGGATCACTGTTGACGAGCCCGCGCCAGGGTATCCTGGCTACCTACCTTACGAGGTGGGTTGTCCAGCGTTTACTCGTGAGCTGCGGCAAGTCCAGTGGCCCAGCTCCCGCTCCTTCAAGCCGGAAGTACCGGAGAAGTACGACGGCAAGACTCATCCGTCCGAGTTCTTGAGCATCTACACCATCGCGGTGCAGGCTGCCGGGGCTCGTGACGATAAGGTGCTGGCTAACTATTTTCCATTGGTGCTGAAGCCCAACGTGAGATCGTGGTTGATGCACCTGCCCGAGAATTCCATCTCTTCTTGGGCCGACCTGTGCCATCAGTTTGTTGGCGCCTTCACCGGCGGCCATCAAGCTCCTGGCCAGGAGAGTGATCTGCACATCATTCCTCAGAAAGAAGGCGAAACTTTGCGCAAGTATATACAGAGGTTCACCCGCGTCCAACACAATATCCCTGACATTCATCCTGCCGCCGTTATCAGTGCCTTTCATCAGAACGTGCGCAACCGAAAGATGCGGGAGGAGCTGGCGATGAACAAGGTCAAGGATGTCGCCGAGCTCTACGCTTTGGCCGACAAGTGCGCCCGGGCGGAGGAAGGGAGGAGACTCCCCGGCGAGAACGCCGGCGCTGGAGTCAACTCCGAGAGCGATGACACTCCTGCCACGGCAAAGAAAGGGAAGCGGAAGAACAGGAAGCGCAAAGGCAAGGCCGTGCTTGCCGTTGAAAGTTCCGGCAACATCGGCACCGCCAAAAAGTCCAAGACCGACGACCCCGGCAAGGAGGTTGCCGGGTGTGCGGCGTGTCAGGCCTTGGCGGCTGCCGATAAGCCAGAAGGATCCGGCAAGCAGTACTGCAAGATCCACCGAACCAAGGGCCACGACCTCCAGGACTGCCGGCAAGTAGAGGAGCTTGCCGCGAAGCAGCACGCCGAGTACGAACGACGCGACAAGGAGCGAGCCCAAGATGGTGCCGGAGGGTCCGGCAGGAAGCGCGGTCGAGGAGGACGACGCGGCAAGCCTGGACAGCGGCAAGAGAAGCCTGCTCGGGGCCGCGGCAGGAAAGAAGGAGATGAAGATGCAGATGAGGGCGATGACGAGTCTAGCGAGCGGGAGTTTCAGAAGGCCACAGAGGTTATGTGCGTCGACGGAGGCGCCTCCCTGCATCTTTCTCACCGCCAGCTCAAGCGGTGGGCGCGTGAGATTCTTGCGGCCGAGCCCTCTATTGATGCGCAGAAGCCGCTGGGGTGGTCCCACACGCCCATCATTTTCGATGCCAAGGATCACCCTGATCGCACTACCGCTGTCGGATGCTTGCCGTTGTTGGTCTCGCCAACAATTCGCAACCTCCAGGTAACGAAGATGTTGGTTGACGGTGGTGCCGGCCTGAATCTCATCTCGCCGGACGTCCTCAAGAGGCTGCAAATTCCTGATGAAGACCTTGAAGAGACAGGCTCCTTCCAAGGGGTCAATCCAGGAAGATACCAGCCCAAGGGCAAGATCACGCTACCGGTAACATTCGGCAGCGAGCTAAACTTTCGGACGGAAAAGGTCGTCTTCGACGTCGCCAAGATTCCGTTGCCGTACAATGGGATCCTTGGCCGCCTCGCGCTGGCCAAGTTCATGGCGGCATCGCATTACGCCTACAACGTCCTAAAGATGCCCGGTCCGATGAGTGTCATCACTGTCCACTCCGACAAGAAAGACGCGCTCATTTGCACCGACAAGCTCTACCGGGAAGCAGTTGCAACGTCCGCCGCCAAGGCGCATGCTCCTGCCGTTCAAGATCCCGGCAAGAAGAAGCCCGGCAAGACCCCTGGTACAAACTCCGGCAAGCGCGCCTCTCCGCAGTGCTGCGCTACCGTCGAGGATGCACCGGGGAGCTCTGCCGGCCAGACCAAGAAATCCAAGGCAGCTCCGCCTGAGACCAAGAAGGTGCCTGCCAAGGAGGACGGGACGGGAGGAACTTTCACCATAAGTTCCACCCTTGATGACAAATAGGAAAGCGCGCTCGTTGCCTTCCTGCGGGCGAATGTCGATGTGTTTGCATGGCAACCGTCTGACATCCCCGGTGTTCCCAGGGAGGTAATTGAGCACCACCTAGCTGTCTGTCCTCACGCGCGGCCCGTCAAGCAGAAGGTGCGGAAGCAAGCTTTGGAGCGGCAAGAGTTTATTGCACAAGAGATCAAGAAGCTTGAGGCGGCACGCCTGGTTAGAGGAGTCCTCCATCCTACGTGGTTGGCCAATCCAGTTGTTGTGCGCAAGGCGAATGGTAAATGGAGGCTATGTATTGACTTTACAGATATCAATAAAGCCTGCCCAAAAGATCCTTTTCCCTTGCCGCGCATCGACCAGATTGTGGATTCCACTGCCGGCTGCGATCTGCTGTCATTCCTTGACGCATACTCAGGCTATCACCAGATCTTCATGGCGAAAGAAGACGAAGAGAAGACCGCATTTATCACCCCATGTGGCACATACTGCTTCTTGCGTATGCCTTTCGGGCTGAAAAGTGCTGGGTCGACCTTCGCTAGAGCTGTCCAGATCGGTTTCGAGACCCAGCTCCATAGAAATATGGAAGCTTACATGGATGACATAGTGGTCAAAACCAAGGACAAAGCAACGCTCATTCAAGATCTGGAGGAGACATTTGCAAATTTGCGTAGGATCAACCTGAAGCTCAACCCGGAGAAGTGCGTGTTTGGCGTTCCATCCGGCAAGCTTCTCGGGTTCTTTGTATCTCAGCGTGGAATTGAAGCTAATCCCGACAAGATCAAAGCAATTGAGCAGATTGAAGCACCAAGACGAGTCAAGGATGTGCGCCGCCTCGCAGGTTCATCTCAAAGTCTGCTGAGCGCGCCCTGCCATTTTTCAAAATTTTGAAGAAGGCAGGTCCAATGAAGTGGACTCCAGAAGCGGAGGCAGCGCTGCAGGATTTGAAGAGGTACCTCTCTTCTTCGCCAGTACTAGTCGCGCCTAGGCCACAAGAGCCGTTGCTGCTATATCTAGCGGCAACAAATCAAGTGGTTAGTGCTGCGCTGGTGGCGGAGAGAGAAGCAGAGGAGGATGCAGCGGCAACGGCAGGCCCGCCAAGCGGCTTGCCGGGGGCAGCCCCGGCAGAGTCTGGTGCCGGCAAGGAAGGATTTGCGCAGTCAAGTTTAGCAGCACAGAAGAAGAAGATGGTGCAGCGCCCAGTCTATTTCGTCAGCTCCCTGTTGCAGGGGGCTAGGTCGAGATATTCTGGTGTGCAGAAGCTGCTCTTCGGCCTTCTCATGGCCTCGAGGAAGCTGCGCCATTACTTCCAAGCACATGAGATCACCATCGTCACTCGCTTTCCGTTGCAACGGATTCTCCGGAACCCGGAAGCGACTGGCAGGATTGTAGAGTGGGCGTTGGAGCTGTCATGCTTTGGTCTCAGGTTCGAAAGTACTTCAACTATCCAGAGCAGAGCCTTGGCAGAGTTCATTGCAGAATGGACGCCAACGCCAGACGACGAAGTTCAAGAATCAGTGACCCCCGGGAAGGAATCAGGGCAAACATGGGTCATGTAATTTGATGGAGCCTTTTCGCTGCAAGGCGCCGGTGCCGGTGTGCTGCTTGTCGCACCCACCGGAGAGCACCTCAAGTACGTCATCCAGATGCATTTTCCCCGGGAGAGATCGACCAATAACACGGCAGAGTATGAAGGATTGCTTGCCGGTCTCAGGATCGCGGCAGACCTTGGGATCAGGAAGCTCATCGTCAGGGGTGACTCCCAGCTCGTCGTGAGGCAGGTCAACAAAGATTATCAGAGCCCGTTGATGGAAGCTTACGTTGATGAAGTGAGGAAGCTGGAAGAGCGCTTTGACGGTCTTCAGACAGAGCATGTTCCTCGATCAGAGAACAACGTTGCTGACGACCTGTCGAAACGTGCCGCACTCAAGTTACCTGTGGAACCAGGGACTTTTGTGCTCCGCTTGACTCAACCATCCGTGTCGCCATCGACAAGGCCTGATAAGAGAAGAAAGTTAAGTACCGGCGAGCACATCCCGGCAGGGCTTCCCGAAGCCCCCGGCAAGAATCTTGCAGGGAACGACCCGGTTGCCGGTGAGCAGTGGCTTCGTGCAGAGCCTCAGGTTCTTGCCGCCGAAGCAAGCGCCCTTGCGACCGAAGAAATACCAGTTGCCGGTGAGCAGCTGCTCCGCCAAGAACCTCAGGTTCTTGCCGTAGAAGCAAATGCTCCTGCAGCTGAAGAGTTGCCTTTAGTCCTTGTCGTCGAGCCGCAAGCTCCGGCATGGGCGCAGCAAATTGTCCATTTCCTTCAGACAGGAGAACTCCCTGAAGAGCAGGAAGAAGCTGAAAAAGTAGCCCGTCAGTCAAGTATGTACCAGTTCGTCGACGACGTCCTGTACAGAAAGAGACCCAACGGTGTGAAATTGAAGTGCATTCCTCGGGAAGATGGACTAGAACTGTTGGCAGAGATTCATGGGGGCATATGTGGATCCCACATAGGCTCAAGGGCCCTTGCCGGCAAGGCATTCCGGCAAGGATTCTTCTGGCCTACTGCTCTCCAGGATGCAACTGCACTAGTAACCAAGTGTGAAGCGTGCCAGTTTCATTCGAAGCAACTTCATCAGCCAGCTCAAGCTCTCCAGACGATTCCTCTCTCCTGGCCCTTCTCGGTCTGGGGGCTCGACATACTGGGTCCCTTCCCCCGCGCTGCCGGGGGCTTCGAGTACTTGTACGTTGCCGTCGACAAGTTCACGAAGTGGCCAGAAGTGGAAGCAGTGAGGAAGGTGACGGCACAGTCAGCGGTCAAGTTCTTCAAGGGGATTGTGTGCCGTTTTGGTGTGCCGAACAGGATCATCACCGACAACGGTACGCAGTTCACTAGTCGCACCTTCAAGCAGTACGTCCAAGACCTTGGCGACAAGATTTGTTTTGCCTCTGTTGCTCACCCGAGGAGTAACGGCCAAGCGGAGAGGGCGAACGCTGAAGTGCTGCGCGGTCTCCGGACCAGAACTTTCGACAAGCTGCGCAAGCATGGAAGACGCTGGATTGATGAGCTGCCGGCGGTTCTTTGGTCGATCAGGTCGACGCCAAATCGAGCCACCGGCCAGACACCCTTCGCTCTGGTCTACGGAGCGGAGGCAGTTCTCCCCACGGAACTCATATACGGGTCACCTCGAGTGCTCGCTTATGATGAGCTTGAGCAAGAACAGCTGCGGCAAGGCGACGCGCTGCTCCTTGAGGAGAACCGTCTTCGGGCTGCTGTGCGAGCCGCTCGCTATCAGCAAGCTTTGCGCCGCTATCATAGCCGCAAGGTTCATGCCCGGAGTCTTGAGGAAGGCGACCTTGTTCTTCGGCGCGTTCAGTCGGCCAAGAATTCCAACAAGTTGACGCCGAAGTGGGAAGGCCCTTACCGGGTAGTGCGAGTCACCAGGCCTGGCGCTGTCCGCCTGGAGACCGAAGAGGGATTGCCGGTGAGCAACTCCTGGAATATCGAGCACCTTCGCAAGTTCTACCCGTGAAGGGCAGTTGTTGGGTTTCTTGCTGTGATAGCGATACGGCCAGCAGGCTGCTGACGACCCGAATCCAGCGCTCGCGGCAGCGTAACGCTCCGGCAGGATCCCGGCAACGCCATTCTGTACTAATCTTGCCGGATGGCATGTGATCCTTTGTACAGAGCAGGCACATCTTTTGTGCATAGTTAATGAGTTTGCAGTGCTTTACGTTTCTTGCCGATTTCATGCTTTATGTATGCATGTGTTTATCTGAAGTGTATATTGCGCTTGCCCCGATTTCCTGCCGTAGTAGCGATACGCCACGCTGAACACTGTCGGACTCCGGTCTAGTGCTCGCGGCAGCATAACGCTCCGGCAAGCTCCTGGCAATGCCCCCCTGTGAGATCTAACGAACCGTCCAGGTTCCATAACATTTATTTTCTCTTCTTTCTTTTTCTTAAAGAGATAGAAGATTCCCTCGCGCGCAAGTTTGCCGGGGGGGAAGGGGAATGATGGAATGGATACCAGGGGACGTTCAAGGTTGATGCTTTGCCGGGAGAAGAAAAGAATAGCGGCGAAAGCCAGAGCTAAGGTTGCCGGGAGAAGAAAAGAATAGCGGCGAAAGCCAGAGCAGATTTCAATTTTTTGTAAGGCTATATCCCTTGAACGATTTCGGCTTTGTATGGAAAACCTGCACGCGATGGAATCTTGTCGCGATTAGGCTGCGCCCTTATTCCGTTTCGAGTCCGCTCAACGGTTTAGGTGGCCGCGCTGAAAGCGTCAAGGTTTCTTGCCGTGAGCAGCACCGCCTGCTGAACGCTGTCGGGCTCCGGTCCAGCGCTTGCGGCAAGGCCATGCTCCGGCGAGTGCCCAGTAAAGCGTAGGGTATATGCTATACAAAGAGAGATTGATCAAGGGGGAATAGCATGCATAGATTCAGATAGAGCAGATTATATATAAGATAGTCGCCACGTTACTAACATAAGACCAAATGTTTGTCTTTTACATGTAACGCGGCGGCAAGACAAGGAGAAAGATAAGGAGGGCTACAGTTAATCTCGGCGGTTGCCTTCTACCCTCTTCACTTGGCCTATCCGTTCGACGATGGGCGCGACAAGCTCCTGCAGAGCCTTGGCGTCCGCATCCTTCGGCAGGCGGCCGAAGACCTTGGTGAAATCGACGCCGGGATTCCTGTACGCCACTTTCATCAGCAGCATCTGGACCACGTCCTGGCAGAGCTTCCTGGACTCGCTGGCGAGCTTGCCGGAGTGGGTTGCTTGGAGTTGCTTGAGCGCATCGACGAGACCTTCGAAGAACATGGTGATCCTGGCGCTCTCGCTTATCCTGTCGCTGGCAGAATACCCGAAGCCCTGAAGGTTCATGCCCTCCAGCTCCGCGGCAAGCCTCTTGGCGACGTCCACCAGCCTGGCGGTCCAGACCTCTGTGCCGGTGACATAATCTTGATGCGTGGCGTAGGCGTTCTTGAGTAGCTCCTGCTCGTCGTGGAGGTCCTTAGCCAAGGTCTTTCCGCGAGCTCGGGCAGCTTCCAGGGACTCCTCCAACGTGGATAGTTTCAGCTTCAGATTTGCAATGGAGTCGTTGGCGGAGGCGAGCTGTTTGATCTTCTCGGACGCGGCGAGCTGCATCTCCACCAGGCTGTGGAGGGTTCTCTCCTTCTCGGCCTCGAGGGCAGCGATCTTCTTGCCGTGTTCCTCGAGAATGGCTTCCAGCTTCTTCGCCTTCCCCTCCAGCGAGTTCTTGACGGTCTCCGCAGCCTCGGCAGCGTAGAGTGCCTCCTTGAGCTTGCCGGCGTGGTCTGCAGTCAGAGCGGCGAGCGCTGCCGTTTGGCTTTGTTCAAGCTCCTGGACCCGCCGCGCGACAAGACTTTCGAGCTCTTCATCCTTGTTGCGAAGCTTGGCGGCAAGCGCCGCCTCGCGGGCGGCAAGGTCTTCTTCTTGGGCGTCAAGGCTGATGCGGCGCTGCGTCAAGAGGGCTTCTGCCGCGGCGGCTTGCTGGGCGGCCTCCTCCTGCGCTTTCTCGATGTCTGATTGCTTCAGCAGGAGGACGTTCCGCTCTTCCGCCAGCTGCTCCCGATAAATATTCAGCTCTTGGAGGGCCTCGCCATACCAAGCCTGTGTCTCCGTGACGCGTTGTTGGAAGTCTCCTTCTGCGGCCTCGACGAGCGCTGCCCGGGAGTCCAGTTTCTCCTTCCGGGCGCGGTAGAGCGTCTGGAGCTTCTGATAATTGTCATTCATGGCCTGAAGTAGCTGCTCCTCCTAGAGCTCACTGACGGCAGCGACGGTGATTTCCCCGTCAAGATGCTCTCCTTCAACCAGCTCTTTGATGCTTGCCGACCCCGGCATGCTGACGACGTTCTTGCCGGCCCTGATATATTGGCTTGAGGGAGGGGCCTGGAACGACGAGGATTGGTCTTCGGCAGTCGAGGGCCCCGCGGCAGTAGAAGCGCCTGGCGCTCCTGCGGCGGAAGCGCCGTCAGTATTGCCGCGGGTCTCCTCGCCGGCTCCCTCGGCGGCCTTGGCGGCCTCGGCGGCAGTGGCATTGGCGGCCTCAGCGGCAGCGGCCTTGGCGGCCTTGGCGGCCTCGGCGGCGGTATGCTTGGCGGCCTCTTCGGCAGCAACCTTGCCGGCTTTAGTGGCGGCATCCTTGGCGGTCTCTTCAGTGACGGCGTCAGTATCCATGAGCTCTGTCAGGAGAAGATTGAAGATCAAGGAGTTAATTAAGATGAAGCTGGGAAGGAAGTTCAAGAAGACAAAAAAAAAACAAGAGAGAGAAAAGATTTCTAAGGACGAGTGGTTCACCTGCGTCAAGGTCGTCGCGGTAGAACCCGCCTGAAGATTCCTTTGTGGGCTGCGTGGTCGACGGGTGCGGCATGTCGAGGGTGGTCCTTGCCGGCGACCTCTGTTGCTGCTCTGTTCCTGCGCGCCCCAAGATGTTAGCTGTGAAGATTACCGCCCCGGCACTCGCCAGCGGAAAGAGAGTAATTGGCTCACGCTGGGGGCTGTGCCGGGGGCTGCGGCGAGGATTGTGCCTTGGGCTTGGCTCCGGGCTGGACTCGATAGTCACCGGCTCTTCAGAAGTGCTTGCCGGCGGCTCGACGCCCGTGGAAATCTTGGCCTTCTTGGCCATCCTCTCCGCCAAGGTCTCTTCATCCCTGTGGAGGCAAGATCATCAAGATTAATCAAGGAAATCAGAAAGCAAGAACGGAAGCTGTGGCAGAACACTTACTCCTCTTCTTCCTCCTCGTTCTCGAGGATGGATAGGTCGAAGGCGGCCTCCGTCACAGTGCTTGGCGGAGGAGGAGAGGTCGTTCCGGGGCGCTTGCCGGCGACGGTTTGCCGCGTTGCCTCGCCGGCAACGGCTTGCCGCGCCGCTTTGTCAGCAGCCTCCTTGCCGGAGGCTTCATCGTTTGGCGCTGGCTGGTAAGCAGGAGCGCCGGTGCTGGCCTTCCGAGGGATGCGCCTCCGTGCCTGTCGAAGAGATGGGGGCTCCTCTTCCTCCTCCTCTTCCTCGTCGGCGGCCGCTCCAACAAAAGGGCCCCCGGCAGTGGCTCCGCTCGGCTCCCCGGCAGCCTGACCTCGCCCGGCAAGATTTTCCCGCAGCAAGTCCTCGCCCTCGCTGGACTCGGCGCTGCCGGCTTCTTCGGCAAGGTTCGCCTCTTCCGCCCTGTCGGCGATGTGGGCGAGCTCCTCCTCTGTGGTGGCGCGGACAAGGTCCTCCTCGCGGATGGCCTTCTCCGTCAAGTTGTCGAAGAACGCCAGCACCTGCTCCGCGGACGGCTCGATCCACCTCTTGTCGATGCTATGGGCATTGAACACCGGCATCATGGTGATGATGGAGGTGAGTGATGAGTTGTTGCACAGTGGAACGACGCCCGCCGGCAAGTTCCCCACTGTTCCAGAATTGAAGAGTTGTTGGCAGAGGGCTGCGTGCCCCATGGCTGTTAGATTATTATCCAGCCCAGGCCGCACCCTCATGACGTCGGCGGCATTCGTGTACTCCCAGGCAGGACGCCCTTTGTTCTGCAGTGGGGCGATGCGCCGGCGAAGGAAATCTGAAGCAATCATCTCCACCTTCAGCCCGGCAGCCTTGAGGCGGAGTATCCTGGTGGTGGCGATGGTCAGCTTGCTGTCGTCAGGGTCCGCAGCACCCCAATCCTTGCCGCGGACCACCTTCTGCTTCCGCACCTCGCAGAACGGTAGGGGCTCCTTTTCTCGGACCCAGCACCACTTGCTGCGCCACTCATCCCATCTCTCGCGATAGAGCCCCTCTGGGTACGTCTCCTTGGTCGCCGTCCTCGGAATCCAAGCGATGCTACCGGAGAGGGCGTCGCCCTTTTGGGTGCGGGGGTAGAAGTAGTGCCGGAAAAGTGCTGTGCTCGGGATGACCCCAACGAAATTTTCGCAAAGGTGCGCGAAGACGGACATGCAAGTCACGGCATTCGGCGTGAAGTCTAGCAGCTGGAAGCCGTAAGTGATCATGATATCTACGAAGAAATCCGAGTACGGAGGGCAGAGGCCGCACCAGAAGTAATCGGCAAAGAAGGGATAATCCCCTGGCTCTGCCCTACGAGAAGCTACACTCACTTTGGTGGCTGGATGCGCCGTGGTCTCCTTCGCCCATGCCAACTGGTACCTCTTCTTCAAGGCCTTCGCATCAAGCGTCGGGGGGAAGACAGCGCGCTCCTTCCGCATCTTCACCAGCTTGCTCTCCGCGGCGGCCGCTTCCTCCGCCTTGCCCTTGCCCTTGCTCGGCTTGGGCGGCATGGTGGCTATGGGAGTGGGCGTTGAAGATGTCGAGAGCGCGGTGGAGGCAGGCGGAGGGAGAAAAGCTCTGTTTTGGGCGCAAGGAAGAAGACGGTGGCGACGGTTCTGAGATTGAGATTGGAAAGGTGAAAGCGATGGGGGGTAAATGAGCAGCGTCTCTGCGATTCCTTTTTTATGGGGAAGGCGCGGGGCTGGCTCTTTAACCGCCCGCTTTTACTGCGCGCCCACGTATCCCGCGTCGCGCGATTAATGCGCGTAGTGGAGGGGCGTGGTAAAAGAGATCATGATTACGGACAGTTATTCCCTGCCACGTGCACCCGTGCACTGTTTTGGGCCTAGCCCAACAGGCCTGGCATCCGTGTATGGCCTAGGCCCGGGGGCTCCTGTCGGTGTACTAAAGTATGGGCCCCTTTAGTACCCCTTACTTGTGTACGGGCAGTTGTAGCCGAACCGCGGCAGGCCTTGCCGGGGAATAGCTAGGAGCAATCTCAAGATGAAGATAGTGCTTGCCGGCGAGGAGCGAGCCGGCAAGCCAGGAACCCGGCAAGCCAGGAACCCGGCAAGCCTTGCCGGGAAGAGACGTTCAAGTCAACGACCAGACCAGAAGGCAGAAGGCCAAAGGGGTGCGAAGGCCCGGCAAGACCCTTGCCGGCAAGGCCTCGCGGCCGGCGAGACCCGAGCCCGGCAAGCCCCGGTCCCGGCAAGCATCGGACCCGGCAAGACCCTTGCCGGCAAGGCCTCGCGGCCGGCGAGACCCGAGCCCGGCAAGCCCCGGTCCCGGCAAGCATCGGACCCGGCAAGCCCCGGGCCCGGCAAGGATTCAGCCCCGGCAAGGCTCTGCACAGTGTAGCGCTATCGCTCCTGCGCAGCGGCCAGCCTTGTCGTTTAGGGTTTGTCCTCATGGTGACGTGGCGCGATGCTGGCCACGAGATGCTTAAGCGGTGCTGATGGGATGGCTGCTTTTGCCCATCCCCTGTAAAGCTTTTCCAAACCCTAGACGCTGAGGGACACCTCGACGGGCACCTCACGGTGCATTTAATGAGCTTGTCCTAAGCCGTCAGGGTTAGGTATGATAACACTGTAGTGACCCTGTAGCTACTTCCCACCTCATACCTTATCCCTTACGCCACTGTGGTAGCCCCTTTGACTCATATAAAAAGGAGGCCCAAGCATAGCTATGGAAGGAGCACTTCGGAAGCTCATTCTGCATGCGTAGCTGCTACTGTAGCTCCCAGAACTTGGCCAAGAATATCCACAATAATACCATCAAAGCAGGAGTAGGGTTTTACGCATCCGTGCGGCCCGAACCTGGGTAAATTCCCCGTGTGCTGTTCGCTAGTTCTGCTCTTCGTGCAATCCTCTCCCCTTGCCGAACCGTAAAGGGATCTGCTCGATAGCGATCCCATAGGTGTTCGTTTCCCACGACATAGTTTAACTCTAGTGTAAAATTATTTGAACTAGGTCATAGAGCTAGTTTAACTCTACTGTAAAATTATTTGAACTAGGTCATAGAGCAAGTTCAACTCTAGTGTAAAATTATTTGAACCAGGTAGTAGGGCTAGTTCTACTCTGGTGTAGAATTATTTAAACTGGTTTATAGAGCTAGATCAATTCTAGTATAAAATTATTTGTACTAGGTTGTAGAGCTAGTTCAATTCTAGTGTAAAATTATTTGTACTAAGTTATTGAGCTAGTTCATTTCTAGTATAATATTTTTGAACTAGGTTATAGAGCTAGTTCAACTCTAGTGTTAAATAATTTGAACTAGGTTATAGAACTAGTTGAACTCTAGTGTAAAATTATTTGAACTAGGTAGCGGGACTAGTTTAACTCTAGTGTAAAATTATTTGAACTAGGTCATAGAGCTAGTTAACCTCCGGTGTAAAATTATTTGAACATAGGTTATAGAGCAAGTTCAACTCTATTGTAAAATTATTTGAACCAGGTAGTAGATCTAGCTCAACTCTGCTGTAAAATTAGTTGAACTGGTTTATAGAGCCAGTACAACTGTAGTGTAAAATTATTTGTACTAGGTTATAGATCTAGTTCAAATCTAGTGTAAAATTATTTGAACTAGGTTTTAGAGCTAGTTCAACACTAGTGTAAAGTTATTTAGAACAGGTAGTACAGCTAGTTGAACACTACTGTAAAATTATTTGAACTAGGTAATAGAGCTAGTTCAACTCTAGTGTAAAATTATTCGAACTAGGTTATAGTGCTAGTTCAAATTTATTATAAATTTATTTGAACTAGGTTATAGAGGTAGTTCAACTCCAGTGTACAATTATTTGAACAAGGTATTAGAGCTAGTTCAACTCTTGTGTAAAATTATTTAAACTAGGTTATAGAGCTAGTTCAAATCTAGTGTAAAATTATATGAACTAGGTTATAGAGCTAGTTGAACTCTAGTGTAAAATTATTTGTACTAGGTTATAGAGCTAGTTCAACTCTAGTGTAAAATTATTTGAACTAGGTTTTAGAGCTAGTTCAACACTAGTGTAAAATTATTTGAACTAGGTTATAGAGCTAGTTCAACTATAGTGTAAAATTATTTGTACTAGGTTATAGAGCTAGTTTAACTCCAGTGTAAAATTATTTGAACTAGGTCACAGAGCTAGTTCAACTCTATTGTAAAATTATTTGAACTAATTCTTAGAGCTAGTTCAACTCTACTGTAAAATTATTTGAACTAGGTAGTAGAGCTAGTTCAACTCTAGTGTAAAATTATTTGAACCAATTTATAGAGCGAGTTCAACTCTGGTGTAAAATTATTTGTACTAGGTTATAGAGCTAGTTCAATTCTAGTGTAAAATTATTTGCACTAGGTCATAGAGCTAGTACAATTCTAGTGTAAAACTATTTGCACTAGGTCATAAAGCTAGTTCATTTCTAGTGTAATATTTTTGAACTTGGTTATAGAGCTAGTTCAACTCTACTATAAATTGTTCGAACTATGTTATATAGCTAGTTCAACTCTAGTGTAAAATTATTTGAACTAGGTAGAACGGCTTGTTCAACTCTAGTGTAAAATTATTTAAACTAGGTTATAGAGCTAGTACAACTCTAGTGTAAAATTATTTATACTAGATTATAGAGCTAGTTCAATTCTATTGTAAAATTATTTGTAGTAGATCATAGAGCTAGTTCATATCTAGTGTAATTTTGTTTGAACTAGGTTATAGAGGTAGTTCAACTCTAGTTAAATATTATTTGAACTAGGTTATAGAGCTAGTTCAACACTAGTGTAAAATTATTTAAAATAGGTAGTAAAGCTAGTTCAACTCTGGTGTAAAATTATTTGAACTGTTTATAGAGCTAGTTCAATTCTAATGTAAAATTATTTGTACTTGATCATAGAGCTAGTTCAACTCTAGTGTAAAATTATTTGTACTAGGTTATAGAGCTAGTTCAATTCTATTGTAAAATTATTTGTACTATATCATAGACCTAGTTCGAGTCTAGTGTAAAATTATTTGTACTATGTTATAGAGCTAGTTTAACTCAAGTGTAAAATTATTTGAACTTAGGTTATATAGCAAGTTCAACTCTAGTGTAAAATTATTAGAACCAGGTAGTAGAGCTAGTTCACCTCTGTTGTAAAATTATTTGAACTTAGTTTATAGAGCAAGTTCAACTCTAGTGTAAAATTAATTGAACCAGGTAGTAGATCTAGTTGAACTCTGCTGTAAAATTATTTGAACTGGTTTATAAAGCTAGTCCTACTCTAGTGTAAAATTATTTGTACTAGGTTATAGAGCAAGTTCAACTCTAGTGTAAAATTATTAGAACCAGGTAGTAGAGCTAGTTCAACTCTGTTGTAAAATTATTTGAACTGATTTATAGAGCTAGTTCAACTCTAGTGTAAAATTATTTCTACTAGGTCATAGAGCTAGTTCATTTCTAGTGTAATATTTTTGAACTAAGTTATATAGCTAGTTCATCTCTAATGTAAAATTATTTGAACTAGATTATAGAGCTAGTTGAAATCTAGTGTAAATTTTTTTGAACTAGATCATAGAGCTAGTTCAACTCTTGTGTAAAATTATTTGTACTAGGTTATAGAGCTAGTTCAATTCTACTATAAAATTATTTGTACCAGCTCATAGAGCTAGTTCATTTCTAGTTTAATTTTTTTCAACTAGATTATTGAGCTAGTTCAACTCTAGTGTAAAATTATTTAAACTAGGTATTAAAGCTAGTTTAATTCTAGTGTAAAATTATTTGAACTTGGTTATAGTGCTAGTTCAAATCTATTGTAAAATTATTTGAACTAGCTTATAGAGCTAGTTCAACTCCAGTGTAAAATTATTTGAACAAGGTATTAGAGCTAATTCAACTCTAGTGTAAAATTATTTAAACTAGGTTATAGAGCTAGTTCAAATCTAGTGTAAAATTGTTTGTACTAGG
Organism: Elymus sibiricus; assembly: GCA_039707655.1. Lineage (NCBI taxonomy): Eukaryota > Viridiplantae > Streptophyta > Magnoliopsida > Poales > Poaceae > Elymus > Elymus sibiricus. The sequence continues at coordinate 495,502,113 of CM077665.1, forward strand.
TTATAGAGCTAGTTCAATTCTAGTGTAAAATTATTTGAACTAGGTAGTTGAGCTAGTTCAACACTGGTGTAAAATTATTTGAACTGTTTATAGAGCTAGTTCAATTCTAATGTAAAATTATTTGTACTAGGTCATAGAGCTAGTTCATTTCTAGTGTAATATTTTTGAATTAGCTTATACAGCTAGTTCAACTCGAGTGTTAAATTATTTGAACTAGGTTATAGATCTAGTTGAACTCTAGTGTAAAATTATTTGAACTAGATAGCAGAGCTAGTTCGACTCTAGTGTAAAATTATTTGAACTAGGTCATAGAGCTAGTTCAACTCTTGTGTAAAATTATTTGAACTTAGGTTATAGAGCAAGTTCAACTCTAGTGTAAAATTATTAAAACCAGTTAGTAGAGCTAGTTCAACTCTGCCGTGAAATTATTTGAACTGGTTTATAGAGCTAGTCCAACTCTAGTGTGAAATTATTTGTACTAGGTTATAGAGCTAGTTAAATTCTATTATAAAATTATTTCTACTAGGTCATAGAGCTAGTTCATTTCTAGTGTAATATTTTTAAACTAAGTTATATAGCTAGGTCAACTCTAGCGTAAACTTATTTGATCTAGGTTATACAGCTAGTTCAATTGTAGTGTAAAATTATTTGTGCTAGGTCATAGAGCTAGTTCATTTCTAGTGTAATATTTTTGAAGTAGGTTATAGAGATAGTTCAACTCTAGTGTAAAATTATTTGAACTAGGTTATAGATCTAGTTGAACTCTAGTGTAAAATTATTTGCACTAGGTAGCAGAGCTAGTTCAACTCTAGTGTAAAATTATTTGAACTAGGTCATAGATCTAATTCAACTCTAGTGTAAAGTTATATGAACTTAGGTTATAGAGCAAGTTCAACTCTAGTGCAAAATTATTTGAACCAGGTAGTAGATCTAGTTAAATTCCAGTGTAAAATTATTTCTACTCGGTCATAGAGCTAGTTCATTTCTAGTGTAATATTTTTGAACTAAGTTTTGTAGCTAGTTCAACTCTAGTGTAAAATTATTTGAACTAGGTATTAGAGCTAGTTCAACTCTAGTGTAAAATAATTTGAACTAGGTTATAGTTCTAGTTCAAATTTATTGTAAAATTATTTGAACTAGGTTATAGAGCTAGTTCAACACTAGTGTAAAATTATTTGAACAAGGTATTAGAGCTAGTTTAACTCTAGTGTAAAATTATTTAAACTAGGTTATAGAGCTAGTTCAACTCTAGTGTAAAATTTATTTGAACTAGGTTATTGAGCTAGTTCAACTCTAGTGTAAAATTATTTGAACCAGGAAGTAGAGCTAGTTCTACTCTTGTGTAAAATTATTTGAACTGGTTTATAGAGCTAGTTCAATTCTAGAGTAAATTTGTTTGTAGTAGTTTATAGAGCTAGTTCAATTCTACTGTAAAATTATTTGTACTAGGTCATAGAGCTAGTTCATTTCTAGTATAATATTTTTGAACTAGGTTATAGAGCTAGTTCAACTCTAGTGTTAAATAATTTGAACTAGGTTATAGATCTAGTTGAACTCTAGTGTAAAATTATTTGAACTAGATAGCAGAGCTAGTTTAACTCCAGTGTAAAATTATTTGAACTAGGTCATAGAGCTAGTTCAACTCTAGTGTAAAATTATTTGAACTTATGTTATAGAGCAAGTTAAACTCTAGTGTAAAATTATTTGAACCAGGTAGTAGAGCTAGTTCAACTCTGCTGTAAAATTATTTGAACTGATTTATAGAGCTAGTCCAACTCTAGTGTAAAATTATTTGTACTAGGTTATAGAGCTAGTTAAATTCTAGTGTAAAATTATTTCTACTAGGTCATAGAGCTAGTTCATTTCTAGTGTAATATTTTTGAACTAAGTTATATAGCTAGTTCAATTCTAGTATAAAATTTTGGGAATAGGTTATAGAGCTAGTTCAACTCTAGTGTAAAATTATTTGAACTTGGTTATAGAGCTTGTTCAGCTCTTGTGTAAAATTATTTGAACTAGGTATTAGAGCTAGTTCAACACTAGTGTAAAATTATTTAAAACAGGTAGTAGAGCTAGTTCAACTCTAGTGTAAAATTATTTGAACTAGGTTATAGAGCTATTTCAACTCTAGTGTAAAATTATTTGTACTAGGTCATAGAGCTAGTTTAGTTCTAGTGTGATTTTGTTTGAACTAGGTTATAGAGGTAGTTCAACTCTAGTTAAAAATTATTTGAACTAGATTATAGAGCTAGTTCAACTCTAGTGTAAAATTATTTTTACTAGGTTATAAAGCTAGATTAACTCTAGTGTAAAATTATTTTTACTAGGTTATAAAGCTAGTTTAACTCTATTGTAAAATTATTTGTACTAAGTGATATAGCTAGTTCATTTCTAGTGTAATATTCTTGAACTAGGTTATAGAGTTAGTTCAACTCTACTGTAAAATTATTTGTACTAGGTCATATAGCTAGTTCAACTCTAGAGTAAAATTATTTGTACTAGGTTATATAGCTAGATCAACTCAAGTGTAAAATTATTTGAACTAGGTAGTAGATTTAGTTCAACTCTAGTGTAAAATTATTTAAACTAGATTATAGAGCTAGTTAAAATCTAGTGTAAAATTATTTTAACTAGCTCATAGAGCTAGTTCAACTCTAGTGTAAAATTATTTGTACTAGGTTATAGAGCTAGTTCAATTCTAGTGTAAAATTATTTGAACTAGGTCATAGAGGTAGTTCAACTCTAGTGTAAAATTATTTGAACCAGGTAGTAGAGCTAGTTCAAATCTACTGTAAAATTATTTGCACTCGGTTATATAGCTAGTTCAACTCTAGAGTAAAATTATTTGTACTAGGTTATATAGCTAGATGAACTCAAGTGTAAAATTATTTGAACTAGGTAGTAGAGCTAGTTCAACTCTAGTGTAAAATTATTTAAACTAGATTATAGAGCTACTTCAAATCTAGTGTAAAATTATTTGAACTAGCTCATACAGCTAGTTCAACTCTAGTGTAAAATTATTTGTACTAGGTTATAGAGCTAGTTCAATTCTAGTGTAAAATTATTAGAACTAGGTCATAGAGCTAGTTCAACTCTAGTGTAAAATTATTTGAACCAGGTAGTAGAGCTAGTTCAACTCTGGTGTAAGATTATTTGAACTGGTTTATAGAGTGAGTTCAACTCTAGTGTAAAATTATTTGTACTAGGTTATAGAGCTAGTTCAACTCTAGTGTAAAAAAAATTGTACCAGGTCATAGAGCTAGTTCTTTTCTAGTGTAATATTTTTGAACTAGGTTATAGAGCTAGTTCAACTCTACTATAAATTATTTGAACTAGGTTAGTAGAGCTAGTTCTACTCTAGTGTAAAATTATTTGAACTAGGTAGTAGAGCTAGTTCAACTCTAGTGTAAAATTATTTGTACTAGGTCATAGAGCTAGTTCATTTCTATGGAGCTAGTTCAACTCGAGTGTTAAATTATTTGAACTAGGTTATAGATCTAGTTGAACTCTAGTGTAAAATATTTGAACTAGATAGCAGAGCTAGTTCGACTCTAGTGTAAAATTATTTGAACTTGGTCATAGAGCTAGTTCAACTCTTGTGTAAAATTATTTGAACTTAGGTTATAGAGCAAGTTCAACTCGAGTGTAAAATTATTAAAACCAGTTAGTAGAGCTAGTTCAACTCTGCCATGAAATTATTTGAACAGGTTTATAGAGCTAGTCCAACTCTAGTGTAAAATTATTTGTACTAGATTATAGAGCTAGTTAAATTCTATTATAAAATTATTTCTACTAGGTCATAGAGCTAGTTCATTTCCAGTGTAATATTTTTAAACTAAGTTATATAGCTAGGTCAACTCTAGTGTAAACTTATTTGATCTAGGTTATAAAGCTAGTTCAACTCTAATGTAAAACTATTTGAACTAGGTTATAGATCTAGTTGAACTCTAGTGTAAAATTATTTGAACTAGGTACCAAAGCTAGTTTAACTCTAGTGTAAAATTATTTGAGCTAGGTCATAGATCTAATTTAACTCTAGTGTAAAGTTATTTGAACTTAGGTTATAGAGCAAGTTCAACTCTAGTGCAAAATTATTTGAACCAGGTAGTAGATCTAGTTAAATTCCAGTGTAAAATTATATCTATTCAGTCATAGAGCTAGTTCATTTCTAGTGTAATATTTTTGAACTAAGTTTTGTAGCTAGTTAAATTCTAGTGTAAAATTATTTGAACTAGGTATTAGAGCTAGTTCAACTCTAGTGTAAAATAATTTGAACTAGGTTATAGTTCTAGTTCAAATTTATTGTAAAATTATTTGAACTAGGTTATAGAGCTAGTTCGACACTAGTGTAAAATTATTTGAACAAGGTATTAGAGCTAGTTTAACTCTAGTGTAAAATTATTTAAACTAGGTTACAGAGCTAGTTCAAATCTAGTGTAAAATTTATTTGAACTAGGTTATTGAGCTAGTTCAACTCTAGTGTAAAATTATTTGAACCAGGATGTAGAGCTAGTTCAACTCTGGTGTAAAATTATTTGAACTGGTTTATAGAGCTAGTTCAATTCTAGTGTAAAATTATTTGTAGTAGTTTATAGAGCTAGCTCAATTCTACTGAAAAATTATTTGTACTAGGTCATAGAGCTAGTTCATTTCTAGTATAATATTTTTGAACTAGGTTATAGAGCTAGTTCAACTCTAGTGTTAAATAATTTGAACTAGGTTATAGATCCTGTTGAACTCTAGTGTAAAATTATTTGAGCTAGATAGCAGAGCTAATTTAACTCCAGTGTAAAATTATTTGAACTAGGTCATAGAGCTAGTTCAACTCTAGTGTAAAATTATTTGAACTTATGTTATAGAGCAAGTTCAACTGTAGTGTAAAATTATTTGAACCAGGTAGTAGAGTTAGTTCAACTCTGCAGTAAAATTATTTGAACTGATTTATAGAGTTAGTCCAACTCTAGTGTAAAATTATTTGAACTGGTGTCGGTGTACTAGTATGGGTCTTTTTAGTACCCCTTACTTGCGCACGGGCAGTTGTAGCCGTACCGCGGCAAGCCTTGCCGGGGAATAGCTAGGAGTAATCACGAGACTAAGACGACAAGGAGACATTCAAGTCAATGATCAGACCAGAAAGCAGAAGACCAAAGGGTTGCGGAGGCCCGGCAAGACCCTTGCCGGCAAGGCCTCGCGCCAGACAAGACCCGGTCCCGGCAAGCCCCGGGCCCGGCAAGCCCCGGGCCCGGCAAGGATTCGGTCCCGGCAAGCCCCGGGTCTGGCAAGGATTCAGCCCCGGCAAGGATTCAGCCCCGGCAAGGCTCTGCACAGTGCGGCGCTATCGCTCCAGTGCAGCGGCCAGCCTTGTCGTTTAGGGCTTGTCCTCATGGTGACGTGGCGTAATGCTGGCCACGCGATGCTTAAGCGGTGCTGATGGGATGGCTGCTTTTGCCCATCCCCTGTAAAGCTTTTCCAAGCCCGAGACTCTAAGGGACACCTCGACGGACACCTCACGGTGCATTTAATGAGTTTGTCCTAAGCCGTCAGGGTTAGGTATGATAATACTGTGGTAACACTGTAGTTACTTTCCACCTCATGCCTTATCTTGTACGCCACTGTGGTAGCCCCTTTGACTAATATAAAAGGAGGCCCGAGACGTACAGGGGAGGAGGGATGGCACTTCGAAAGCCCATTCTGCATGCGTAGCTGCTACTGTAGCTCCCAGAACTTGGCCAAGAACATCCACAATAATACAATCAAAGCAGGAGTAGGGTTTTACGCATCCGTGCGGCCCGAACCTGGGTAAATCCCCCGCGTGCTGTTCGTTAGTTCTGCTCTTGGTGCAACCCTCTCCTCTTGCCGAACCGTAAGGGATCTCCTTGATCCCATAGGTGTTCGTTTCCCACGACATCTTTGGCGCGCCAGGTAGGGGGGATCGAGGTTGTGCGAACCTGATCTAGTGATCAGCGCGTCAGATCTTTGATCATCTTCACCACCATGGCTCCCAAGAAGAAGGGTTTCACGGTGGTTGGTCCATCCGCATCCGTCGTGCCTGATGCTGCGCGCGCAGGCGACGGGGTAGACGCAGGTGGAGGAGGTGGAGGCTCCTAGCTTCCACGGCGTTCCGGCGATCCGAGCCGGACGAGCAACAGGTCCAAGGATGGAGCTGCGCAACCTGCGGGTGGTGTAGCGACTTCCAAGGATGGAGCGGCGCCTTCCAGGACGAATACGCCGGCGCATGCACCGCAACCTTTTCAGGACGCGCGTGACGTGCGACCTCAAGATGTTGGTGGTTCTGGGCGTCCGCATGGGAAGACCCCTGCGCATCACTCCCAGGGTGCGCAGGGCCAAGATCCGTGCCAGCGAGCTGGTGGAAGCCGCGCGCGGGTGCAGAGTCGTGATGGTGCTCCTTCTAACCCTGTTAGGAGTTTGAGCACCTCACGCTCTTCGCACCTGTCGCCGCCGCCTACGCCATCAGAGGCGTTGGCGCGAGCTCAGCTGCTCCTAGACTTCCCTCCCGCTGCGGAGAAGCTAGACGAGTGGCAAGCCGCTATCCAGAGCCTCATCGGCCTAGCCAACAACGACGTACCGCAGCAGGGTGAACCCTCGCGGCTGCAGTCCTCTAGGCTGGTGCGTGGCGATGGAGAGAAGACCGGAGCTGGAACGACTACGTTGCGTTCCCCTCCGCTGCATCAAGAGTGGTCGTTAACTCGGCGGACCGGCGCCCGTGAGGATGATTCCACGGCATCATCTGATCCGCGGGTTCGCCGCGATCAACGTCACGTTCTTCGGGAATGGAAGAAGGAGGACGCTCGAACCACCATCGAGCGCCGAAGGGAAGCGCGTCGCCAGTCCGACAAGCGCGCTGGGACCTCTGTTGATGATCCCGCGCCAGGGTACCCTGGCTGCCTACCTTACGAGGTGGGTTGCCCAGCGTTTACTCGTGAGCTGCGGCAAGTCCAGTGGCCTAGCTCCCGCTCCTTCAAGCCGGAAGTACCGGAGAAGTACGACGGCAAGACTCATCCGTCCGAGTTCTTGAGTATCTACACCATCGCGGTGCAGGCTGCCGGGGCTCGTGACGATAAGGTGCTGGCCAACTACTTTCCGTTGGTACTGAAGCCCAACGTGAGATCGTGGTTGATGCACCTGCCCGATAATTCCATCTCTTCTTGGGTCGACATGTGCCATCAGTTTGTTGGCGCCTTCACCGGCGGCCATCACTCTCCTGGCCAGGAGAGTGATCTGCACATCATTCCCCAGAAGGAGGGCGAAACTTTGCGCAAGTATATCCAGAGGTTCAGCCGCATCCAGCACAACATTCCTGACGTTCATCCCACCGCCGTCATCAGCGCCTTTCATCAGAATGTGCGCAATCGTAAGATGCGGGAGGAGTTGGCGATGAACAAAGTCAGAGATGTCGCCGAGCTCTACGCCTTGGCCGACAAATGTGCTCGGGCAGAAGAAGGAAGGAGACTCCCCGGCGAGAACGCTGGCGCTGGAGTCGACTCCGATAGCGAAGACGCTCCTGCCCCGGCAAGAAAGGGGCGGCGGAAGAACAAGAAGCGCAAGGGCAAGGCCGTGCTTGCCGTTGAAGGTTCGGGCAACACCGGCACCACCAAGAAGTCCAAGACCGACGACCCCGGCAAGGAGGTTGCCGGGTGTGCGGCGTGTCAGGCCTTGGCGGCTGCCGACAAGCTAGAAGGATCCGGCAAGCAGTACTGCAAGATCCACCGTACCAAGGGCCATGATCTCCAAGACTGCCGGCAAGTTGAGGAGCTTGCCGAGAAGCAGCGCGCCGAGTACGAAAGGCGCGACAAGGAAAGAGCCCAAGATGGTGCCGGAGGGTCTGGCAGGAAGCGCGGTCGAGGAGGTCGTCGCGGCAAGCCCAGGCAGCAGCAAGAGAAGCCTGCTCGGGGCCGCGCCAAAGAACAAGGAAATGATGATGATGATGCAGAGGGCGACGAGTCCAGCGAACACGAGTTCCAGAAGGCTACAGAGGCCATGTGCGTCGACGGGGGCGCTTCATTGCATTCCTCTCACCGCCAGCTCAAGCAGTGGGCGCGTGAGATCAATGCAGCAGAGCCATCCCTCGATGCCCGGAAGCCACTGAAGTGGTCCCTCACGCCTATCATTTTTGACGCCGAGGATCACCCTGATCGCACAACTGCGGTCGGGTGCTTGCCGTTGTTGGTTTCACCAACGATTCGCAACCTCCAGGTGACAAAAATGTTAGTTGACGGTGGGGCCGGCCTGAACCTGATCTCGCCCGATGTGATCAAGAGGCTGCAAATTCCCGACGAAGATCTCGAGGAGACAGGTTCTTTCCAAGGGGTCAATCCGGGAAGGAACCAGCCGAAAGGCAAGATCACGCTGCCGGTAACTTTCGGCAGCGAGCTGAACTTCAGGACGGAGAAGGTCGTCTTCGACGTCGCCAGGATTCCGTTGCCATATAATGGAATCCTTGGCCGCCCAGCGCTGGCTAAGTTCATGGCGGCCTCGCACTACGCCTACAACGTCTTGAAGATGCCCGGTCCAATGAACGTCATCACTGTCCACTCCGACAAGAAAGATGCGCTCATTTGCACCGACAAGCTCTACCGGGAAGCAGTTGTAGCGTCCGCCGCCAAGGCGCATGCTCCTGCCGCTCAAGATCCCGGCAAGAAGAAGAAGCCCGGCAAGACCTCTGGTACAAACTCCGGCAAGCGCGCCTCTCCAGAGTGCTGCGCTGCCGTCGAGGGTGCCCCAGAGAGCTCTGCCGGCCAGACCAAGAAATCCAAGGCTGCTCCGCCTAAGACCAAGAAGGTGCCCGCCAAGGAGGACGGGACGGGGGGAACTTTCACCATAAGTTCCACCCTTGATGACAAATAGGAAAGCGCGCTCGTTGCCTTCCTGCGGGCAAATGTCGATGTGTTTGCATGGCAACCATCTGACATCCCCGGTGTTCCCAGGGAGGTAATTGAGCACCACCTAGCTGTCTGTCCCCATGCGCGGCCCGTCAAGCAGAAGGTGCGGAAGCAAGCCTTGGAGCGGCAAGAGTTTATTGCGGAAGAGATTAGGAAGCTTGAGGCGGTAGGCCTAGTTAGAGGAGTCCTCCATCCTACATGGTTGGCCAACCCAGTTGTTGTGCGCAAGGCGAATGGTAATTGGAGGCTATGTATTAACTTTACAGATATCAATAAAGCCTGTCCAAAAGATCCCTTTCCCTTGCCGCGCATCGACCAGATTGTGGATTCCACTGCCGGCTGCAATTTGCTGTCATTTCTTGACGCATACTCAGGCTATCACCAGATCTTCATGGCAAAAGAAGACGAAGAGAAGACCGCATTTATCACCCCGTGTGGCACATATTGCTTCTTGCGTATGCCTTTCGGGTTGAAAAGTGCTGGTTCGACCTTCGCTAGAGCTGTCCAGATTGGTTTCGGGGCCCAGCTGCATAGAAATATGGAAGCTTACATGGATGACATAGTGGTCAAAACCAAGGACAAGGCAACACTCATTCAAGATCTAGAGGAGACATTTGCAAATCTGCGTAGGATCAACCTGAAGCTCAATCCCGAGAAGTGCGTGTTTGGCGCCCCATCCGGCAAGCTTCTCGGGTTCTTTGTATCTCAGCGTGGAATTGAAGCCAATCCCGACAAGATCAAGGCAATTGAGCAGATCGAAGCGCCAAGACGAGTTAAGGATGTGCGCTGCCTTGCCGGCTGCGTCGCTGCTTTGAGTAGGTTCATCTCAAAGTCTGCTGAGCGTGCCCTGCCGTTTTTCACAATTTTGAAGAAGGCAGGTCCAATGAAATGGACTCCAGAAGCGGAGGCAGCGCTGCAGGATTTGAAGAAGTACCTCTCCTCTTCGCCAGTACTAGTCGCGCCTAGACCACAAGAGCCGTTGCTACTATATCTGGCGGCAACGAATCAAGTGGTTAGTGCTGCGCTGGTGGCGGAGAGAAAAGCAGAGGAGGATGCAGCGGCAACGGCAGGCCCGCCAAGCGACTTGGCGGGGCCAGCCCCGGCAAAGTCTGGTGCTGACAAGGAAAGACCCGCGCAGTCAAGTCAGGCAGTGCAGAAGAAGAAGATGGTTCAGCGCCCAGTCTATTTCGTCAGCTCCCTGTTGCAGGGGGCTAGGTCGAGGTATTCTGGTGTGCAGAAGTTGCTCTTCGGCCTTCTCATGGCCTCGAGGAAGCTGCGCCATTACTTCCAAGCACATGAGATCACCGTCGTCACTCGCTTTCCGCTGCAACGGATTCTCCGGAACCCAGAAGCAACCGGCAGGATCGTGGAGTGGGCGTTGGAGCTGTCATGCTTTGGTCTCAAGTTTGAAAGTTCTTCAACTATCCAGAGCAGGGCTTTGGCAGACTTCATTGCAGAATGGACCCCAACGCCAGACGACGAAGTTCAAGAATCAGCGATTCCCGGCAAGGAAACAGATCGCGAATGGATCATGTACTTTGATGGAGCCTTTTCGCTGCAAGGCGCCGGTGCCGGCGTGCTGCTTGTCGCACCCACCGGAGAGCACCTCAAGTACGTCATCCAGATGCATTTTCCCCGGGAGAGATCGACCAACAACACGGCAGAGTATGAAGGACTGCTTGCTGGTCTCAGGATCGCGGCAGACCTTGGGATCAGGAAGCTCATCGTCAGGGGTGACTCCCAGCTCGTCGTGAGGCAGGTCAACAAAGATTATCAGAGCCCGCTGATGGAAGCATACGTCGATGAAGTGAGGAAGCTGGAGGAGCGCTTTGACGGTCTTCAGACAGAGCATGTTCCTCGATCAGAGAACAGCATTGCCGACGACCTGTCGATGCGTGCCGCACTCAAGCTACCTGTGGAACCAGGGACTTTTGTGCTCCGCTTGACTCAACCATCCGTGTCGCCATCGACAAGGCCTGATGAGAGAAGAAAGTTAAGTACCGGCGAGTACTTCCCGGCAGGGCTTCCCGAAGCCCCCGGCAAGGATCTTGCCGGGAACGACACGGTTGCCGGTGAGCAGCGGCTTCGCGCAGAACCTCAGGTTCTTGCCGCGGAAGCAAGCGCCCCTGCTGCCGAAGAAATACCGGTTGCCGGTGAGCAGCGGCTTCGCGCAGAACCTCTGGTTCTTGCCGCCGAAGCAAGCACCCTTGCTGCCGAAGAAATACCAGTTGCCGGTGAGCAGCTGCTCCGCCAAGAGCCTCAGGTTCTTGCCGTAGAAGCAAATGCTCCCGCAGCTGAAGAGTCGCCTTTAGTCCTTGTCGTCGAGCCACAGGCTCCGGCATGGGCACAGCAAATAGTCCATTTCCTTCAGACAGGAGAACTTCCTGAGGAGCAGGAAGAAGCTGAGAAAGTAGCCCGTCAGTCAAGTATGTACCAGTTCGTCGACGACGTCCTGTACAGAAAGAGACCCAACGGTGTGAAATTGAAGTGCATTCCTCGGGAGGACGGACTAGAGCTGTTGGCAGAGATTCATGGGGGCGTATGTGGATCCCACATAGGCTCAAGAGCCCTTGTCGGCAAGGCATTCCGTCAAGGATTCTTCTGGCCTACTGCCCTCCAGGATGCAACAGCACTAGTAACCAAGTGTGAAGCGTGCCAGTTTCATTCGAAGCAACTTCATCAGCCAGCTCAAGCTCTCCAAACGATCCATCTCTCCTGGCCCTTCTCGGTCTGGGGGCTCGACATACTGGGTCCCTTCCCCCGCGCTGCCGGGGGCTTCGAGTACTTGTACGTTGCTATCGACAAGTTCACGAAGTGGCTAGAAGTGGAAGCAGTGAGGAGGGTGACAGCACAGTCAGCAGTCAAGTTCTTCAAGGGGATTGTGTGCCGTTTTGGTGTGCCGAACAGGATCATCACTGACAACGGTACATAGTTCACAAGCCGCACCTTCATGCAGTACGTCCAAGACCTTGGCGGCAAGATTTGTTTTGCCTCTGTTGCTCACCCGAGAAGCAATGGCCAAGCGGAGAGGGCAAACGCTGAGGTGCCGCGTGGTCTCCGGACCAGAACTTTCGACAAGCTGCACAAGCATGGAAGACGCTGGATTGATGAGTCGCCGGCGGTTCTTTGGTCGATCAGGACGACGCCAAATCGAGCCACCGGCCAGACGCCCTTCGCTCTGGTCTACGGAGCGGAGGCAGTTCTCCCCACGGAACTCATATACGGGTCACCTCGAGTGCTCGCTTATGATGAGCTTGAGCAAGAGCAGCTGCGGCAAGATGACGCGCTGCTCCTTGAGGAGAACCGTCTTCGGGCTGCTGTGCGAGCCGCTCGCTACCAGCAAGCTTTGCGCCGCTACCATAGCCGCAAGGTTCACGCCCGGAGTCTTGAGGAAGGCGACCTTGTTCTTCGGCGCGTTCAGTCGGCCAAGAATTCCAACAAGTTGACGCCGAAGTGGGAAGGCCCTTACCGGGTAGTGCGAGTCACCAGGCCTGGCGCTGTCCGCCTGGAGACCGAAGAGGGCTTGCCAGTGAGCAACTCCTGGAACATCGAGCACCTTCGCAAGTTCTACCCGTAAGGCGCAGTTGTTCGGTTTTCTTGCTGTGATAGCGATACGGCCAGCAGGCTGCTGACGACCTGAATCCAGCGCTCGCGGCAGCGTAACGCTCCGGCAAGATCCCGGCAATGCCATTCTGTACAAGTGTTGCCGCTGGCATGTAATCCTTTGTACAGAGCAGGCACATCCCTGTGCATATTTTAATGAGATCTGTGTGCTTTACATTTATTGTTGATTTCATGTCATTCTATATGCATGTATTATCTGAGATATGTATTGCACTTGATCCCGGTAAGAGCTAACGAACCGTCAGGGTTCCATACCTTTATTTTCTCTTCTTTCTTTTTCTCAAGAGATAGAAGATTCCCTCGCGCGCAAGTTTGCCGGGGGGGTAGGAGAATGGTGGTATGGAGGACAGACGACGTTCAAGGTTGGCGCCTTGCCGGAAGAAAAGGAATAGCGACAAAAAGCAGAGCTAAGTTGCTAAACCCCTTAAGCAGATTTTGATTTTTGTAAGGCTGTATTCCCTTGAACGATTTCGGCTTTGTATGGAAAACCTGCACACGATGGAATCTTGTCGTGATCGGCTGCGCCCTTACTCTGTTTCGAGTCCGCTCAACAGTCTAGGTGGCCGCGCTGAAAGCGTCAAGATTTCTTGCCGTGAGCAGCACTACCCGCAAGCTGCTGACGACCCGAATCCAGTGCTCGCGACGGGGTTATGCTCCGGCAAGTTCCCAGCAAAGCGTAGGGTATAGGCTATACAGAAAGAAATTGAACAAAGGGAATAGCATGCCATAATTCAAAGAGAGCAAGTTATATTACATCTAGTGCTTGCCGCGTTTCTGACATAAGACGAATTGTCTTTTACATGGAATGCTGGCAGCAAGATGAGGAAGAGATAGGAGGCTACAATTAATCCCGGCGATCGCCCTCGACCCTCTTCACCTGGCTCACCCGATCGACGATGGGCGCAACAAGCTCCTCGAGAGCCTTGACGTCCGCGTCCTTCGGCAAGCTCTTCAAGGCTTTGGAGAGGTCGACGCCAGGGTTCCTGTACGCCACCTTCATCAACACCTTGCGGAGGATGAGCTGGCAGAGTTTCCGGGATTCGTCGGCCAGCTTGCTTGTCTGATTCGCCTGGAGTAGCTTGAGGGCGTCGACGAGCATGTCGAAGAACATGGTTAGCCTGGCGCTTGAGGATATGTTGTCGTCGACTGAGTATTCGAAGCCCGGCAAGTCCATGGTCTCCAGCTCCGCGCCAAGCTTCTCGGCGACGTCCGCCAGCCTGGCAGTCCAGAGCTTCACGCTTGAAGTGTACTCATTGTGGGTGGTGGCGGCGTTCTGGAGCAGCTCCTGTTCGTCATGGAGGTCTTTGATAAGAGTCCTCTCGCGAACTCGGGCGGCCTCAAGAGACTCCTCCAGCGTGGATAGCTTTAGCTTCAGATCTTCAATGGAGTCCTTGGCGGAGGAGAGCTGCTGGATCTTCTCGGATACGGCGGCCTACGTCTCCATCAGGCTGTGGAGAGCCTTGTCTCTCTCGGCCTCGAGTGTTGAGACCTTCTTGCCGTGGTCCTCGAGAGCGACCTCCAGCTGCTTCGTCTTCTCCTCCAGCAAGTTCTTGGTGGTCTCCGCAGCTCCGGCAGCGTCGAGGGCCTCTTTGAGCTTGCCAGCGTGGTCTTTAGTTAGAGCTCTGAGCGTCTTCAAGTGTTTCTGCTCAAGCTCCTGGACCCGCCGCGTGACAAGACTTTCGAGCTCTTCATCCTTGTTGCGAAGCTTGGCGGCAAGCGCCGCCTCGCGGGCGGCAAGGTCCTCTTCTTGGGCGTCAAGGCTGATGCGGCGCTGCGTCAAGAGGGCTTCTGCCGCGGCGGCTTGCTGGGCGGCCTCCTCCTGCGCTTTCTCGATGTCTGATTGCTTCAGCAGGAGGACGTTCCGCTCTTCCGCCAGCTGCTCCCGATAAATATTCAGCTCTTGGAGGGCCTCGCCATACCAAGCCTGTGTCTCCGTGACGCGTTGTTGGAAGTCTCCTTCCGCGGCCTCGACGAGCGCTGCCCGGGAGTCCAGTTTCTCCTTCCGGGCGCGATAGAGCGTCTGGAGCTTCTGATAATTGTCATTCATGGCTTGAAGTAGTTGCTCCTCCTTGGGCTCACTGACGGCAGCGACGGTGATTTCCCCGTCAAGATGTTCCCCTTCAACCAGCTCTTCAATGTTTGCCGACCCCGGCATGCTGACAACGTTCTTGCCGGCCCTGATATATTGGCTTGAGGGAGGGGCCTGGAACGACGAGGATTGGTCTTCGGCAGTCGAGGGCCCCGCGGCAGTAGAAGCGCCTGGTGCTCCTGCGGCGGAAGCGCCGTCAGTATTGCCACGGGTCTCCTCACCGGCCCCCTCGGCGGCCCTAGCGGCCTCGGCGGCAGCGGCCTTGGCGGCCTCGGCGGCAGCGGCCTTGGCGGCCTCGGCGGCAGCGGCCTTGGCGGCCTCAGCGGCAGCAGCCTCGGCGGCAGCAGCTTTGGCGGCCTCGGCGGCGGCATGCTTGGCGGCCTCTTCGGCAGCAACCTTGCCGGCTTCAGTGGCGGCATCCTTGGCGGTCTCTTCAATGACGGCGTCAGTATCCATGAGCTCTGTCAGAAGAAGATTGAAAGCCAAGAACTTGATTAAGATCAAGCTGGGAAGGAAGTCCAAGAAGACAAAAAGAAGAAAAACCAAAGCGACAAGAATTCTTTGGGGTAAGTAACTTTACCTGCGTCAAGGAAGGGGTTGCCGAAGCTTGCGCTTGCCGGCTCCTCCTCATCGTCGCGGTAGAGCTTGCCCGAAGACTCACCCCTAGGCGGTGTGATGGACGGAGGTGGCATGGCAGAGGCAGCTCCTGCTGTCGCTTCTCGCTGTTGCTCCGCTCCTGCACGCCCGGAGATGTCAGCAGAGAAGATGCACACCCCGGCACGCGCCAGTGGGTAGTGAGTAGAAGACTCACGCTGGGGGCTGCGCCGGGGGCTGCGTCGAGGGCTGCATCGAGGATTGCGTTCTGGGCTTGACTCCGAGCTGACGAGAACCGTTTCCGGCGCGCCCGAGGTGCTTGCCAGCGGCTCGACGCTCGTTGAGGTCTTGGCCCTCTTCGCCACCCTCTGTGCCAGAGTCTCCGCATCCCTGAGGAGGCAAAAACAGAGCAAGTTAATCAAGCAAAACTAGAAGGACGAGAATAAAGGCTGTGGCGGGACTCTTACTCTTCTTCTTCTTCTTCCTCGGAGCTGATGGCGGAGAGATCGAAGCCGACCCTCGCCGCAGTTCCTGACGGAGGAGGAGGAGGATTGGCCCTGGGCCGCTTGGCAGCGGCAGGTTGCGGCGCGGCCTCGCCAGCCGCCCCTTTCCCGGAAGCCTCGCTGCTTGAGGGAGGTTGGCAGGCTGGAGCGCCAGTGGCGTTCTTCCAGAGGACGCGCCTCTTTCTGTGTTGAAGAGCTGGGGGCTCTTCCTCCTCCTCTTCTTCCTCTTCGGCGGCGCCTCCGGCAAAAGAGCTCCCGGCAGCGGCTCCGCTTGGCTCCCCGGCAGCCTCGTCTCGCCCGACAAGATCTTCCAGCAGCAAGTCCTCTCCTTCGCTGGACTCAGCGCTGCCGGCTTCTTCGGCAAGGTTCGCCTCTTCTGCCCTGTTGGCGATGTAGGCGAGCTCCTCCTCCGTGGTGGCGCGGACAAGGTTCTCCGCGCGGATGGCCTTCTCCGTCAAGTTGTCGAAGAACGCCAGCGCCTGCTCCGCGGACAGCTCGATCCACCTCTCGTCGATGCTATGGGCATTAAACGCCGGCATCATGGCGATGATGGAGGTCAGTTATGAGTTGTTGCATAGTGGGACGACGCCCGCCGGCAAGTCTCCCACTGATCCAGAATTGAAGAGCTGTTGGCAGAGGGCTACGTGCCCCATGGCTGTCAGATCATTATCCAGTCCAGGCCGCACCCTCATGACGTCGGCAGCGTTCATGTACTCCCAGGCAGGGCGCCCCTTGTTCTGCAGTGGGGCGATGCGCCGGCGAAGGAAATCTGAAGCAATCATCTCCACCTTCAGCCCGGCAGCCCTGAGGCGCAGTATCCTGGTGGTGGCGATGGTGAGTTTGCTGTTGTCAGGGTCCGCGGCGCCCCAATCCTTGCCGCGGGCCACCTTCTGCTTCCGCACCTCGCAGAACGGTTGGGGCTCCTTTTCCCGGACCCAGCACCACTTGCCGCGCCACTCATCCCATCTATCGCGGTAGAGCCCCTCTGGGTATGTCTCCTTGGTTGCCGTCCTCGGGATCCAAGCGATGCTGCCGGAGAGGGCGTCGCCCCTTTGGATGCGGGGGTAGAAGTAGTGCCGGAAAAGTGCAGTTCTCGGGATGACCCCAACAAAATTCTCGCAAAGGTGCCCGAAGACGGACATACAAGTCACGGCATTCGGCGTGAAATCTAACAGCTGGAAGCCGTAGGTGAGCATGATATCTACGAAGAAATCCGAGTACGGGGGACAGAGGCCGCACCAGAAGTAATCGGCAAAGAAGGGATAGTCTCCTGGCTTTGCCTTGCGAGAAGGTACACTCACTTTGGTGGCTGGATGCGCCGTGGTCTCAGTCGCCCATGCGAACTGGTACCTCTTCTTCAAGGTCTCCGCATCAAGCGTCGAGGGGAAGACGGCGCGTTCCTTCCGCATCCTCACCAGCTTGCTCTCCGCCGCGGCGGCCGCTTCCGCCGCCTTGCCCTTGCTCAGCTTGGGCGGCATGGTGGCTATGGAAGTGGGCGCTGAAGACGTCTTGAGCGCGGTGGAGGCGGGTGGAGGGAGAAAGGCTCTGCTTTGGGCGCGAGGAAGAAGACGATGGCGACGGCTCTGAGATTGAGATTGGAAAGGCGGAGGGGGTAAATGAGCAGTGCCCTCTGCGATTCCCTTTTTATGGGGAAGGCGCGAGGCGGGCTCTTTACCGCCCGCTTTTACAGCGGAGTTTCCGCCCACGTCTCTCACGTCGCGCGATTAATGCGCGTAGTGGGGGGGGGGCGTGGTAAAAGAGATAATGATTACGAGCAGTTATTCCCTGCCACGCGTGCCCATGCACTGCTTTGGGCCTAGCCCAACAGGCCCGGCATCCGTGTATGGCCTAGGCCCGGGGGCTCCTGTCGGTGTACTAAAGTATGGGTCTTTTTGGTACCCCTTACTTGCGCACGGGCAGTTGTAGCCGTACCGCGGCAAGCCTTGCCGGGGAATAGCTAGGAGTAATCACGAGACTAAGACGACAAGGAGACATTCAAGTCAACGACCAGACCAGAAAACAGAAGACCAAAGGGTTGCGGAGGCCCGGCAAGACCCTTGCCGGCAAGGCCTCGCGCCAGACAAGACCTGGTCCCGGCAAGCCCCGGGCCCGGCAAGGATTCCGTCCCGGCAAGCCCCGGGTCCGGCAAGGATTCAGCCCCGGCAAGGCTCTGCACAGTGTGGCGCTATCGCTCCAGTGCAGTGGCCAGCCTTGTTGTTTAGGGCTTGTCCTC
The DNA here is from genome assembly GCA_039707655.1 of Elymus sibiricus. Classification (NCBI taxonomy): domain Eukaryota; kingdom Viridiplantae; phylum Streptophyta; class Magnoliopsida; order Poales; family Poaceae; genus Elymus; species Elymus sibiricus. Next base: position 495,520,056 of record CM077665.1, read on the forward strand.
ATGGTGACGTGGCGTAATGCTGGCCACGCGATGCTTAAGCGGTGCTGATGGGATGGCTGCTTTTGCCCATCCCCTGTAAAGCTTTTCCAAGCCCGAGACGCTAAGGGACACCTCGACGGACACCTCACGGTGCATTTAATGAGTTTGTCCTAAGCCGTCAGGGTTAGGTATGATAATACTGTGGTAACACTGTAGTTACTTTCCACCTCATGCCTTATCTTGTACGCCACTGTGGTAGCCCCTTTGAGTAATATAAAAGGAGGCCCGAGACGTACAGGGGAGGAGGGATGGCACTTCGAAAGCCCATTCTGCATGCGTAGCTGCTACTGTAGCTCCCAGAACTTGGCCAAGAACATCCACAATAATACAATCAAAGCAGGAGTAGGGTTTTACGCATCCGTGCGGCCCGAACCTGGGTAAATCCCCTGCGTGCTGTTCGTTAGTTCTGCTCTTGGTGCAACCCTCTCCTCTTGCCGAACCGTAAGGGATCTCCCTGATCCCATAGGTGTTCATTTCCCACGACAACTGGTTTATAGAGTGAGTTCAACTCTAGTGTAAAATTCTTTGTACAAGGTTATAGAGCTATTTAAATTCTACTGTAAAATTATTTGTACTCGGTCATAGAGCTAGTTCATTTCTAGTGTAATATTTTTGAACTAGGTGTAACGCCCCCATGTAATAGCTACAGTAATCACCCCTTTGTTAATGCCATGTCATTATGATTAACCATGCTTGAGTATCATTGCATCATATCTCATTTCAAATTCCAATTTAAACTTGCAATTCAAATCTAAAGTGAAAATAAAAGTTGTTCAAAACCAGAAACTAAAATGTTCATTAAATAGGAAATAATTCATAACTAATTATGATCAGTAAAACAACATTACTAAAAATACCTAAGTGACTCCATCAACCTCAAACAGTAGCTAGCAGCAACATTTAATATCATTTTATTTTATAAGAATTACAAATGAAATCATGTTTTACCCAAACCAATTTTTGGTGGTTGAGAATAATGCACTGTAATGTTTGAGCCAAGTCACACATTTATTAAAATTCATTTAGTGCTAAAACAATTTGCTGAACAGTAGAAATAAGAGGAAAGAGAAAAGAAAAAGAAAAGGGGCAGTGGCTTACTATGCACTTGGGCCGCAAGAGCACAGTAGCCAGCCCAGCCCGTCACCGCGGTCGTCCCCCTCCTCCCGCACGCGTCAGCGCGCGCGCGCGTCCGGCCGGCGATGGCCAGCTATCGGCCATCCCCCGGCGCCGCTGCCGCTGCGGGGAGGTTAAGAGCATCACCACGGACCCCTGGGCGAAACCCTAGCGCCCCAGATCTTTCTCCCCCTCGCGCTGCTCTCTCTCCCCCGCCTCACCCGATAGCTCGCCGCCGCTATTGCTCGTCCTCGCGGCCACCGTGCCCCATTCGCCGCTCCTCCATGCCCATCGTCACCGCCATCCTCGACTACGTCGACGCCGCCCAGCCGTTGGAGCTCATCGCCACTGCATCGTCCGCCTCGACCTCTTCTTCCTCCTCGGCCATCTTCGTCTCCGGCGCCGATTCACCACCGTCGCCCTCCCCCGAGCCTACTCTCGCACACCTGCAGGCTCTCGGTGAGCAGCCGCACCTCTCCCCTCTCTCCCCTGCGCGATTTAGCCGCCGTTGCCGCCGCATTTGGAGATGCCCGATCGCGCCGCCGCCTAGCTCATCGCCGGCGTCGTTCCGGCGACCATTTGGTCGTTTGCTGCTGCCCATCTGCTTCGCCGCATCGCACTGACCTCGCCTAGCCCCTTTGCTCGCTCGTTAGCGGCCCGCATCGCCGTTAGCCACCACCGCCCGAGCACCTCGCCGCCGGCGAGCTCCTAGCGCTCGTCTCCGGCCGTTTCAGCCCGCGAGACCGCCGCCATTCGACGCGGCGTCGTCCTGCCGTTCGAATGCGACCAGTCGCGCGTCGAATGAGGCCCCCTACGTGAATTCCGATCACCTCCCGTGGCCGTGCTGCCGCGAACGCGCCCGCCGGCGAGATTCCGGCGAGTCGCCGGCCGCCGTCAGACATGGGCACCCTGGCCCACCTCCAGTGACGCTTACAGGTGGGGCCGTGGGCCCAGTTGACCAGTCAGCGCTGCTGACTGGGCGCTCTGGCCCACTGACATGTGGGGCCCGGTCGGCTAAAACGTTTTTAATATTAACTAAATGATTAATTAAATTGTTAATTAAGTTAATTAGATAATTAAATACTAATGTGCCACTGACCAGTAGGCCCCACCTGGTTAAGTAGTCTGTTAGTTAGTTAATTAGCCACTGGGTCACTGACATGTGGGACCCACCAGTCAGATTGACTCAGGTCAGCCCCTGTTGACTACTGACGTCAGCATTGCATCATGCTGACGTCATCCCCACACTGTTTCAGATAATGTTGAATTAAATATTTAAAATAATTCTAGAAAATTAATAAAACTTTAGAAAATCATATCTTTTAAACCGTAAGTCAGATGAAAATAATTTATATATGTAAAATGATCAGAAAAATATGAAGATTCTAAATATGTAATCAAACCACCTGTCCAACACTCCTAGCTAGCTGAACATGGAACATTTTGACTGTTTTCGATAAATGAATAGTGCACAACTTTAATTAGATAAATCCAGATAAATTCCTAAATTAAGTAAATCATTTAGTTAGGCAATAAAACACATCTGCATATCATTTTAGGCTTGTCATGCATAGTGATTACATTTTGCCGTGAAATTTATGGTTTCTTCCCCCTCCTTCTCTCTCGATAGACGCCGAGACCGACGCTGTCCCAGCAGAGTTCGACTACACCCCCGACGAACAGCCGTCTGACGATCAGCCTCTCTCAGCAGAGCTTCCAGGCAAGCAAACCCCCTTGACGCATGCCTATATCACCCATTCCTTCTCCCTCCTACTTGCATTAGAAATTGCTGCTATTTTGATTTATCCTAATCTGATGCATAGCCTGTCCTTGTAACTGCTGTTGATACCTGCCTTATTATCCAAACTGCTTATTATAGGTTGGATGGAAAACCATCTGTGGCCTCTCTCCCTTGTTGTAGTTGCTCCGCTTTAGCATCTATGCCCCGATCAGATGATCGACGGGCTGAGAATAGCACATCACCGCACACCCCCTAAATTGCTCGACACTGCAGAGCTGGCATCGAGTGTCGAGGGTGATACCTCTTAGCTCACTTTCCGGATGTGTGTTACCGAGGGTGATTCCTCTTTCATCACCTCCGATTGGCTACCGTCGTGCAACTCCTCGAGTGGGAATCCATCGAGGGTGATTCCTCGGATTTCTCCTCGGTACTTGGACACACAGTTACTATGACCTTTGTTACAGGCGGGTCCACCTCGAGAGGTACCCGCGGGGAAATGTAAAGTCGGGCTGGCCCCAAGGGTGCCCACGAGTGAAAATCATTAAAGACGGGTCGGCTCCAAGAGCACCCGCGCGATACTAAATACGCCTAACGGAACTGGGTATTTGATCTGAGTGGGTCGTCGTGCCCATTTCGCACTACCACCACGTGGGATAATGGTTTAATGGGGCCCTCTACACCGTAGTATCAGCCGAAAGCTCTTCAGACGTCACAGCTCAGAGATGCGGGCTGGTTGGAGTGGGCTGGTTACGTCACTGGTGTATTCAGTGTCGCGCCTGGGCCCCGGCTACCCTCGCAACGTGCAGGAGTGCAAAGGGCGATGGCCCAAGACCCCTTTGTGCTTAGGATTTAGACCGGCGTGTTGACCTCTCTGCTGAGCTCTAGGTCGGGCTGCGATGTGTCGATCAGCCGAGGCCGGGCATTACCCAGCCAGTGTGTCCGGCCGGAGTTAATCGAGCGTGTTGGGTAACAGTAGTGCACCCCTGCAGGGAAGTTATCTATTCGAATAGCCGTGTCCACGGTAACAGGACGCTCAGAGTTGTGCCCGGATCTATGACAACTACAAATTGATGATGATTCATATTAAACTGTTAATAATGCTCTCGGGACCGCTTTCTCGCAGGGAGTCGAGAAAGGATCTCAGGGCATTGCTGTTGTATATCCACATGTATGCTACTATTATCTACTCTCTTCTGATGCTGCAAGACTACTTGAAGATGCTAGTATTCGATAGGCTAGGCCTTTCTCTCTTCTGGCATTTCTGCTATATAGTCCACAGATACAGCCTTTTCATTTGATACCAATGCATATTTAGCATAGTTCTGATGTCAGCCTTGCGAGTACGTTGGATGAGTACTCACGGTTGCTCTGCTATTCTTTTTCCCCCATACCTATGTGATGATACATCAGACGACGGAGCCCAGGAGCCAGACGACACTGCCGAAGCTTACTACCAGGAGGGTCCCGACGGCACTTACTACTGGGTTGATCCAGCCGACCAGGAGTAGTTAGGAGGCCCTAGGCAGGAGGCCTTCGCCTTTTCGATCTGTATCGTTGTTTGTGCTAGCCTTCTTAAGGCAAAACTTGACTAACTATGTCTGTACTCAGATATCATTTGTGTGTATGACTTATGTATTCGGGTCCTCGTGACCCCTGGCTTGTAATATGATGATTTATGCTTATTATTTGAGTTTAGAGTTGTGTTGTGATATCTTCCCGTGAGTCCCTGTGCTTGATCGTGCACGTTTGCGTGTATGATTAGTGCACGATTAAGTCGGGGGCGTCACAAGTTGTTATCAGAGCCGACTACCTGTAGGAAGCCCCTATCCAACTCCTTGGCCGTAGTTGAGTCTAGTGTTTCCGAACACTATTTTACTAACATGGTTGTGTGTCTTACGGGCCCACGTCGCCAACTGGGTGGTATTAGGATCTTTTATTTCTCTTCTATACTCTGGGACTCTAAACTCTCTTCCTTTCGGGTTAAATGAATTTTACTAACGCCGACACTAGGATCTCGTAATCTCGTCCACCCGGAGAGCTGGATTATTTGTGCTTGTTCCTTATCATTGATCTGATTAGCCTGATAATCATATTCTCCTTTACTTTGGTTCGCTAAACCTGTCTCTCCAAGTTGTTATACTTCTCATTGTCATTTGACAATCGTAAGTTTCCTCTGTTTCAGATGGATCGCCTGTTTCCACCGCGCCCTGCGACGCAGCATGTGCTTCGCACTTGATCTCGTGATGCCCCTGGTTTTCCAGCTGTCCTGATCGCCCTCCTGACCAGACTTGGCTACCGCTGGTACCCCGAGTATATGGTTTACGAGGATTACCGCGAGTTCAACCAGGAGCAGTACCATGCTGATGTTCGTATCTATGATCAGCGAGATGACTCAGACACCGAGTTGCACCTTTTTCACGGTATCGGTGTGGCGATTGAGATGGCAGTCCATGATGCTGCCTATTCTGCTGTCGCACGACTCCGTGGAGAGCATAGTAGCTTGGATGCCTCTGAGTTCCGATACATTCTGTATGCGCCTACTGGAGATGCTACTGGATACTACACAGCTATCTGTGCCCCTTACGAGGGTCGTCGATACGACCCGCACGTGTTGATTCAGTGCACTCAGGCTCTGGATCGCACTAACCGGGCTCTTACAGTCGAGCTGTTTGCCACTCGAGCACGTCTCTACGATGCTATGACACAGTTTCTACCAGCAGTTCGAGCAGGGATACATCCGGAGTATATCCTTTACCCGCGCAGGACTCAGATGCCGGCAGGTATCGATTGGCCTGCTGTTGGAGGTCACAGGCCTGCGCGTGGACCTCTTCTTTCAGTTTGAGACCGGGTTCTGCATCAGAGTGCACACGGAGAGCAGGACCTTTCTGCTACAGAGATTCATCGTCCGCACTTGCACTTGCAGTTACCCCGTTTCAGTGGTTTTCCCCGACGTTGATGTAGCCCGTTGTCAAACCTCCATGATAGCACGCAATATCCCTGTTGAAATCAAAGGATTGGAATTTCTTGTTTCACCCATTGTATTGAACTCTTCCACCATAGACCTCATTCTGGGAATGGATTGGTTGAAAGCTCACACTGCTTCGATCAATTGTGCCACCAAAATCATCCAACTCCTACACCCCTCAGATGAGATAGTGAACTACACCGCCCGCATTACTCAGAATGCCGAAGCTCAGATATATGCTCTGAATGCTTTGAACGCCTCACCTCTTGAGGGAATTGAGAACGTTCCAGTCGTCCGTGACTTTCCAGACTTTTTTCCGGAAGAACTTCCAGGAATACCCTCGGTTAGAGCTGTCGAGTTCGTCATCGACTTGAAGCCTGGCACTACCCCTATTGCGAAGAGTCCTTATAAGATGCCTCCACATGAACTTCTCGAGCTTAAGGAAGAAATCGACAAGTCACTGAAAAAGGGTTTCATCCGCCCCAGTTCCTCTGCTTGGGGAGCACCTTCTCTCTTTGTTAAGAAGAAGGATGGAACTAACCGACTGGTTCAGGACTATCGGCCCATTAACCAAGCAACAATCCAGAACAAATATCCATTGCCCCGGATCAACGATCTTTATGGTCAGCTTGCTGGATCCTCTGTGTTCTCGAAACTCGACTTGAGGTTGGTTTATCATCAGATCCGAGTTAGAAAGGAGGATATTCCGAAGACTGCTTTCGTTACTCGCTATGGATCATACGAGTACACTGTTATGTCCTTCGGATTAACTAATGCTCCAGCAACCTTCTCCCGATTGATGAACTATATCTTCATGGACTACCTCGACAAATTCGTCGTCGTCTACTTGGATGATATCCTTATATTTTCCAAGAATGAAGAAGAACACGCCGAACATCTTCGGCTTGTATTGGAGAAGCTGCGAGAACACCAGTTATATGCTAAGTACTCTAAGTGTGAATTTTGGTTATCCGAGGTGACTTATCTTGGTCACGTGATTTCCAAAGATGGCATTGCCGTTAACCCTGAGCGAGTTCAGGCTATTCTTGACTGGACTCCCCCGAAGAACGTCAAGCAAGTCAGGAGTTTTCTTGGACTCGCTAGTTATTGCCGCCGATTCGTCGAGAACTTCTCGAAGATTGCCAAGCCATTGACTGACCTGCTCCACAAGGGTGTTAAATTTGAATGGACAGAAAAATGTCAAGAAAGCTTTCAGACACTTAAAGATAAGTTGACATCTGCCCCAGTGTTAGCACCCCCGGATTCTGAAAAGGACTTCGTGATTTATTGCGATGCAGCTCGTCAAGGATTAGGCTGTATCCTAATGCAAGAGTGCAAAGTAAATGCTTATGGCTCTCGTCAATTACATCCTCACGAGGAGAATTATCCGGTACATGATCTCGAGCTTGCTGCAGTTATTTATGCTCTGAAGCTATGGCGACATTACCTCCTTGGTAATCGTTGCAAGATATACACGGATCATAAGAGTTTGAAGTATCTATATACTCAGCCAGACTTGAACCTTCGTCAACAAAGATGGCTCGAGACAGTAGCCGATTATGATATGAATATCTCCTACACCCCTGGCAAGGCTAATGTAATGGCCAATGCTTTGAGCCGCAAGGCTTATTGCAACAACCTCATGGTTCAGGAAGCGCAACCTATGCTATATGAAGAGCTTCGCAAATTGAACCTTCACATTGTTCCTCAGGGTTATCTTAATACCCTGGAGGTTGAGCCAGACCTCGAGCGCAACATCAAGACCAGACAGAATTATGACTCTGAAGTTGAGAAGATTAAGAAATACCTCTCCAAGGGTAATCCCTCATTCTACCATGTTGGTGAGGATGGTGCCTTGTTCTTCAAAGGCCGCCTAGTGGTCCCCAGAAGGCATAATCTGGACTCTCGTTTGGATGTTATGAAAGAAGCACATGACACGCCTTTGACTATTCACCCTGGTAGTACCAAAATGTACCAAGACATTCGTCAACGATACTGGTGGCCCGAGATGAAACTTGATATTGCTAAATATGTTGCTGAGTGTGACGTTTGCCGTCGCATCAAAGCCGAACATCAAAGGCATGCTGGAACTCTGCAACCCCTTGAAATTCCGGAATGGAAATGGGACAAAGTCCAAATGGACTTCATTACTGGTTTTCCCAGATCGCAGAAGGGTCATGATGCTATCTATGTCGTCATCGACCGATTCTCAAAGGTTGCACACTTTCTGCCTGTCAAGGAGACAATCACTGCAAGTCAGTTAGCAGACTTGTATGTTTCCAGAATAGTGTCACTCCACGGTGTTCCGTTGGAGATCAGTTCAGATCGTGGCAGCCTCTTTACTTCCAGGTTTTGTAGTAGTTTCCAAGAAGCCATGGGAACTCATCTGTCTTTTAGCACTGCTTATCACCCTCAGTCTCAGGGTCAAGTCGAAAGAGTTAACCAAGTGCTTGAAGATATGCTTCGAGCTTGCATCATCTCATTCGGTAAGAAATGGGAAGAATCTCTCCCATATGCCGAATTCTCTTACAACAATGGCTATCAAGCTAGTCTGAAGATGGCACCGTTTGAAGTTCTCTATGGACGTAAGTGTCGAACCCCTCTGAATTGGTCAGAAACTGGGGAACGTTCACTCGTTGGACCGGACATTATTCAACAAGCTGAAGAACAAGTCCACATTGTCCGTGAACATCTGAAAACTGCTCAGTCTCGTCAGAAGAGCAACTATGACCGAAAGCACAAGGTAATGGTCTATCAGCCTGGTGAGCAAGCTTACCTTCGTGTCACTCCGATGAAGGGCACTCATCGGTTCGGAATCAAGGGCAAGTTAGCTCCTCGCTATATTGGCCCGTTCCTCATTCTCGGTAGTCGAGGAGAAGTGGCATATCAATTGGAATTGCCGCCAAACCTTTCTAAAGTGCATGATGTCTTTCATGTGTCGCAACTTCGTCGCTGTTTTAAGGATCCTATCCGAGCTGTGGATCATGAGGTACTTGAATTTCGAGAAGATCTGTCTTATCCAGAATATCCGATCCGCGTTCTTGATCAAACTGAACGTCGGACTCGTCAAAAGTCGATCAAGTTCCTCAAGGTTCAGTGGTCAAATCATTCTGAGGATGAAGCCACTTGGGAACGCGAGGACCGTCTTCGTGAAGAATACCCTGCTTTCTTTCAGTCTTCCTCTTAATTCTTGGGACAAGAATTCTTGTTAGAGGAGGAGAATTGTAACGCCCCCATGTAATAGCTACAGTAATCACCCCTTTGATAATGCCATGTCATTATGATTAACCATGCTTGAGCATCATTGCATCATATCTCATTTCAAATTCCAATTTAAACTTGCAATTCAAATCTAAAGTGAAAATAAAAGTTGTTCAAAACCAGAAACTAAAATGTTCATTAAATAGGAAATAATTCATAACTAATTATGATCAGTAAAACAACATTACTAAAAATGCCTAAGTGACTCCATCAACCTCAAATAGTAGCTAGCAGCAACATTTAATATCATTTTATTTTATAAGAATTACAAATGAAATCATGTTTTACCCAAACCAATTTTTGGTGGTTGAGAATAATGCACTGTAATGTTTGAGCCAAGTCACACATTTATTAAAATTCATTTAGTGCTAAAACAATTTGCAGAACAGTAGAAATAAGAGGAAAGAGAAAAGAAAAAGAAAAGGGGCAGTGGCTTACTGTGCACTTGGGCCGCAAGTGCACAGTAGCCAGCCCAGCCCATCACCGCGGTCGTCCCCCTCCTCCCGCACGCGTCAGCGCGCGCGCGCGTCCGGCCGGCGATGGCCAGCTGTCGGCCATCCCTCGGCGCCGCTGCCGCTGTGGGGAGGTTAAGAGCATCACCACGGACCCCTGGGCGAAACCCTAGCGCCCCAGATCTTTCTCCCCCTCGCGCTGCTCTCTCTCCCCCGCCTCACCCGATAGCTCGCTGCCGCCGTTGCTCGTCCTCGCGGCCACCGTGCCCCATTCGCCGCTCCTCCACGCCCACCGTCACCGCCATCCTCGACTACGTCGACGCCGCCCAGCCGTTGGAGCTCATCGCCACTGCATCGTCCGCCTCGACCTCTTCTTCCTCCTCGGCCATCTTCGTCTCCGGCGCCGATTCACCGCCGTCGCCCTCCCCCGAGCCTACTCTCGCACACCTGCAGGCTCTCGGTGAGCAGCCGCACCTCTCCCCTCTCTCCCCTGCGCGATTTAGCCGCCGTTGCCGCCACATTTGGAGATGCCCGATCGCGCCGCCGCCTAGCACGTCGCTGGCGTCATTCCGGCGACCATTTGGTTGTTTGCTGCTGCCCATCTGCTTCGCCGCATCGCACTGACCTCGCCTAGCCCCTTTGCTCGCTCGTTAGCGCCCGCATCGCCGTTAGCCACCACCGCCCGAGCACCTCGCCGCCGGCGAGCTCCTAGCGCTCGTCTCCGGCCGTTCCAGCCCGCGAGACCGCCGCCATTCGACGCGGCGTCGTCCTGCCGTTCGAATGCGACCAGTCGCGCGTCGAATGAGGCCCCCTACGCGAATTCCGATCACCTCCTGTGGCCGCGCCGCCGCGAATGCTCCCGCCGGCGAGATTCCGGCGAGTCGCCGGCCGCCGTCCGACGTGGGCGCCCTGGCCCACCTCCAGTGACGCTGACTGGTGGGGCCGTGGGCCCAGTTGACCAGTCAGCGCTGCTGACTGGGCGCTCTGGCCCACTGACATGTGGGGCCCGGTCGGTTAAAACATTTTTAATATTAACTAAATGATTAATTAAATTGTTAATAAAGTTAATTAGATAATTAAATACTAATGTGCCACTGACCAGTAGGCCCCACCTGGTTAATTACTCTGTTAGTTAGTTAATTATCCACTGGGTCACTGACATGTGGGACCCACCCGTCAGATTGACTCAGGTCAGCCCCTGTTGACTGCTGACGTCAGCATTGCATCATGCTGACGTCATCCCCACACTGTTTCGGATAATGTTGAATTAAATATTTAAAATAATTCCAGAAAATTAATAAAACTTTAGAAAATCATATCTTTTAAACCGTAAGTCAGATGAAAATAATTTATATATGTAAAATGATCAGAAAAATATGAAGATTCTAAATATGGAACATTTTGACTGTTTTCGATAAATGAATAGTGCACAACTTTAATTAGATAAATCCAGATAAATTCCTAAATTAACTAAATCATTTAGTTAGGCAATAAAACACATCTACATATCATTTTAGGCTTGTCATGCATAGTGATTGCATTTTGCCGTGAAATTTATTGTTTCTTCCCCCTCCTTCTCTCTCGATAGACGCTGAGACCGACGCCGTCCCAGCAGAGTTCGACAACACCCCCGACGAGCAGCCGTCTGATGATCAGCCTCTCTCAGCAGAGCTTCCAGGCAAGCAAACCCCCTTGACGCATGCCTATATCACCCATTCCTTCTCCCTCCTGCTTGCATTAGAAATTGCTGCTATTTTGATTTATCCTAATCTGATGCATAGCCTGTCCTTGTAACTGCTATTGATACCTGCCTTATTATCCAAACTGCTTATTATAGGTTGGATGGAAAACCATCTGTGGCCCCTCTCCCTTGCTGTAGTTGCTCCGCTTTAGCAGCTGTGCCCCGATCAGATGATCGACGGGCTGAGAACAGCACATCACCGCACACCCCCTAAATTGCTCGACACTGCAAAGCTGGCATCGAGTGCCGAGGGTGATACCTCTTAGCTCACTTTCGATGGTGCCTCTGTAGAATAGCTTCCCGAATGTGTGTTACCGAGGGTGATTCCTCTTTCATCACCTCCGATTGGCTACCGTCGTGCAACTCCTCGAGTGGGAATCCATCGAGGGTGATTCCTCGGATTCCTCCTCGGTACTTGGACACACAGTTACTATGACCTTTGTTACAGGCGGGTCCACCTCGAGAGGTACCCGCGGGGAAATGTAAAGTCGGGCTGGCCCCAAGGGTGCCCGCGGGTGAAAATCATTAAAGACGGGTCGGCTCCAAGAGCACCCACACGATACTAAATACGCCTAACGGAACTGGGTATTTGATCTGAGTGGGACGTCGTGCCCATTTCGCACTACCACCACGTAGGATAATTGTTTAATGGGGCCCTCTACACCGTAGTATCGGCCGAAAGCTCTTCAGACGTCACAGCTCAGAGATGCGGGCTGGTTGGGGTGGGCTGGTTACGTCACTGGTGTATTCAGTGTCGCGCCTGGGCCCCGGCTACCCTCGCAACGTGCAGGAGTGCAAAGGGCGATGGCCCAAGACCCCTTTGTGCTTAGGATTTAGACCGGCGTGTTGACCTCTCTGGTGAGCTCTAGGTCGGGCTGTGATGTGTCGATCAGCCGAGGCCGGGCATTACCCAGCCAGTGTGTCCGGCCGGAGTTAATCGAGCGTGTTGGGTAACAGTAGTGCACCCCTGCAGGGAAGTTATCTATTCGAATAGCCGTGTCCACGGTAACAGGACGCTCAGAGTTGTTCCCGGATCTATGACAACTACAAATTGATGATGATTCATATTAAATTGTTAATAATGCTCTCGGGACCGCTTTCTCGCAGGGAGTCGAGAAAGGATCTCAGGGCATTGCTGTTGTATATCCACATGTATGCTACTATTATCTACTCTCTTCTGATGCTGCAAGACTACTTGAAGATGCTAGTCTTCGATAGGCTAGGCCTTTCTCTCTTCTGGCATTTCTGCTATATAGTCCACAGATACAGCCTTTTCATTTGATACCAATGCATATTTAGCATAGTTCTGATGTCAGCCTTGCGAGTACTTTGGATGAGTACTCACGGTTGCTCTGCTATTCTTTTTCCCCCATACCTATATGATGATACATCAGACGACGGAGCCCAGGAGCCAGACGACATTGCCGAAGCTTACTACCAGGAGGGTCCCGACGGCACTTACTACTGGGTTGATCCAGCCGACCAGGAGTAGTTAGGAGGCCCTAGGCAAGAGGCCTTCGCCTTTTCGATCTGTATCGTTGTTTGTGCTAGCCTTCTTAAGGCAAAACTTGACTAACTATGTCTGTACTCAGATATCATTTGTGTGTATGACTTATGTATTCGGGTCCTCGTGACCCCTGGCTTGTAATATGATGATTTATGCTTATTATTTGAGTTTAGAGTTGTGTTGTGATATCTTCCCATGAGTCCCTGTGCTTGATCGTGCACGTTTGCGTGTATGATTAGTGCACGATTAAGTCGGGGGCGTCACACTAGGTTATAGAGCTAGTTCAACTCTACTATAAATTATTTGAACTAGGCTATATAGCTAGTTCAACTCTAGTGTAAAATTATTTGAACTAGGTAGTAGAGCTAGTTCAACTCTAGTGTAAAATTATTTGAAATAGGTTATAGGGCAAGTTCAACTCTAGTGTAAAATTATTTGTACTAGGTCATAGAGCTAGTTCATTTCTAGTGTAATTTTGTTTAAACTAGGTTATAGAGCTAGTTTAACTCTAGTTAAAAATTATTTGAACTAGGTTATAGAGCTAGTTCCACACTAGAGTAAAATTATTTAAAATAGGTAGTGGAGCTAGTTTAACTCTAGTGTTAAATTATTTGAACTAGGTTATAGAGCTAGTTCAAATATAGTGTAAAATTATTTTTACTAGGTTATAGAGCTAGTTTAACTCTAGTGTAAAATTATTTGCACTAGGTTTTAGAGCTAGTTCAATTCTACTGTAAAATTATTTGTACTAGGTAATATAGCTAGTTCAGTTCTAGTGTAATATTCTTGAACTTGGTTATAGATCTAGTTCAACTCTTCTGTAAAATTATTTGTACTATGTTATATAGCTAGTTCAACTCTAGTATACAATTATTTGAACTAGGTAGTAGAGCTTGTTCAACTCTAGTGTAAAATTAATTAAACTAGATTATAGAGCTAGTTCAAATCTAGTGTAAAATTATTTGAACTAGGTCATATAGCTAGTTCAACTCTAGTGTAAAATTATTTGTACTAGGTTATAGAGCTAGTTCAACACTAGTGTAAATTTTTTTGCACTAGGATTTAGATCTAGTTCATTCTATTGTAAAATTATTTGTACTAGGTCATATAGCTAGTTCATTTCTAGTGTAATATTCTTAAACTTGGTTATAGATCTAGTTCAACTCTATTGTAAAATTATTTGAACTAGGTTTTAGAGCTAGTTCAACACTAGTGTAAAATTATTTAAAACAGGTAGTAGAGCTAGTTCAACTCTAGTGTAAAACTATTTGTACTAGGTCATAGAGCTAGTTTAGTTCTAGTGTAATTTTGTTTGAACTAGGTCATAGAGGTAGTTAAACTCTAGTTAAAAATTATTTGAACTTGATTATAGAGCTAGTTCACCTCTAGTGTAAAATTATTTTTACTACATTATAAAGCTAGTTTAACTCTAGTGTAAAATTATTTGTAATAGGTTGTTGAGCTAGTTCAATTCTACTGTAAAATTATGTGTACTACGTCATATAGCTAGTACATTTCTAGTGTAATATTCTTGAACTTGGTTATAGAGCTAGTTCAACTCTACTGTAAAATTATTTGTACTTGGTTATATAGCTTGTTCAACTCTAGAGTAAAATTATTTGTACTAGGTTATATAGCTAGATCAACTCAAGTGTAAAATTATTTGAACTAGGTAGTAGAGCTAGTTCAACTCTAGTGTAAAATTATTTAAACTAGATTATAGAGCTAGTGCAAATATAGTGTATAATTATTTGTACTAGGTTATAGAGCTAGTTCAACACTAGTGTAAATTTTTTTGCACTATGTTTTAGAGCTAGTTCAATTCTATTGTAAATTTTTTTGTACTAGGTCATATAGCTAGTTCATTTCTAGTGTAATATTCTTAAACTTGGTTATAGATCTAGTTCAACTCTATTGTAAAATTATTTGAACTAGGTTTTAGAGCTAGTTCAACACTAGTGTAAAATTATTTAAAACAGGTAGTAGAGCTAGTTCAACTCTAGTGTAAAACTATTTGTACTAGGTCATAGAGCTAGTTTAGTTCTAGTGTGATTTTGTTTGAACTAGGTCATAGAGGTAGTTAAACTCTAGTTAAAAATTATTTGAACTAGATTATAGAGCTAGTTCAACTCTAGTGTAAAATTATTTTTACTACATTATAAAGCTAGTTTAACTCTAGTGTAAAATTATTTGTAATAGGTTGTTGAGCTAGTTCAATTCTACTGTAAAATTATTTGTACTAAGTCATATAGCTAGTACATTTCTAGTGTAATATTGTTGAACTAGGTTATAGAGCTAGTTCAACTCTACTGTAAAATTATTTGTACTAGGTTATATAGCTTGTTCAACTCTAGAGTAAAATTATTTGTACTAGGTTATATAGCTAGATCAACTCAAGTGTAAAATTATTTGAACTAGGTAGTAGAGCTAGTTCAACTCTAGTGTAAAATTATTTAAACTAGATTATAGAGCTAGTGCAAATCTAGTGTAAAATTATTTGTACTAGGTTATAGAGCTAGTTCAACACTAGTGTAAATTTTTTTGCACTAGGTTTTAGAGCTAGTTCAATTCTATTGTAAAATTTTTTGTACTAGGTCATATAGCTAGTTCATTTCTAGTGTAATATTCTTAAACTTGGTTATAGATCTAGTTCAACTCTATTGTAAAATTATTTGAACTAGGTTTTAGAGCTAGTTCAACACTAGTGTAAAATTATTTAAAACAGGTAGTAGAGCTAGTTCAACTCTAGTGTAAAACTATTTGTACTAGGTCATAGAGCTAGTTTAGTTCTAGTGTAATTTTGTTTGAACTAGGTCATAGAGGTAGTTAAACTCTAGTTAAAAATTATTTGAACTAGATTATAGAGCTAGTTCAACTCTAGTGTAAAATTATTTTTACTACATTATAAAGCTAGTTTAACTCTAGTGTAAAATTATTTGTAATAGGTTGTTGAGCTAGTTCAATTCTACTGTAAAATTATTTGTACTAAGTCATATAGCTAGTACACTTCTAGTGTAATATTGTTGAACTAGGTTATAGAGCTAGTTCAACTCTACTGTAAAATTATTTGTACTAGGTTATATAGCTTGTTCAACTCTAGAGTAAAATTATTTGTACTAGGTTATATAGCTAGATCAACTCAAGTGTAAAATTATTTGAACTAGGTAGTAGAGCTAGTTCAACTCTAGTGTAAAATTATTTAAACTAGATTATAGAGCTAGTGCAAATCTAGTGTAAAATTATTTGAACTAGCTCATAGAGCTAGTTCAACTCTAGTGTAAAATTATTTGTACTAGGTTATAGAGCTAGTTCAATTCTAGTGTAAAGTTATTTGAACTATGTCATACAGCTAGTTCAACTCTAGTGTAAAATTATTTGAACCAGGTAGTAGAGCTAGTTCAACTCTACTGTAAAATTATTTGCATTCGGTTATATAGCTAGTTCAACTCTAGAGTAAAATTATTTGTACTAGGTTATATAGCTAGATCAACTCAAGTGTAAAATTATTTGAACTAGGTAGTAGAGCTAGTTCAACTCTAGTGTAAAATTATTTAAACTAGATTATAGAGCTAGTTCAAATCTAGTGTAAAATTATTTGAACAAGCTTATAGAGCTAGTTCAACTCTAGTGTAAAATTATTTTTACTAGGTTATAAAGCTAGTTCAGTTCTAGTGTAAAATTATTTGAATTAGGTCATAGAGCTAGTTCAACTCTAGTGTAATTTTTTTTGAACCAGGTAGTAGAGCTAGTTCAAGTCTGGTGTAAAATTATTTGAACTGGTTTATAGAGCGAGTTCAACTCTAGTGTAAAATTATTTGTACTAGGTTATAGAGCTATTTCAAATCTAGTGTAAATTTTTTTGTACTAGGTCATAGAGCTAGTTCATTTCTAGTGTAATATTTTTGAACTAGGTTATAGAGCTAGTTCAACTCTACTATAAATTATTTGAACTAGGTTATATAGCTAGTTCAACTCTAGTGTAAAATTATTTGAACTAGGTAGTAGAGCTAGTTCAACTCTAGTGTAAAATTATTTGAAATAAGTTATAGAGCTAGTTCAACTCTAGTGTAAAATTATTTGTACTAGGTCATAGAGCTAGTTCATTTCTAGTGTAATTTTGTTTGAACTTGGTGATAGAGCTAGTTTAACTCTAGTTAAAAATTATTTAAACTAGGTTATAGAGCTAGTTCCACACTAGTGTAAAATTATTTAAAATAGGTAGTGGAGCTAGTTTAACTCTAGTGTAAAATTATTTGAACTAGGTTATAGAGCTAGTTCAACTCTAGTGTAAAAATATTTGTACTAGGTGATAGAGCTAGTTTAACTCTAGTGTAAAATTATTTGCACTAGGTTTTAGAGCTAGTTCAATTCTACTGTAAAATTATTTATACTAGGTCATATAGCTAGTTCATTTCTAGTGTAATATTCTTGAACTTGGTTATAGAACTAGTTCAACTCTACTGCAAAATTATTTGCACTAGGTTATATAGATAGTTCAACTCTAGTGTAAAATTATTTGTACTAAGTTATATAGCTAGATCAACTCTAGTGTAAATTCTTTGAACTAGGTAGTAAAGCTAGTTCAACTCTAGTGTAAAATTATTTAAACTAGGTTATAGAGCTAATTGAAATCTAGTGAAAATTATTTGTACTAGGTTATAGGACTAGTTTAACTCTAGTGTAGAATTATTTGAACTAGGTCGCAGAGCTAGTTCAACTTTACTGTAAAATTATTTGAACTAGGTCATAGAGCTAGTTCAACTCTAGTGTAAAATTATTTGCACCAGGTAGTAGAGCTAGTTCAACTCTGGTGTAAAATTATTTTAACTGGTTTATAGAGTGAGTTCAACTCTAGTGTAAAATTCTTTGTACTAGGTTATAGAGCTATTTAAATTCTACTGTAAAATTATTTGTACTCGGTCATAGAGCTAGTTCATTTCTAGTGTAATATTTTTGAACTAGGTTATAGAGCTAGTTCAACTCTACTATAAATTATTTGAACTAGGCTATATAGCTAGTTCAACTCTAGTGTAAAATTATTTGAACTAGGTAGTAGAGCTAGTTCAACTCTAGTGTAAAATTATTTGAAATAGGTTATAGGGCAAGCTCAACTCTGGTGTAAAATTATTTGTACTAGGTCATAGAGCTAGTTCATTTCTAGTGTAATTTTGTTTGAACTAGGTTATAGAGCTAGTTTAACTCTAGTTAAAAATTATTTGAACTAGGTTATAGAGCTAGTTCCACACTAGAGTAAAATTATTTAAAATAGGTAGTGGAGCTAGTTTAACTCTAGTGTTAAATTATTTGAACTAGGTTATAGAGCTAGTTCAAATCTAGTGTAAAATTATTTGTACTTGGTTATAGAGCTAGTTTAACTCTAGTGTAAAATTATTTGCACTAGGTTTTAGAGCTAGTTCAATTCTACTGTAAAATTATTTGTACTAGGTCATATAGCTAGTTCATTTCTAGTATAATATTCTTGAACTTGATTATAGATCTAGTTCAACTCTTCTGTAAAATTATTTGTACTATGTTATATAGCTAGTTCAACTCTAGTATACAATTATTTGAACTAGGTAGTAGAGCTTGTTCAACTCTAGTGTAAAATTATTTAAACTAGATTATAGAGCTAGTTCAAATCTAGTGTAAAATTATTTGAACTAGGTCATATAGCTAGTTCAACTCTAGTGTAAAAAATTTTGTACTAGGTGAAAGGATCGAGATGGACCTAGAGGGGGGGTGAATAGGTACAATTACAAATTTTAATTATTACTTAGCAATTTTAGGCAATAATGCGGAATATGAATGTGAGCTTAACAATTGCAAAGGTGATTCTAGTGCTAAGCAATATAAGCAACTACAACAAGTATTAAGATATGCAAGCACAATATGGTGAAAGTAAAAGCTAAGAGACAAACAACCACAAGTAGGGAGCTAGGGTTAGGGTTAACCAGAGCTCCGAGAGACGAGGATGTATGCCGATGTTCACTTCCTTGGAGGGAAGCTAGTCACCGTTAGAGAGGTGGATGTTACCACGAAGGCACACCAACGCCACGAAGTCTCACCCTATTCTCCCCTTGAGACAACACCACGAAGGCGTTTCTCAACCACTAGTGGTAGACCTTGAGGTGGTCTCCAAACCTTCACAACCACTCCAGGGGGCAATCACAATGTTTGATTCCTCACCGAAGAACTCCTACCGCCTAGGAGTCTCCAACCTCCAAGAGTAACAAGAACAAAGGGGAAAGCTCAAGACTTGCTCAAATCACAAATTGCTTCGGTCAAGACAAGGGGAAGGAGTGGATCTATCACTTGATTGGAGAACCTCTCGAGAACTCTCCTAAATCCCTTTGGGATCTAGGATTTGGTGTATGAGAATGGGAGAGAGAGTAGAGTGTGTTCTTGTGTTCTTCCAAAGTGAATGGTCATCTCTCTCACGGGGTGGGGGAGAGATATTTATAGTGCCACTCAATAAGTGGCCGTTGGAGCCACTTAAACTGCACAGACGTCGGACGTCCGACGTATGTTGGACGTCCGGTGTCTTGTGAGACACCGGACAGCCGACAAATCACCGGTCGTCCGACAGCTCTGAGGAGACCAGGACCGTGTGTGCGTGTACTGGTGGTGAGGAGGTAACGCCGGCCATCCGGAACGTGTCGGCCATCCGATGTCCCAAGAGACACCGGACATCCGACAGATGCCGGATATCCGACGATTCGGTTCTGCAAAGGATGCACCGGATTTCCGGCGCACGCCGGTCGACCGGCGCACCGGACGTCCGACAATTTGGTTCGGTTGGGGACAGACCGGATTTCCGGTCTCTTCACCGGAAATCTGACGTTTTGGCTCTACACGGTGTACACCGGATTTCCGGTGAATACCGGTCGTCCGGAGGGCGATGAGTGACCGGACGTCCGACCACTGTCGGTCGTCCGAGAGAACTGAGACCAAATGGGATGTTCATCCTAGGCACGAATAAGTGGGACATATGTGAAGTGCCTAGGGGTGTTTTGTGGATGAAGAATGTGACACATGTGTATAAATGAGAGAATGAAGTTTGAAGCAATAGTGGGTTTTGAGCAAATCCTTCACGAGCCCCGATGATCCCCTCTTAATAGTGCGGGATCCCTATACTCAAGAACAAACCGAAAAGCCTAAGCTATTTTATCTTGTTTCTTCGTTCTTGAGCAATATACGATTATGTAGTCATGATCCACACATGATTCCTCGGGGACTAAAACCTGAGATATACTTGACAAACATGATTAGTCCCCTATATGTATTTTGTCATCAACATCAAAATAAGATTAAGGGCATGATTGTACTTTCAATCTCCCCCTTTTTGGTAGTTGATGACAAAACACATATAGCTCTCAATCGAAATAGATATATGTTATCTTAGGAGAGCATTAGTAGAAGAGCTCCCCCTAAGCATGTGCATAGATGATCTTGACGTAACACACGATGCACAAGTAAGGAGAGCTCCCCCTCAAACTTACAACCATTTACACATTTGAGCAGTAGATATAAATTTGACAATACTCAAATGCATAATGAGTGATGAAGCAACAATGATAATCAAAGAGACTAAACTCTATATAATATGCAGTGAAACAATATTAGCATAGTCTCCAACTCATAGATAGACAAAGATTCATCACACATAGTTCATACAACCATCACAAATAGTTTTAACACCAAATAAAACTAGTGCTCATGCCATACATTAAATCACGGAAGAAGCAAGGCAATGAGACTAGGATACACTCCTAAGATAAATCACTTCTCCCCCTTGGCATCAAGTACCCAAAAGGGACGAGGAGAAGAGCAGCATGGGATCGCACATCATCGTCGTCGTCATCGCGAGCACCACTGCCTCCAGCCTCATCGAAAAATCGGCCCATTCACGGCCAGAGGGAAAACCGAAGTCCGAAGGAGGGGCCTCAGGAAGACGCTCATCGTCGCCCACGTCAGTAGCACCGGAGTCTCGCAGTCGTGCCTTCAGTGAATTCTTGGACTTGACCAGGCGAGAGACAACGTCATGGTTCTGCTGGCAGTGGAAGGAGAAGGCCTTCATCATCGCTGAATGGGCCTTCCCTAGGAACCGGGCAATGCGACCAAACGGGGCAGAGCCGGAAGGAGAAGGCCTACTGCAGGCAGGACGAGGACGTGCCTCAGCACGTCGAGCAGTAGCAGAGGGATTGGGAACATAATCATCAGCCATATGAGGAGGAATGTCCCACTTCTGGAGTGTAGAGGTCCTGACCAAAGGAAACGGGGAAGCATGCTCAATGAGAGCCTGAATAAACGGTGCATGTGGGAATGCCCGCTTATACTGAAGGCTCGCCAGACGAATCTCATGCCAGATAAAGTGAGGAACATTGATCTTGCCCTTCGGAGACTCATACAGGCGATGCATGAGATCAATACAGTAGCTGCTGCAGGACCCCTTGTCACCCATCTTAGGATAGATGGTGCGAATCACACACTGATAGATGATGAACCCAACATTAGGAAATCCAAGTTCAGCAACAAAGTCCTCATAGGAAGCAGTGAGCTCGGTGTCAGAAGTCATCCATGAGATGGTCTTGTTAGGATGGAAAAAGCATGTGGCATAAAACTGAAGGATGGCCGCCTCGTTGAAGTCATGCTGGTAAGCAAATGGCAGAGCAAGTCCAGAAGACTCAATAAGCCCAATGGCATCAGGGTACTTCTCGGGATTGGCACGAATGTGATCCAAGTCAATGTAGTGGTGCACTGAAAGACCCTTTGGAAGAATGACAGTTGTGAAAATGTCAGCCTGCACATTGGTGCGGAACCTGTGGTCCATAGAGTCTTGCTCAACCTCAAATTGATTAATATCACGACGGAACTTGAAATATGCGGCCTTGGGCACTTTGGTGAAATCCTTGAGTTCACGCCCAAGAAGCTGAGGAGGCTCAATAGATATGCGGCGACCTTCCTCATTTGGTTGCACCGGTGGAGGAGGAGGCATATAGGTAGGCCGCCGAGAACTGGGGTGTCTGGTAGGAACGACCACAAATTCAGCGCGTTACTCATACTCCATCTCCTCTTCATAGTCAGATGCGTCGGGAGAAGAGGAACCCTCATACACAGGGCGTTTGTCAGCTCGCTTCCGCGGACATTGACGCTCCTGGGAGTCATCCGAGCCACCGCGACGAGAAGCTGAAAAACGACATGAATACGAGGAAGTGTAAGGAGAGGGTTCGAGACCACAAGGAAGCGATGTGGAACGAAGAAATTACCGAGAGCAGAAGAGCCCCCGGTATCCTTGCGGGCCGTGTGCTTGACTTTCGGCATTGTTGGTTCACCACAACCCTCGGGTGAAGGAATAGGAGGCCGGAGAGGGAGGAACGACGAAGGGGCGACCCCGGCGGCGCGGCGGCGACTGGAGGGGCGTGGTGGGGAGGGGACCGAATAGGGCAACTGCCCGTTCGATTCCGTCCCCAGCGATTTATATGGGCCGCAGAGATTACCGGATGACCGACATTTGTCGGACGTCCGGAACCTGTTAGGTGCGCGCGAACTACCAGGCGTCGGACGACCGGAACGTGTCGTACGTCCGAGGCCTGGAGTGGAACGGCTCTGGTTGTGAAGTACCGGAAAACCGGTACGTGTCGGACGACCGGACGCCTGCGAGACACCGGACGACCGACGAATGTCGGACGTCCGGAAAGGATCAAGAGTTTTGGTTTTCCTTAGGTGTTTATAGGTTTGCTTAGTGATGCGAAAGGGTAGTACCCATAGTAGATATAGAATTGAGTATATATGTATATATATGGCACACCATATATGTTCTATGCATAACAACCAACATAATGACAATCAAACCCTTCAAGGAAGGGGCGGTGGCCATGGCCACCATGTGTGAGTATATGGGACTTGACACCACGAAGATTTTAACCTTGGGTTCAAAGTCACAACTCCATCATTTAAAGTACCGTGGTCACATAGAGATGACCAAAGTAACTTTGAGAGTGTTTGTTTCATTTATGCATCATATAGAGAGAAGAAAATTCATGAATTGAAGTTCTCCCCCTAAATACATGCCTACACCTAGACAAACATGAATAAAATGCATGCATGGGCACAAGATATCACATAATGCTATCAAGCTCCAAGATACCAAGTTCACGCCTTAGTTGACAAAACCTTGCTTCATCCAAGGGTTTGGTGAAGATGTCGGCAAGTTGCATATCCGTTCCAACATGAGCAATATCAATGTCTCCTTTTTGCACATGGTCTCTCAAGAAATGATACCGAATGTCAATGTGCTTGGTGCGAGGGTGTTGAACGGGGTTGTTGGCAATCTTGATTGCACTTTCATTGTCACATAGAAGAGGCACATGTCTGTAAGTGCTTCCATAATCCTTCAAGGTTTGCCTCATCCATAGAAATTGTGTTGCACAACTTGTGGTTGCAATATACTCGGCTTCGGTGGTGGAGAGGGAGACGCAATTTTGTTTCTTCGAGGACCAACTTACCAAGGAGCGTCCAAGAAATTGGCATGCACCGGAGGTTGACTTCCGGTCCACCTTGTCTCCGGCCCAATACGCATCCGTGTACCCAATGAGATCAAACTTGGCATCCTTGGGGTAGCATAGGCCCAACGTTGGGGTGTGAACAAGGTATCTAAGAATATGCTTAACCGCCGTATGATGGCTTTCCCGAGTGGAAGCTTGATATCTTGCACACATGCCTACACTTAACATGATGTCCGGTCTAGATGCACAAAGGTAAAGCAAGGAACCAATCATAGAGCGGTAAAGAGTGGGGTCAAAAGGTGTACCATTTGTGTCTTCACTAAGTACAATCTTGGTTGGCATGGGTGTCTTACATGGCTTGGCATCGGTCATCCCAAACTTCTCAAGTAGATCCTTGGTGTACTTGGTTTGAGACAGAAATATTCCTTCTTGAAATTGTTGAATTTGAAATCCGAGAAAGAACTTCAAGTCCGCGTTGAGTGATATCTCAAAATTCTTGGTCATTGAGGCCGCAAACTTCTTGCACAAATGAGCGTTAGGAGAACCAAAAATGATGTCATCTACATAGACTTGGCATAGAATCAAATCACCTTTATCCCTCTTAGTAAAAAGAGTGGGATCAATCAACCCTTTCACAAAACCATCATCGATTAAAAACTTCTTAAGATGATCATACCAAGCACGAGGTGCTTGTTTGAGGCCATACAAAGCCTTGTGAAGTTTATAAACATAGTCTTTGTGATCGGGATCGACGAACCCAGGTGGTTGTGACACAAATACCTCCTCTTGTAGAGGACCGTTAAGAAAAGCACTCTTCACATCCATTTGATGTAAGCTGAAACCATTGAAAGCGGCATAAGCAAGCAAGATGCGAATAGACTCAAGACGGGCAACGGGAGCAAAGGTCTCGTCAAAGTCCAAACCTTCAACTTGAGAGAACCCTTGTGCCACTAACCTTGCCTTGTTTCGAATGATGATGCCGTGATCATCTTGCTTGTTCTTGAAGATCCATTTGGTTCCAATGACATTGTGTTCCTTGGTTGGCCTCTCCACTAGTGTCCACACTTTGTTGCGTTCGAAGTTGTTCAACTCTTCTTGCATGGCCACAAGCCAATCGGCATCCATCAATGCATCTTGGACCTTGAGTGGATCAATACTAGACACAAACGAGAAGTGAGCACAAAAATTGGTCAATTGTTTACGAGTGACTCTACCTTCCGATATGCCGGTGAGAATTTGATCAACATCCACACGACGGGCCACACGAGGCATGATGGAGGTTAAGGTGTCTCGAGGTTCCACTTCATTTCCATCATCCACATCCTCAACATACGGATCATTTATGTGTGGTGGAAGATCTTCCTCTTCAAGTTCCACTTGTTGGAACACTTCATCGTGACAAGGCACATCATCTTGAATTATGGGCTCCTCTTGTTGAGGACCATTTTCTTGTTCTTGGATTATGGGCTCCTCTTGAGTAATGGGATCTTGTGGTGGTGTGGGTGATGTAGTAGCTTGGGAATGAGTGAAGCTTGTGTCTTCTTCTTCATCTTCATGAGGTACTTGTTCCATTGGAAGAAGAGCACCAACACCCATTGTCAAGATATCTTGTGAGGGATCTTCATCACCTACATCACTTAGATCAACTTGCTCCCCATGGGAGCCATTAAATTCATCAAACACCACATCACAAGATTCTACAACACATCCATTGGATTTGTTGTAGACCCTATAGGCGTGAGAGTTTGATCCATAACCAACAAATATACCCTCAATTGTTTTGGATTGAAATTTTCCTAACCGTTCTCTCTTATTGAGAATGAAGCACTTGCAACCAAATACTCGGAAGTACTTGACGTTTGGCTTGTTTCCGGTTATGAGCTCATATGGGGTCTTCTCCAAGATCTTGCGAAGGAAGAGCCAGTTTGATGCGTGACATGCGGTGTTGACGGCTTCGGCCCAAAAGCTATGTGGTGACTTGTACTCATCCAACATGGACCTTGCCATTTCCACAAGTGTGCGGTTCTTCCTCTCGGCTACACCGTTTTGTTGAGGGGTGTAAGGTGCGGAATATTGATGCTCAATCCCCTCATCACTAAGAAATTCTTCCAAGGTGTAGTTCTTAAACTCGGAGCCATTGTCGCTTCTTATTGCCAAGATCTCTTTGTCGAACTTCCGTTGAGCTTGCTTGGCAAAATCAATGAAGGTGATCTTCGTCTCGTCCTTGGACTTGAGGAAAAACACCCATGTGTATCTTGAGTAATCATCAACAATGACAAGACCATACTTCTTCCCACCAAGACTAGCCCATGATGGAGGGCCGAAGAGATCCACATGAAGGAGCTCCAAAGGCCTAGACGTTGATACAATATTCTTGGGTGGGTGCTTTGTTTGATGTTGCTTCCCGGCTATGCATGCACTACACACACGATCTTTCTCAAAAGAAACATTGGTTAGTCCGAGGATGTGGTCACCCTTTAAGAGATCTTTAAGATTTCTCATGCCGACATGGGCTAGCCGGCGATGCCATAGCCACCCCTTGTCGGCCTTGGCCATTAGAAAAGTTGCATGGAAGGTGCTCTCTTTCGAGAAATCAACCGTGTAAAGGTTGCCATCCAACTCTCCAACAAAGGCCACTTCGAGGGTATCTCTCTTAAATACTTTCACATCCGTTAGTCCAAATAGTGTTTCATAACCAACGGAAGCCAATTGGCGAACGGAAAGCAAATGATATTTAAGGGATTGGACAAGCATGACATTTGCAAGAGACATGTCATTAGTAATAGCCACCTTGCCCAATCCAAGTACCTGTCCTTTTGATCCTCCACCAAACACAATGCTCATAAATGGTTTAATGGCTTCCATGAAATCCATGAGCAATTTCCTATCTCCGGTCATATGGTTGGTGCATCCACTATCGATCACCCATTTAACTCCACCGGAGAAGGGAACCTACACACAATTCAACTCTTGATTAGAGGCACCCATTTTGCAATGGGACCTCTCAAGTTAGAAACAAGGGTCTTAGGGACCCAAATTGCATAGTAACGAAATGCATTACGAGGACCAATAAATTGAGCGTAAACATCTCCATCCTTTGTCTTATGAAGCACATAGGATGGAGGCATGAATCCCTTTTGCTTATTGGGAGTGGGCATGCCCCTAGTGGCCTTCCCACTCACAACCTTGTCAACTTTACCCTTTCCTTTCTTCTTGTGTCCTTCACGAACAAATGTCTCCTTGATGGGCGTGGTGCACTTTTGAGAAGCCATCTTCTTCTTGCTTGTGCTTGGCTCAAATCCAAGCCCTTCCTTGGCTACCACCTCCTTATGTTGGCTCAACACTTCATTGAGGTTCTTTTGTCCTTGGGCACAATACATGAGCCCTCTCTCAAGTTGTGCTTTTAGAGAGCGGTTCTCCTCAAGAATAGTTGCTAGATCACCACTAGGGTTAGTAATACAAGCATCAACATTTATAATGGGTGAGGAGTAAGCCTTGCCAAGAGTCTCTAGATACGTAAGTTTAAGTTTCTCAAAGCTCTTTGTAAGAATGGTGAGCTCATTTTCCTTAGTCTTGAGAGACAAGCTTAGAAGCTCACAATCCTTAGAAAGAGTAGCATGAGACTCTTCAAGCTTACTCTTATCATTCATCAACTCCTTGCATGAGCTTTTAGCCTTTTTCAAGGAGGCAAGTTTCTTAGCATGTATGTCAATGTTATTACCAATTTTTAAGCACAATTCATCATTACGTGCTTCCTCATATTGGACTTTCCGCTCAAGGATTTCACATTTTTCCTTTTCATCGGTAAAGAGGGTTTCCAGTTTCTTAATGGTGAGGGTGTGCTTACTGACCATCTCCATAAGCATACGAAACATAATGGTGAGGGAGCACATGACTTTCTCTATTTTGGCAAATTTAGGATCATTCATATCATCATCATCATGGTTATCCTCCGCATCAGGATACTCATCACTAGAGGAAGGAGGAGTAAAGAGAGGGGGGTTTGGACGAGGCGTTACCTTGACCTTGTCTGAGGAAACTTGTTGCTCATGGTCATCCACCGCGGTCTTAGCCATGAGGCACTTGTGAGCGTTGCCCTTATAGTCCTTCATGTAGTTGTAGGTGACAACTTCACCACCCTTGTTGACAAGCCGCAAGGTGGTTTGGGAGTCTTGTGCTACTCCGGCAACACCACCAACGTCGTCGGGGTCGGATTCTTCTTGAGCAACCATTGCCTTCCCTTCTCTCTTCTTGAGCTTGGAGTTCAAAGGGTTTGGCAACTTCTTCTTCACAAAGGTCTTGGGAAACCTTGGTCTATCTTCTCTCTTCTCATAGGGGCACTCGTTGGAGAAGTGGGTGGTCTCTTCACAGTTGTAGCAACTTCTCACTTTCTTCTTTGGGAATCTTCCCTTGAATTTTCCCGCGCTAAACTTCTTCACGAAGAGGGCAATTTCATCATAGGAGGGGCACTCACCCGAGTCAATCTCATCACCATCTTCATCCTCATCATCTTCATCACTTTGCTCTTCATCGTACACTTGCTTGGCCTTCAATGCAAGATTGGTCTTTGGAGTTGAAACACCATGCATGGCAAGGTGTCTTGTTGCATTGGCCTTGGATTCATCAAACAATTGGAATGTGGAAATGATGTCATCGGGAGACATGTCCTTGAAACCATACTTGCCCCTTATGTCCCACACCATTTGATGATGATAAGGTGCAAGGGCATTTAGTAGCTTGTCCACGAGGAACTTCTTCGTCATGTTGAATCCATCTTGGCTCTTGTCACAATCATAGGACTCAATGTCGGCGGCAAGAGTCATGAGACGCTCGAGAAGATGCTTGGGGGTTTCACCTTTCTCCATACAAAAGTATTGTAATGCCCCTTTCGCAATCTCATACCGTGCAAGCCGGAGAGTGGTGGTACCGGTCTTGGTCATCACAATGCTATCCCATAGCTCCTTGGCACTTGTGAGGTGAATGTAGGGCCTTTTCTGCTTGTTAGACATGAACTTCCTTATTAGCATAGTTGCGGTGTCGTTGAGATGCTTGTCATATGCTTCACCCGGTGTGAGGTTCTTCGGGTTGACGGGGCTGTAGCCGTTCTCCAAGATTTCCAGCATCTCGTCGTTGGTGAATCGGAGATGATCCTGCATCCCAACTCTCCAAAGAGAAAAATCGGCAGTGTCATCAAGCAAAGGAGGCTTACCCCCAGGGTTATACTTAGGTTTTTCCGGTTTGGGTTTTGGATAAAGCCATGACACACCGGAGTTGTCATTGTTAGGAGGTTGTTGACCCAACTGAGGAATGGGCGCAGTTGACCCCGGAGCCACACCACTTGAGTTAACAAGTGGCATAGGATTCGGAGCCATTGCGGCAATCCCCATTTGGACCAAGGCCTCGACAGAAGCGTCATGCTCCGCCTTTTGCTTAGCAAGGGCCTTTTCCAAATCCTCAGCGGAGAATGTCTTATGCTCTTCCGAAGAAGAAGCATCCCTCTCTTGAGGATTTGGACCCAAGGGGGTCCCATCGGGGTTCATCTCGCTCTAGGGCGGTTAAGCCACAAGATTAGAGCACGAGGCTCTGATACCAATTGAAAGGATCGAGATGGACCTAGAGGGGGGGGGGGGTGAATAGGTACAATTACAAATTTTAATTATTACTTAGCAATTTTAGGCAATAATGCGGAATATGAATGTGAGCCTAACAATTGCAAAGGTGATTCTAGTGCTAAGAAATATAAGCAACTACAACAAGTATTAAGATATGCAAGCACAATATGGTGAGAGTAAAAGCTAAGAGACAAACAACCACAAGTAGGGAGCTAGGGTTAGGGTTAACCGGAGCTCCGAGAGACGAGGATGTATGCCGATGTTCACTTCCTTGGAGGGAAGCTAGTCACCATTAGAGAGGTGGATGTTACCACGAAGGCACACCAACGCCACGAAGGCTCACCCTATTCTCCCCTTGAGACAACACCACGAAGGCGTTTCTCAACAACTAGTGGTAGACCTTGAGGTGGTCTCCAAACCTTCACAACCACTCCAGGGGGCAATCACAATGTTTGATTCCTCACCGAAGAACTCCTACCGCCTAGGAGTCTCCAACCTCCAAGAGTAACGAGAACAAAGGGGAAAGCTCAAGACTTGCTCAAATCACAAATTTCCACAAGGGGAAGGAGTGGATCTATCACTTGATTGGAGAACCTCTCGAGAACTCTCCCAAATCCCTTTGGGATCTAGGATTTGGTGTATGAGGATGGGAGAGAGAGTAGAGTGTGTTCTTGTGTTCTTCCAAAGTGAATGGTCATCTCTCTCACGGGGTGGGGGAGAGATATTTATAGTGCCACTCAATAAGTGGCCGTTGGAGCCACTTAAACTGCACAGACGTCGGACGTCCGACGTATGTCGGACGTCCGGTGTCTTGTGAGACACCAGACAGCCGACAAATCACCGGTCGTTCGACAGCTCGGAGGAGACCAGGACCGTGTGTGCGTGTACTGGTGGTGAGGAGGTAACGCCGGCCATCCGGAACGTGTCGGCCATCCGATGTCCCAAGAGACACCGGACATCCGACAGATGCCGGATATCCGACGATTCGTTTCTGCAAAGGATGCACCGGATTTCCGGCGCACGCCGGTCGACCGGCGCACCGGACGTCCGACAATTTGGTTCGGTTGGGGACAGACCGGATTTCCGGTCTCTTCACTGGAAATCCGACGTTTTGGCTCTGCACGGTGTACACCGGATTTCCGGTGAATACCGGTCGTCCGGAGGGCGATGAGTGACCGGACGTCCGACCACTCTCGGTCGTCCGAGAGAACAGAGACCAAATGGGATGTTCATCCTAGGAACGAATAAGTGGGACATATGTGATGTGCCTAGGGGTGTTTTGTGGATGAAGAATGTGACACATGTGTATAAATGGGAGAATGAAGTTTGAAGCAATAGTGGGTTTTTAGCAAATCCTTCACGAGGCCCGATGATCCCCTCTTAATAGTGCGGGATCCCTATACTCAAGAACAAACCGAAAAGCCTAAGCTATTTTATCTTGTTTCTTCGTTCTTGAGCAATATACGATTATGTAGTCATGATCCACACATGATTCCTCGGGGACTAAAACCTGAGATATACTTGACAAACATGATTAGTCCCCTATATGTATTTTGTCATCAACATCAAAATAAGATTAAGGGCATGATTGCACTTTCAATCTCCCCCTTTTTGGTAGTTGATGACAAAACACATATAGCTCTCAATCGAAATAGATATATGTTATCTTAGGAGAGCATTAGTAGAAGAGCTCCCCCTAAGCATGTGCATAGATGATCTTGACGTAACACACGATGCACAAGTAAGGAGAGCTCCCCCTCAAACTTACAACCATTTACACATTTGAGCAGTAGATATAAATTTGACAATACTCAAATGCATAATGAGTGATGAAGCAACAATGATAATCAAAGAGACTAAACTCTATATAATATGCAGTGAAACAATATTAGCATAGTCTCCAACTCATAGATAGACAAAGATTCATCACACATAGTTCATACAACCATCACAAATAGTTTTAACACCAAATAAAACTAGTGTTCATGCCATACATTAAATCACGGAAGAAGCAAGGCAATGAGACTAGGACACACTCCTAAGATAAATAACTTCTCCCCCTTGGCATCAAGTACCCAAAAGGGACAAGGAGAAGAGCAGCATGGGATCACACATCATCGTCGTCGTCATCGCGAGCACCACTGCCTCCAGCCTCATCGAAAAAATCGGCCCATTCACGGCCAGAGGGAAAACCGAAGTCCGAAGGAGGGGCCTCAGGAAGACGCTCATCGTCGCTCACGTCAGTAGCACCGGAGTCTCGCAGTCGTGCCTTCAGTGAATTCTTGGACTTGACCAGGTGAGAGACAACGTCATGGTTCTGCTGGCAGTGGAAGGAGAAGGCCTTCATCATCGCTGAATGGGCCTTCCCTAGGAACCGGGCAATGCGACCAAACGGGGCAGAGCCGGAAGGAGAAGGCCTACTGCAGGCAGGACGAGGACGTGCCTCAGCACGTCGAGCAGTAGCAGAGGGCTTGGGAACATAATCATCAGCCATATGAGGAGGAATGTCCCACTTCTGGAGTGTAGAGGTCCTGACCAAAGGAAACGGGGCAGCATGCTCAATGAGAGCCTGAATAAACGGTGCATGTGGGAATGCCCGCTTATACTGAAGGATCGCCAGACGAATCTCATGCCAGATAAAGTGAGGAACATTGATCTTGCCCTTCGGAGACTCATACAGGCGATGCATGAGATCAATACAGTAGCTGCTGCAGGACCCCTTGTCACCCATCTTAGGATAGATGGTGCGAATCACACACTGATAGATGATGAAATATGGGGACCTCCAGATGGCCACTTGGTTAACATCACGAAGGCGGTCTTCCTCCGCAATGTCAGCCAAATCCTTGAGCAAGAAGCCACACTTGTCAATAGTTTTCGGACGGTGATTGGGATCATCCTTGTGGATTTTGAACCCAACATTAGGAAATCCAAGTTCAGCAACAAAGTCCTCATAGGAAGCAGTGAGCTCGCTGTCAGAAGTCATCCATGAGATGGTCTTGTTAGGATGGAAAAAGCATGTGGCATAAAACTGAAGGATGGCCGCCTCGTTGAAGTCATGCTGGTAAGCAAACGGCAGAGCAAGTCCAGAAGACTCAATAAGCCCAATGGCATCAGGGTACTTCTCGGGATTGGCACGAATGTGATCCAAGTCAATGTAGTGGTGCACTGAAAGACCCTTTGGAAGAATGACAGTGGTGAAAATGTCAGCCTGCACATTGGTGCGGAACCTGTGGTCCATAGAGTCTTGCTCAACCTCAAATTGATTAATATCACGACGGAACTTGAAATATGCGGCCTTGGGCACTTTGGTGAAATCCTTGAGTTCACGCCCAAGAAGCTGAGGAGGCTCAATATATATGCGGCGACCTTCCTCATTTGGTTGCACCGGTGGAGGAGGAGGCATATAGGTAGGCCGCCGAGAACTGGGGTGTCTGGTAGGAACGACCACAAATTCAGCGCGTTCCTCATACTCCATCTCCTCTTCATAGTCAGATGCATCGGGAGAAGAGGAACCCTCATACACAGGGCGTTTGTCAGCTCGCTTCCGCGGACGTTGACGCTCCTGGGAGTCATCCGAGCCACCGCGACGAGAAGCTGAAAAATGACATGAATACGAAGAAGTGTAAGGAGAGGGTTCGAGACCGCAAGGAAGCGATGTGGAACGAAGAAATTACCGCGAGCAGAAGAGCCCCCGGTATCCTTGCGGGCCGTGTGCTTGACTTTCGGCATTGCTGGTTCACCACAACCCTCGGGGGAAGGAATGGGAGGCCGGAGAGGGAGGAACGACGAAGGGGCGACCCCGGCGGCGCGACGGCGACTGGAGGCGCGTGGTGGGGAGGGGACCGAATAGGGAAACTACCCGTTCGATCCCGTCCCCAGCGATTTATATGGGCCGCAGAGTTTACCGGACGACCGACATTTGTCGGACGTCCGGAACCTGTTAGGTGCGCGCGAACTACCGGGCGTCGGACGACCGGAACGTGTCGGACGTCCGAGGCCTGGAGTGGAACGGCTGTGGTTGTGAAGTACCGGAAAACCGGTACGTGTCGGACGACCAGATGCGTGCGAGACACCGGACGACCGACGAATGTCGGACGTCCGGAAAGGATCAAGAGTTTTGGTTTTCCTTAGGTGTTTATAGGTTTGCTTAGTGATGCGAAAGGGTAGTACCCATAGTAGATATAGAATTGAGTATATATATATATATATATGGCACACCATATATGTTCTATGCATAACAACCAACATAATGACAATCAAACCCTTCAAGGAAGGGGCGGTGGCCGTGGCCACCATGTGTGAGTATATGGGAGTTGACACCACGAAGATTTTAACCTTGGGTTCAAAGTCACAACTCCATCATTTAAAGTACCGTGGTCACATAGAGATGACCAAAGTAACTTTGAGAGTGTTTGTTTCATTTATGCATCATATAGAGAGAAGAAAATTCATGAATTGAAGTTCTCCCCTAAATACATGCCTACACCTAGACAAACATGAAGAAAATGCATGCATGGGCACAAGATATCACATAATGCTATCAAGCTCCAAGATACCAAGTTCACGCCTTAGTTGACAAAACCTTGCTTCATCCAAGGGTTTGGTGAAGATGTCGGCAAGTTGCATATCCGTTCCAACATGAGCAATATCAATGTCTCCTTTTTGCACATGGTCTCTCAAGAAATGATACCGAATGTCAATGTGCTTGGTGCGAGGGTGTTGAACGGGGTTGTTGGCAATCTTGATTGCACTTTCATTGTCACATAGAAGAGGCACATGTCTGTAAGTGATTCCATAATCCTTCAAGGTTTGCCTCATCCATAGCAATTGTGTTGCACAACTTGCGGTTGCAATATACTCGGCTTCGGCGGTGGAGAGGGAGACGCAATTTTGTTTCTTCGAGGACCAACTTACCAAGGAGCGTCCAAGAAATTGGCATGCACCGGAGGTTGACTTCCGGTCCACCTTGTCTCTGGCCCAATCCGCATCCGTGTACCCAATGAGATCAAACTTGGCATCCTTGGGGTAGCATAGGCCCAACGTTGGGGTGTGAACAAGGTATCTAATAATATGCTTAACCGCCGTATGATGGCTTTCCCGAGGGGAAGCTTGATATCTTGCACACATGCCTACACTTAACATGATGTCCGGTCTAGATGCACAAAGGTAAAGCAAGGAACCAATCATAGAGCGGTAAAGAGTGGGGTCAAAAGGTGTACCATTTGTGTCTTCACTAAGTACAATCTTGGTTGGCATGGGTGTCTTACATGGCTTGGCATCGGTCATCCCAAACTTCTCAAGTAGATACTTGGTGTACTTGGTTTGAGACAGAAATATTCCTTCTTGAAATTGTTGAATTTGAAATCCGAGAAAGAACTTCAAGTCCGCGTTGAGTGATATCTCAAAATTCTTGGTCATTGAGGCCGCAAACTTCTTGCACAAATGAGCGTTAGGAGAACCAAAAATGATGTCATCTACATAGACTTGGCATAGAATCAAATCACCTTTATCCCTCTTAGTAAAAAGAGTGGGATCAATCAACCCTTTCACAAAACCATCATCGATTAAAAACTTCTTAAGATGATCATACCAAGCACGAGGTGCTTGTTTGAGGCCATACAAAGCCTTGTGAAGTTTATAAACATAGTCTTTGTGATCGGGATCGACGAACCCAGGTGGTTGTGACACAAATACCTCCTCTTGTAGAGGACCGTTAAGAAAAGCACTCTTCACATCCATTTGATGTAAGCTGAAACCATTGAAAGCGGCATAAGCAAGCAAGATGCGAATAGACTCAAGACGGGCAACGGGAGCAAAGGTCTCGTCAAAGTCCAAACCTTCAACTTGAGAGAACCCTTGTGCCACTAATCTTGCCTTGTTTCGAATGATGATGCCGTGCTCATCTTGCTTGTTCTTAAAGATCCATTTGGTTCCAATGACATTGTGTTCCTTGGTTGGCCTCTGCACTAGTGTCCACACTTTGTTGCGTTCGAAGTTGTTCAACTCTTCTTGCATGGCCACAAGCCAATCGGCATCCATCAATGCATCTTGGACCTTGAGTGGCTCAATACTAGACACAAACGAGAAGTGAGCACAAAAATTGGTCAATTGTTTACGAGTGACTCTACCTTCCGATATGCCGGTGAGAATTTGATCAACATCCACACGACGGGCCACACGAGGCATGATGGAGGTTAAGGTGTCTCGAGGTTCCACTTCATTTCCATCATCCACATCCTCAACATACGGATCATTTATGTGTGGTGGAAGATCTTCCTCTTCAAGTTCCACTTGTTGGAACACTTCATCGTGACAAGGCACATCATCTTGAATTATGGGCTCCTCTTGTTGAGGACCATTTTCTTGTTCTTGGATTATGGGATCCTCTTGAGTAATGGGATCTTGTGGTGGTGTGGGTGATGTAGTAGCTTGGGAATGAGTGAAGCTTGTGTCTTCTTCTTCATCTTCATGAGGTACTTGTTCCATTGGAAGAAGAGCACCAACACCCATGGTCAAGATATCTTGTGAGGGATCTTCATCACCTACATCACTTAGATCAACTTGCTCCCCATGGGAGCCATTAAATTCATCAAACACCACATCACAAGATTCTACAACACATCCATTGGATTTGTTGTAGACCCTATAGGCGTGAGAGTTTGATCCATAACCAACAAATATACCCTCAATTGTTTTGGATTGAAATTTTCCTAACCGTTCTCTCTTATTGAGAATGAAGCACTTGCAACCAAATACTCGGAAGTACTTGACGTTTGGCTTGTTTCCGGTTATGAGCTCATATGGGGTCTTCTCCAAGATCTTGCGAAGGAAGAGCCAGTTTGATGCGTGACATGCGGTGTTGACGGCTTCGGCCCAAAAGCTATGTGGTGACTTGTACTCATCCAACATGGACCTTGCCATTTCCACAAGTGTGCGGTTCTTCCTCTCGGCTACACCGTTTTGTTGAGGGGTGTAAGGTGCGGAATATTGATGCTCAATCCCCTCATCACTAAGAAATTCTTCCAAGGTGTAGTTCTTAAACTCGGAGCCATTGTCGCTTCTTATTGCCAAGATCTCTTTGTCGAACTTCCGTTGAGCTTGCTTGGCAAAATCAATGAAGGTGATCTTCGTCTCGTCCTTGGACTTGAGGAAAAACACCCATGTGTATCTTGAGTAATCATCAACAATGACAAGACCATACTTCTTCCCACCAAGACTAGCCCATGATGGAGGGCCGAAGAGATCCACATGAAGGAGCTCCAAAGGCCTAGACGTTGATACAATATTCTTGGGTGGGTGCTTTGTTTGATGTTGCTTCCCGGCTATGCATGCACTACACACACGATCTTTCTCAAAAGAAACATTGGTTAGTCCGAGGATGTGGTCACCCTTTAAGAGATCTTTAAGATTTCTCATGCCGACATGGGCTAGCCGGCGATGCCATAGCCACCCCTTATCGGCCTTGGCCATTAGACAAGTTGCATGGAAGGTGCTCTCTTTCGAGAAATCAACCGTGTAAAGGTTGCCATCCAACTCTCCAACAAAGGCCACTTCGAGGGTATCTCTCTTAAAGACTTTCACATCCGTTAGTCCAAATAGTGTATCATAACCAACGGAAGCCAATTGGCGAACGGAAAGCAAATGATATTTAAGGGATTGGACAAGCATGACATTTGCAAGAGACATGTCATTAGTAATAGCTACCTTGCCCAATCCAAGTACCTGTCCTTTTGATCCTCCACCAAACACAATGCTCATAAATGGTTTAATGGCTTCCATGAAATCCATGAGCAATTTCCTATCTCCGGTCATATGGTTGGTGCATCCACTATCGATCACCCATTTAACTCCACCGGAGAAGGGAACCTACACACAATTCAACTCTTGATTAGAGGCACCCATTTTGCAATGGGACCTCTCAAGTTAGAAACAAGGGTCTTAGGGACCCAAATTGCATAGTAACGAAATGCATTACGAGGACCAACAAATTGAGCGTAAACATCTCCATCCTTTGTCTTACGAAGCACATAGGATGGAGGCATGAATCCCTTTTTCTTATTGGGAGTGGGAATGCCCCTAGTGGCCTTCCCACTCACAACCTTGTCAACTTTAGCCTTTCCTTTCTTCTTGTGTCCTTCACGAACAAATGTCTCCTTGATGGGAGTGGTGCACTTTTGAGAAGCCATCTTCTTCTTGCTTGTGCTTGGCTCAAATCCAAGCCCTTCCTTGGCTACCACCTCCTTATGTTGGCTCAACACTTCATTGAGGTTCTTTTGTCCTTGGGCACAAGACATGAGCCCTCTCTCAAGTTGTGCTTTTAGAGAGCGGTTCTCCTCAAGAATAGTTGCTAGATCACCACTAGAGTTAGTAGTACAAGCATCAACATTTATAATGGGTGAGGAGTAAGCCTTGCCAAGAGTCTCTAGATACGTAAGTTTAAGTTTCTCAAAGCTCTTTGTAAGAATGGTGAGCTCATTTTCCTTAGTCTTGAGAGACAAGCTTAGAAGCTCACAATCCTTAGAAAGAGTAGCATGAGACTCTTCAAGCTTACTCTTATCATTCATCAACTCCTTGCATGAGCTTTTAGCCTTTTTCATGGAGGCAAGTTTCTTAGCATGTATGTCAATGTTATTACCAATTTTTAAGCACAATTCATCATTACGTGCTTCCTCATATTGGACTTTCTGCTCAAGGATTTCACATTTTTTCCTTTTCCTCGGTAAAGAGGGTTTCGAGTTCCTTAATGGTGAGGGTGTGCTTACTCACCATCTCCATAAGCATACGAAACATAATGGTGAGGGAGCACATGACTTTCTCTATTTTGGCAAATATAGGATCATTCATATCATCATCATCATGGTTATCCTCCGCATCAGGATACTCATCACTAGAGGAAGGAGGAGTAAAGAGAGGGGGGTTTGGACGAGGCGTTACCTTGATCTTGTCTGAGGAAACTTGTTGCTCATGGTCATCCACCGCGGCCTTAGCCATGAGGCACTTGTGAGCGTTGCCCTTATAGTCCTTCATGTAGTTGTGGGTGACAACTTCACCACCCTTGTTGACAAGCCGCAAGGTGGTTTGGGAGTCTTGGGCTACTCCGGCAACACCACCAACATCATCGGGGTCGGATTCTTCTTGAGCAACCATTGCCTTCCCATCTCTCTTCTTGAGCTTGGAGTTCAAAGGGTTTGGCAACTTCTTCTTCACAAAGGTCTTGGGAAACCTTGGTCTATCTTCTCTCTTCTCATAGGGGCACTCGTTGGAGAAGTGAGTGGTCTCTTCACAGTTGTAGCAACTTCTCACTTTCTTCTTTGGGAATCTTCCCTTGAATTTTCCCGCGCTAAACTTCTTCACGAAGAGGGCAATCTCATCATAGGAGGGGCACTCATCCGAGTCAATCTCATCACCATCTTCATCCTCATCATCTTCATCACTTTGCTCTTCATCGTACACTTGCTTGGCCTTCAATGCAAGATTGGTCTTTGGAGTTGAAACACCATGCATGGCAAGGTGTCTTGTTGCATTGGCCTTGGATTCATCAAACAATTGGAATGTGGAAATGATGTCATCGGGAGACATGTCCTTGAAACCATACTTGCCCCTTATGTCCCACACCATTTGATGATGATAAGGTGCAAGGGCATTTAGTAGCTTGTCCACAAGGAACTTCTTCGTCATGTTGAATCCATCTTGGCTCTTGTCACAATCATAGGACTCAATGTCGGCGGCAAGAGTCATGAGACGCTCGAGAAGATGCTTGGGGGTTTCACCTTTCTCCATACAAAAGTATTGTAATGCCCCTTTCGCAATCTCATACTGTGCAAGCCGGAGAGTGGTGGTACCGGTCTTGGTCATCACAATGCTATCCCATAGCTCCTTGGCACTTGTGAGGTGAATGTAGGGCCTTTTCTGCTTGTCAGACATGCCCTTCCTTATGAGCATAGTTGCGGTGTCATTGAGATGCTTGTCATATGCTTCACCCGGTGTGAGGTTCTTCGGGTTGACGGGGCTGTAGCCGTTCTCCAAGATTTCCAACATCTCGTCGTTGGCGAATCGGAGATGATCCTGCATCCCAACTCTCCAAAGAGAAAAATCGGCAGTGTCATCAAGCAAAGGAGGCTTACCCCCAGGGTTATACTTAGGTTTTTCCGGTTTGGGTTTTGGATAAAGCCATGACAAACCGGAGTTGTCATTGTTAGGAGGTTGTTGACCCAACTGAGGAATGGGCGCAGTTGACCCCGGAGCCACACCACTTGAGTTAACAAGTGGCATAGGATTCGGAGCCATTGCGGCAATCCCCATTTGGACCAAGGCCTCGACAGAAGCATCATGCTCCGCCTTTTGCTTAGCAAGGGCCTTTTCCAAATCCTCAGCGGAGAATGTCTTATGCTCTTCCGAAGAAGAAGCATCCCTCTCTTGAGGATTTGGACCCAAGGGGGTCCCATCGGGGTTCATCTCGCTCTAGGGCGGTTAAGCCACAAGATTAGAGCACGAGGCTCTGATACCAATTGAAAGGATCGAGATGGACCTAGAGGGGGGGGGTGAATAGGTACAATTACAAATTTTAATTATTACTTAGCAATTTTAGGCAATAATGCGGAATATGAATGTGAGCCTAACAATTGCAAAGGTGATTCTAGTGCTAAGCAATATAAGCAACTACACCAAGTATTAAGATATGCAAGAACAATATGGTGAAAGTAAAAGCTAAGAGACAAACAACCACAAGTAGGGAGCTAGGGTTAGGGTTAACCGGAGCTCCGAGAGACGAGGATGTATGCCGATGTTCACTTCCTTGGAGAGAAGCTAGTCACCGTTAGAGAGGCGGATGTTACCACGAAGGCACACCAACGCCACGAAGGCTCACCCTATTCTCCCCTTGAGACAACACCACGAAGGCGTTTCTCAACCACTAGTTGTAGACCTTGAGGTGGTCTCCAAACCTTCACAACCACTCCAGGGGGCAATCACAATGTTTGATTCCTCACTGAAGAACTCCTACCGCCTAGGAGTCTCCAACCTCCAAGAGTAACAAGAACAAAGGGGAAAGCTCAAGACCTGCTCAAATCACAAATTGCTTCGGTCAAGACAAGGGGAAGGAGTGGATCTATCACTTGATTGGAGAACCTCTTGAGAACTCTCCCAAATCCCTTTGGGATCTAGGATTTGGTGTATGAGGATGGGAGAGAGAGTAGAGTGTGTTCTTGTGTTCTTCCAAAGTGAATGGTCATCTCTCTCACGGGGTGGGGGAGAGATATTTATAGTGCCACTCAATAAGTGGCTGTTGGAGCCACTTAAACTGCACAGACGTCGGACGTCCGACGTATGTCGGACGTCCGGTGTCTTGTGAGACACCGGACAGCCGACAAATCACCGGTCGTCCGACAGCTCTAAGGAGACCAGGACCGTGTGTGCGTGTACTGGTGGTGAGGAGGTAACGCCGGCCATCCGGAACGTGTCGGCCATCCGATGTCCCAAGAGACACCGGACATCCGACAGATGCCGGATATCCGACGATTCGGTTCTGCAAAGGATGCACCGGATTTCCGGCGCACGCCGGTCGACCGGCGCACCGGACGTCCGACAATTTGGTTCGGTTGGGGACATACCGGATTTCCGATCTCTTCACCGGAAATCCGACGTTTTGGCTCTGCACGGTGTACACCAGATTTCCGGTGAATACCGGTCGTCCGGAGGTCGATGAGTGACCGGATGTCCGACCACTGTCGGTCGTCCGAGAGAACAGAGACCAAATGGGATGTTCATCCTAGGCACGAATAAGTGGGACATATGTGAAGTGCCTAGGGGTGTTTTGTGGATGAAGAATGTGACACATGTTTATAAATGAGAGAATGAAGTTTGAAGCAATAGTGGGTTTTGAACAAATCCTTCACGAGCCCCGATGATCCCCTCTTAATAGTGCGGGATTGTAGCGTCCCGACTCAAAACGAGTCAAGCCTCTGTGTGTCAGTGCCATCCCTGGATCAGTATGCTGGCACACACAGTACATCAATGTATATATCAAAGTGCAATCACATGTAAATAACGTAAAATTGATATATACCTCTTAAATCTCAGCGGAAACAGTCAACGGGAGTGGAGTCCCAATAAACACCAACGGCAGGTTGAGTGTAGACCGTAACCCTGAATCGTACTCTTACTCGTCGTAGAAAAGTATCTGCAACATAAGACGTTGCAGCCGTGTAGGTCAGTACATTGAATGTACTGGCAAGATCACCATAGAATGAAATGATAAAAACTATTCTATATGCAAAAGGCTTTATGGCTCTGTGTCTGAGTTTTTGCAGAAAAGCTGGTTTTATTTTCCCTACAACAAAGGAGTCAAGCGGAAAACACTACAAAATTTGGTTGTTAATGAGATGGTTCCACCAACCAATTCTCATGTCCCAAAATTATTAATAGACCCACTCATCATAAAATTTTATTAATTGTGTTGAGACTGGCTGATAGTATCATCTCCGGTGCTCATGTTGTCCGTAACCGGGGACACGGCTAATCGATTAGTTTAACACTCTGCAGAGGTTTGTACACTTTACCCGCAAGATTCGATCCCTCTCGTTGTGTCCTCGCACTGCATGATGTTTGAGAACGAGACGAT
This sequence comes from Elymus sibiricus, assembly GCA_039707655.1. Lineage (NCBI taxonomy): Eukaryota > Viridiplantae > Streptophyta > Magnoliopsida > Poales > Poaceae > Elymus > Elymus sibiricus. Next base: position 495,561,614 of record CM077665.1, read on the forward strand.
CGAAACATGGTCTTCCAAAGTGATCCTCTGATAGAAAGTCAGTGCCCATCCAATCCTACCGTTCTTCTACGTCTCGTAGCAATCGGACCTACCAGAGTCACCACTAAGGTCAACCAAGCCAGAGCCCATATTGACTTGCGGTTGCACACGTAAGCTTTCCGGCCTTGAAGTATCCATCCATCTCTTTGAGCCTGGGTGGCATTCCGTTGGGATGATCACAGGTAGATACCAGGATTCCCGGCATAACCATGATAGATATCAGGCTGCCAAAAATGCATGTCCAATCCACCCAGAGGTATATTGAGTCCTTGAAGTCTTGATCATCATGCAGGTCTTGAAATAATTAATTAACCTCACAACACTCCTGAATCTCACAACCAAACCCCGTCTACTAAAGCGTAGCAATTGTGAAGTAACGTCCCTTCCCGGGCAATGGTAACAGGGTGTTGGGTTTCTCCTACCTCATGATACTACAACAAGTTCAAGCTCAATATCCTACTGGATGTATGATGGAGAGATTTATTCTAATGCAAATAAAACATAGGTAATGTAAGATGATCAAAGTGAACTTGCCTGTACAGTTGATGAAGATAAATATCTCTCTCAGAAATAACTTGATAGAACTATTCGTCACTCTCCGATGAAAATCTATATAATCAAACATTGCACTCATATAAGCAATCATACTAGCAATCAATACTAGCAATCAATAAGCCAAACCAAAAAGATTTAACACACTTGTGTTGTGATGAAGGAAATACTTAAGACAAAAGTTAAAACAACAAAACTTCATCACAACAACCAAAGGTAGTTTTTCCTACAAATAAACTATTTTCAATAGAAACAAAACAAAAACAAAGAAAAATGTAACAAAAGTATTTTATTAAATATTTTACTAGCAAAAAGAATTACTTTTGAAGAACAAGTAAGAACTATGAAAACAACACACTAAACAATATGAGTTTTCTAACTAATAGAACATAACAGCAAAGAAAACACTAAGATAATAAAAATAACAGAAATCAAAATATAAAACAACTAAGCTAACAGAAAGTAAAACCTAAAAAAACACTTTATAAAAATATTTTCAAATAGGAAATCAATCTAGCAATGAAAATCAATTGCAAGTTATAACTGAACTAGAATTGATTTCATGCAAACAAAAAGAATAAACAACATAGAAATAAACTTGGTTGAAATACTACTGCTAACTAACATAAAACAAGGTAAAACTTGTCAACTAATATAAAATAAAATAAACTAAAACAATTTAAAACAAAAGAAATAGAAATAAACCTAAAAAGAACTAAAACAGAATCTGTTTTGCTTGAAACCCTAATTTCAAATATTCTAAAAATTCCCACATTGTTCCTACTGATGAACAAAGTCACTAGTGACCAGTAGCAAAAAGATTCAACTCAAAACCTATTTTGAACTCAAGTTATTCACAAAACAAGATTTGAATCAAATCTGTTTGAATTCAAATTTAAAATTTTCAAACATGGCCAAACTTTATATCCACAGAAACTAGAATAAATTTGTGAAACAAGTCAAAAAGAATCACTCAAAAACAATTAAAAACATAAAAGTTATAGCTATTTTAAAAACAGAAACAATTCTGTTAACTAAAACAAAAACAGAAAAAGATAAACTAACCTAACGAACAGGGGGTCTACGTGGCGCACTGTGAGTGGTTGTGAGGTGTGCGTGCGGTGATTAAACGAGCGAACGGCCACATAATAAAACAAAACGGTTTGGCCTTTTTAAATGTTCTAATCTGGATCGTCTACTGCAGATCGGATGGTCAGGGGGGTCCCGGCGACTTACAGAGGGGAGAGGGGAGCTCCGGCGATGTCCGACGGCGAGGCAGAGGCGCGGTGGTGCTCGGGGATGTCTCTCCGGTGGTCGGGGACGATGGCGAAGATGACCAGGCGACGGAGATGAAGCTCCGGCGTGGATTGGTGGCGTCGGAGGAGCGCGGGGACGTCGGGGATGAGCTCCACGAGCTCAGGGAGCTTCGGGTTCGAGCCGAACTCCGACGAGGTGTCGGGGAGGGGTCTCCGGTTGTTGTTGGCGGGGGCTGAGGGGTCCAGAAGACGGAGGTGATTCACCGGTGTCGATATTCGGCGTCAGCGGAGCTTGAGGGAGTCGGAAATAAGCGGCACGAGCTCGAGTTGCTCCGGGAAGTGGCAGAACTCCGGCGAGGTGGATGCGGTGGCTGCGGTGCGGGGTTGGAGGCGTTAGGAGGCGGAACGAGGTGCGGGGTTGGAGGCTTAAATAGCCAGGGCATCAGGGCGCCCAGATGGAAGGGGACCGCGCGGGATTTCGCTTGCTCCGGCGAGATCTCGTCGGTAAGGAAGGGGAGCGAGGTAAGGAAGGAGAAGGCTGTGGGAAGGATGCGGTCGGGCGGTGGGTCCCGCGTGACAGAGAGAAAGAGAGAAATGCGAGAGCGATCGGATACCGATCCGAAAGGATTCGGATCTGGTGAGGGGATTCTGGGCCGGAACTATTCCTATTGGGCCTCGGGCGGTTTCCTTTTAATAAAATCTTCCCTTTTTTTAATAAAACAGAAAAGGAAAACTTGATTTGGAAAATCAAATCAAATCCAAATATAGAAGTATTATATATCAAAATGATCAGGAAAATAATTAAAACAAGATGAACATTTATCCACGGCCAGAATAAATACTTTAGAGAAAATATTTTCAGAAAATGCCCAAATTGATTTTTTTGTAAATAATTTTCAAATAACCCCCTGGGTTTTAAGGTTCAAATATTTCACAAAAATTCCCCTGGTTTGGAGGGTCATGTTCCTCCTCTCAAAATCTTTGAATTTGGGCAAGTGAAATTTGAATTCATTCAAAACTTAAAATGGACCAAGTATTAAATAGAAAATTTTCAATAGTTTTCAATTCCACTTTTTCAAATCCTTTATTTTGAAGAAGTCATGTCATCTTCTCTCAGTGGTTTGGATTGGATGAAATTGAATTCAAAAACAAAAGGGAAAGTCATTTTATTTCCTCTCATTCAAAAGTTTCAAAAAGTTTCAAATTTCACTCAAATTCAATCACTCAATCAAACAAACAATCATTCTAGTGATTAATATAACATTCCAAATTTTGGGATGTTACAGGGATCCCTATACTCAAGAACAAACCGAAAAGCCTAAGCTATTTTATCTTGTTTCTTCGTTCTTGAGCAATATACGATTATGTAGTCATGATCCACACATGATTCCTCGGGGACTAAAACCTGAGATATACTTGACAAACATGCTTAGTCCCCTATATGTATTTTGTCATCAACATCAAAATAAGATTAAGGGCATGATTGCACTTTCAATCTCCCCCTTTTTGGTAGTTGATGACAAAACACATATAGCTCTCAATCGAAATAGATAATTGTAGTGTAAAATTATTTGAACTAGCTTATAGAGCTAGTTCAGCTCTAGTGTAAAATTATTTGTACTAGGTCATAGAGCTAGTTCAACTCTAGTGTAAAATTATTTGAACTAGTTTATAGATCTAGTTCAACTCTACTGTAAAATAATTTGTACTCGGTTATATAGCTAGTTCAACTCTAGTGTAAAATTATTTCTACTAGGTCATAGAGCTAGTTTAACTCTAGTGTAAAATTATTTGAACTAGGTAGTAGTGCTAGTTCAACTCTAGTGTAAGATTATTTGAACTAGGTTATAGAGCTAGTTCAAATCTAGTGTAAAATTATTTGAACTAGGTTAGAGAGCCAATTCAACTCTAGTGTAAAATTATTTGAACTAGGTTATAGAGCCAGATCAACTCTAGTGTAAAATTATTTGAACTTGGTTATAGAGCTAGTTCAATTCTATTGTAAAATTATTTGTACTAGGTCATAGAGCTAGTTCATTTCTAGTGTAATTATTTTGAACTAGGTTATAGAGCTAGTTCAACTCTAGTGTAAGATTATTTAAACGAGATTATAGAGCTAGTTCAACTCTAGTGTGAAATTATTTGAACTAGGTATTAAAGCTAGTTCAACTCTAATGTAAAATTATTTGAACTAGGTTATACAGCTAGTTCAGTTCTAGTGTAAAATTATTTGAACTAGTTATTTGAGCTAGTTAAACACTAGTGTAGAATTATTTAAAATAGGTAGTAGAGCTAGTTCAACTCCAGTGTAAAATTATTTGAACTATGTTATAGAGCTAGTTCTGCTCTATTGTAAAATTATTTGAACTAGGTCTTAGAGCTAGTTCAACTCTAGTGTAAAATTATTGGTACTAGCTTATAGAGCTAGTTCAATTCTAGTGTAAAATTATTTGTCCTAGGTCATAGAACTAGTTCATTTCCAGTGTAATTTTTTGGAACTAGGTTATAGAGCTAGTTCAACTCTAGTGTAAAATTATTTGAACTTGGTTATAGAGCTAGTTTTGCTCTAGTGTAAAATTATTTGAACTAGGTATTAGAGCTAGTTCAACACTAGTGTAATTTTTTTTAAAATAGGTAGTAGAGCTAGTTCAACCCTAGTGTGAAATTATATGAATTAGGTTATAGATCTAGTTCAACTCTAGTGTTAAATTATTTGTACTAGGTTATAGAGCTAGTTTAACTGTAGTGTAAAATTATTTGTACTAGGTTGTAGAGCTAGTTCAATTCTACTATAAAATTATTTGTACTAGGTCATAGAGCTAGTTCATTTCTAGTGTAATATTCTTGAACTAGGTTATAGAGCTAGTTCAACTCTACTGTAAAATTATTTATACTAGGTTATATAGCTAGTTCAACTCTAGTGTAAAATTATTTGTACTAGATTATATAGCTAGTTCAACTCTAGTGTAAAATTCTTTGAACTAGGTAGTAGAGTGTCGGTGTAGTAAACAGGGGGGTGTTCGCTACCCCTAGACACGCACCGGCAAGTCGCAGCCTCTATGCGGGAAGGGCATGGCAGAGAAGAAATCCACTTATAGGACATATCCAGGACCCAGGTTTCCGGCAAGGATTACTTGCTGGGAACAGATCTACGCATCACCGACAAGCTCAAGGCCGGCAAGATCAAGATAGAGTTTTCGAGAAGCGAGCCTTCCTCGGAGAAGACCTCCAGGCTGGTCACCAAGAAGACCCGATGTTGGACTCCCGGCAAGATGCTTGTCGGGGGACAGCTGGAAGCAAATGCAAGACTATCAAGGAGGCATTCAAGACAATGATCAGAAGACAGAAGACCAAAGGCTGGGATCCCGGCAAGACTCTTGCCGGGATGGCTTGCGGAGCCCCGACAAGATTCGCACCCGGCAAGACCTCGCCACCCTGTCACCGCTCCAGCGCAGCGACCAGCCTGTCATTTAGTTCTTGTCCTCATGGGTGCGTGTCAAGGCGCTAACGGCGAATGGGTTAAGCGGTGCTGATGGGACGGGCTCTTTTTCTGTCCCCAAGAAGCTAAGGGACACCTAAGCGGAGCATTTAATGCGTTTGTCCCAAGTCGTCAGTATTAGGTATGATAATACTGTAGCAACTTTACACCTCTTGTACTTCGCCACTGTTGGTGACCCCTTCGACATATAAAAGGAGGCCCAAGGCGTAGCTAGGGGGGGATCGGGATCGGATCCGAGGAGGAGGACCTTCTGGCCCAGTTTGCATGCGTAGCAGCTGTGTACTGTTCATCACATAGCGCTCCTGGAGCCAGAGCTCAAAGAATTTCAATATACCAAAGGAGGAGTAGGGTTTTATGCTTCTCAGCGGCCCGAACCTGGGTAAAAATCCCCCATGTTGATCGTTGGATCTGCTCTTTGTGGAAGCCCTTTTCCCTGCCGAACCGTAAAAGGGATCCATGCGATCCCATAGGTGTCGTACGCCGACATCTTTAGCGCGCCAGATAGGGGAAAAGGGTTGCGCGAACCTTATCTAGCAATCAGCGCGTCAGTTTTTGATCATCTTCATCGTCATGGCGCCCAAGAAGAAACGGGGGCGGCTGAAATTATTTGCGAAAGCTAAGTCCTAAAACTTTAATTGCTTTTTGCTGTTTAGTTTTATCCTTGATGGTTTGTTTTGTATAACCTGTGCGCGAGGGAGCGCTCTTGAAATACTCTGCGCTCCTGGTTGTTCTGGGTCCGCCCAGCAACACAGATGCAGCTGTAGTTGTTTCTAGAGCATTAAGCTCCCGAAGAGGCGGCGTTCTCGATAGGCTGCTAGACAGGACCTGATCCTAAACGTCATCGATCGGAACGTGCGCATTCGGGGAGTATTCCAGCAAGTGTAGGGATTTATTGTACAAAAATGCAATTGTTCAAGGAAAAGGCTAGATAAGTTTTATCTTCAGATTTCTGCGTAAACCCGTATGCTGAGGAGCCTTCCCGGGGCTAGTCGCGCTCCTAATCGCTTCGAGTCCGCTCGGCAATGTGAGCAGCTGCACTAAAGCTGGGAAGGTAAATCTTTTTGGGAGGCGGCGTTCCCGGCAAGCTGCTAAGGACCCGTTCCTCAAAGTGCTGCTGACTGGATCGTGCGCACCGGAAGGTGTTCCGGCAAGCAAGGGAATATTCAGCAGGAGTCAAAATTACAACGAATTAATCATTAACCAGAAGCTAATTAACTTGTTGTGCTAGAACGATGTTGTGGCATTTCATGCCCAATCAGTGTTGCTGGAATACGCGTGGAAGGCGAGCTCGGGGGCTGGCAGCGCCCTAGAGAATAACCTTCTTGAGAGCTGCCGGCCATCACCACGAGCGCGGCCTTGCTATGCGAGATGAACAGCAAGAAGAGCTAAGTTACAAATATTTGTGACAATTACATTTCTTTTGCTGTCTTCACTTGCTCCTTACACCAACACGCGAAGGAGCCTTCCCGGGGCCAATAGCGCCCCAAGTTGTCTTGAGTCCGCTCGACAACTTAGGCGGCTGCACAAGCATCGGGAAGGTAAACCTTTCCGGGAGGCGGCGTTCCCGGCAAGCTGCTAAGGACCCGTTCCTCAAGCGTTGTCGGCTGGAGCGTGCGCACCGGAAAGTTTTCCGGCAAGCGTGGATCGTCTTGATTGATTTTTCGTCCTTGTACAACAATCTGCACGCGAAGGGACCTTGTCATGGTTAGCCCGCGCTCTAGTTTCGCCTCGAGTCCGCTCGGAAAACTTAGCAGCTGCGTTCTGGCCCAGCAAGTCGCCTTGCCGGTGGCGGCATTTCTAGCAGGATGCTAAGGACCTGTTCCTCAAAGCGCTCGCGACAAGTGTGCGCACCGGCAAGGTTTCCAAACAGCGTAGGATATAAGATATATGCAAGGACGGAATTAATCAAGAGGGAAGCAAACATTCATTTAGCATAAAGAAACAGGTGTCGCATACATAAAGATTGGTCTAACTAAGATAAATTGTTTCTTTATATGTGCCATTGCAGCAACAGGTATGCGAAAAGTACTTCAGTCCCGGCAGTTGCTTTATTCTCAGCGGCACACGGCAGCCGAGAAAGCCAAGGACGCCGTGCTGGAGGCCGGCAAGACGGCAGTGAGGCATTCGCAGTAGACGGCGGCGACAGCAGAGATGAGCGTTTGAATCGAGCACCGCACCCGCAGTATCCATTTTGGGGAAGGCTCGGGGGCTGGCTCTTCGTCGCACGGTATGGCACTCCCTTTCGGGCACATGACTCCTGCTGCCATCCTGCTCTGTCTGCCCACGCTGCCGGCAAGCCCAAGGCCCGGCAAACCGCAAGCTCTCTTGCATCATCATCAGCGTGCAGTTAAAAAGTCATGAGTGGCGGTTACTTCTTGCCACGCGTGTACCGGTGCATGTTTTTGGGCCTAGCCCAGACAAACACTATGCATGCTTGTCCGGCCCAGGCCCGGGGGCTCCTATCGGTGTAGTGAACAGGGGGGTGTTCGCTACCCCTCACTACTGGAATCAGGGACTTTGCCATCTGCCAGCTCTTTGCCGTCTGCTGGCAGATGGCAAAGAGGATATTTGCCGTCTGCTTTTACAAAGCAGACGGCAAAGAACATGCTGATGGCAAGGAGGCTCTTTGCCATCTGCACTTCTTTGCCGTCTGCTGGCAGACGGCAAAGAGTTCTTTGCCGTCTGCTGGCAGACGGCAAAGACCAAAGTGGGGCCCACGGGGTACTGCGTTGGCTAGGTCACACGGGCCACTTCTTTGCCGTCTGCTGGCAGACGGCAAAGAACTCTTTGCCGTATGCCAGCAGACGGCAAAGAGGTGAGGGGGGCCCCACAGTGTAACGGCGGGGACGGGCTAACGGTCACCGTCTTTGCCGTCTGCTGGCAGACGGCAAAGAATTCTTTGCCGTCTGCCAGCAGACGGCAAAGAGGGGGGCTTAATTTTCGCCCCCCGCGCCCAAACCCCCTCTCTCTCTCTCACATCTCTCTCTCTCTCTGTCTCTGCGCGCCGCCGCCGCCGCCCCCTCCCCGCCGACCCCCTCCTCCCCGCCGACCTCCGCCGCCCCCCTCCTCCCCGCCGCCGCCCCCTCCCCTCCTCCACAGCACCGCCGCCGCCCCCTCCCCTCCTCCACAATGCCGCCGCCGCCCCCTTCCCTCCTCCACAGCGCCGCCGCCGCCCCCTCCCCGCCGACCCCCTCCTCCCCACCCACCCCCGCCGACCCCCTCCTCCCTGCCGACCGCCGCCGCCACCCTCCTTCCCGCCGACCGCCGCCGCCCCCCTCCTCCCCAGCGCCGCCGCCTCGACCACCCTCCGGTGAGCTCCACCATTCCCCCCCTTTTTTGTTTTTTTCCTGTTTTTTTTCTGTTTTTATTAGTTCATGTAGTTAGTTTATATTAGTTAGTTTTTATTAGGTAGAAAAAACTTAGATAGAAAAGAAGAAAAGAAAAAACCTAGAAGAAAAAAAAGAAGAAAAGAAGAAGAAAAAAAAGGAAAAATAAAAAAGAAAAAGAACAAAAAATAATAAGAAGAAGAAACAGAAGAGGAGGAGGAGGAGAAGAAAAAAGAAGAAGAAGAAGAAGAAAAAAAGAGGAGAGGAGGAGAAGAAGAAGAGGAAAAAAGGAAAGGAAGAAGAAGAAGAGGAGGAGGAGGAGAAGAAAAAAGAAGAAGAGGAAGAAGAAGAAGAAAAAAGAGGAGAGGAGGAGAAGAAGAAGAGGAAAAAGGAAAGGAGGAAGAAGAAGAAGAAGAAGGAAAAAAAAGGAAGAAAAGGAAGAAAAGAAAGAAGAGGAAGAAGAGGAAGAAGAAATTCTCGGTATATCCTCTCTTTTAGGCGCGGCACAACAAGGCTCCAGTGCCAGAGCTGTTCGACCTCTATGCCATGTCCAATACTGCCTCGTACAAGAAGGCCAAGGCATTCTCTGAGTCTGACCTCGATGATCCAGAGAAATTCAGCAACCGCGCCTCCCACAACAAGCTTGTGAGGTACAGAGACGAGGGGAAGGCGAGGAAAGGGCCGGAGTTTAACCCGAGCCAGCAACCTCTTGATCCAGAGCTGGTGATGATATCTGGTGGCGGGAGGCACCATGGCTTGTTAGCCATTGGGGATGGACTGATACGTTGTACTAGCACTCTCCCGCAGATCAAGAAGCGCCAGACCAGCTCCGATCCTGAGATAAGGCCTCATGCACGGCCAATGGAGCTCGAATTCCAGGTTAGTTATACGGACTCAGATACCTTTCCTCCATTACATTGTGTGTGCGGCCGTCGATGATTACAATGCTAACGAGTGGTGTTGCAGGCTGCTATTGAGGCAAGAGAGCGAAGACCCAGGCTGCTCTTGAGGAAGCAGAAGCGAGGACCTAGGCGCTTCTAGAGGAAGAGAGACGGCAGGCGGCGGCGAGGGAGAGGGAGGCGGAGGAGAGGACGGCTAAGATATTGGAGGAGGAGAGGAACCGGAACGAGGCGGGTCAACGGGCCCTATACGAGCTCTTCGTGGTAAGTTTCTTCTGCATATTAGCCAAATCATGCACGTAATGTTCCTTCCTTTCATTACTAACTAATATGACTGACTCGAGAAAACCAAATGTGCAGAGCATGTGCGAAAAGAATGGCACGACCCCTCCGCCGATGCCAGTCATTGCTCCGGCGGGCACGGTGAGTTTCATTTGAATGGTCATTAGTTACTAGTCTTCACATTTGAGTTGCATCATGCTAACGATACACTGCAAATGATCTTTGGTGCAGCATAACTCCCGACAAGCATCGACCGATGCTTCTCCGTCTGCCACTGGCGCGACCGGTCCTTCACCTACATCTAAGTGATGACAATAAGTTTTCCCAAGTGTTTAGCTTAAAAAAATGACTCAATATGCTTAGCTAGCTAAAAAATGACATAACAACATTAATTAGCTCCAAAATGACCTATTTAACCTAGGATAGCTCTAAAATGACGTATACTTAGCATTTATTTCTCCAAAAATGGATTTATATGCTTAGCTAGCTCAAAAATGACATAATAACCTTAATTAGCTCTCAAATGACCCATTTAACCTAGGATAGCTCTAAAATGACCTATACTTAGCATTTATTCCTCCAAAATGACTTAATATGCTTAGCTAGCTCAAAAAGAACATAACAACCTTAATTAGCTCCAAAATGACCTATTTAGCTCCAAAATGACTTAATATGCTCCAAAATGACCTATTTAGCTCCAAAATGACTTAATATGACCTATTTAGCTCCTCCTTCTTCTTCTTCTTCTTCTCCTTCTCCTTCTCCTTCTCCTTCTCCTTCTCCTTCTCCTTCTCTTGCTCCTCCTCCTCCTCCTCCTCCTCCTCCTCCTCCTTCTCCTTCTCCTTCTCCTTCTCCTCCTTCTTCTCACTACTAGAAAAATGGCTATCCCCAATATCCCTACTAGTGGCGCACTGTGACTCTGGTGCGCCACTGCTATATAGCAGTGGCGCACCAGTATATGGTGCGCCACTACTAGGTAAGTTACTAGTGGCGCACTGTCATTCTGGTGCGCCACTGGTAAGCCTGGGGAGGGGTGGCCACAGCCCAAAATTATAGCAGTGGCGCACTCCACTCCCGGTGCGCCACTGGTAAGCCTGGCTTACCAGTGGCGCACCGTGAAGGGGTGCGCCACTGGTAACCCTAGGAGGGGTGGTCCCAGCCCCAAATAAATAGCAGTGGCGCACGCCTCTACCGGTGCGCCACTGGTAAGCCAGGCTTACCAGTGGCGCACCGTGAAGTGGTGCGCCACTGGTAACCCTAGGAGGGGTGGCCCCAGCCAAAAAAAATAGCAGTGGCGCACTCCACTCCCGGTGCGCCACTGGTAAGCCTGGCTATTAGTGGCGCATTTACTATTGGTGCGCCACTGGTAATCTGGGAGCACTATATGGGCAGCCACCACACACACTCACTCCCCCCCCATCACTCACCACCTCCCACCAAATCTGGTCGTGTTGCTCCTCCTCCTCACCTCATTTCCACCCTTGATTCACCCAATTTGAGTTGTTAAACTTACTTTTATTGATAGGTAATCAAGGGGAAGCTCTCTTAATCCTAGATCTACTTTCTTTTCTACCTCCAACACTCTCTCTCGGTCTCGCGATCGTATCGGTAACTTTATGTGAAGCTAGCACGTGTGTTGTATGTGAAGCTTGCACGTGTGTTGATTTTATGCGAAGCTTGCACGTGTACGTGTACGTTAATTGTATGCATGCGAAGCTTGCACACATGTTATATGTTATGCGAAGCTTGCACGTGTGTTGTGTGCGAAGCTTGCACATGTTTTATGTGATCAAGGTGTTGCATGTGTTTTTGTTTGCAGGGATTTGAAATGCGAGTTACCAATATTTTGCCGAAATGTTGATTGATTTCCGTTTCGGCGAAAATCGGGCACTACGCATAGGTCCTATTTTTAGGCAAAGTCATGCCAAATTTTTTTTGGTTCTAAAATATCGTTTTGCTCTACCCCGCAGGCGACCATGGTCCGCACGATGACCGAAGGCATCGTGAATAGGTTTTTGAGATCCGCGAAGGCTGAGATGCTTCAAAAGAACGAGACGGAGATAAGATGTCCGTGTCGAAGATGCAAGCTGACGGGCCTTATGGACCCGGATTCCAGACAGGTGCGGGACCACCTGCTCGTGCGTGGTTTCATGGATGGCTATCGGTGGCAAGGTGATGAAGATGATTATGAAGTCGTCCATGGGGGCCGGGCAAGAAATAAGGAAGGGCAGCAAGACAACAGCGGCGAGGGCGGGCGAGAAGACGAAGAATCTTCAAGACATGATCACGAAGTAGATGCAGGGCACAGTCATCATGTAGAAGATGCCGGACATGATGATGAGGAAGATCAAGACGAAGGGCATGATCATGAAGATGAAGATGCCGGAGCAGACGACGATGGACCATCGATGGGCTGGGTGCAGGACCCTCATATTCAAGAGCTGCTTCTCAAGCAGACGGGTAACGCAAGAGCTGCCGCCCGAGAGAAAGCCAAGCTGGATCAACTGGAGATAGACGCGGTTACTCCATTGTATGAAGGATGCAGGCCCGAGGATACCCGCCTGAAAGTAACGCTCATGGCTCTGGAGATGAAGGTAAAACACAAAATGACCGACGCATGCTTCGACGAGAACATGTCATTCTGGCACGAACGTCTTCCCAAGGGGAACAAGTGCCCGACCAGTTTCGAGGAGGCGAAGAAAATCGTGTGTCCTCTGGATTTACCGCACGTGAAATACCATGTGTGCATGAACGATTGCATCATTTATCGGGACGAGCACGCGAAGTCTACCATATGTCCGGTGTGCGCCGTCACTCGATACAAGAAGAGGAAGAAAGCTCCTCGAAAAGTGGTGTGGTACTTTCCGATCACTCCTCGTCTGCAGAGGTATTTCGCGGACCCTAAGCTAGCAGAGCTCCTGCGTTGGCACGCGGATAGGGAGAAGAAGAAGCGAGAAGATGACGGAAATGATCCGGAGATAAATAAAAAAGACAAGATGCTGAGTCACTCTAAGGATGCGAGCCAGTGGCAAGCGTTGAACTTCGAACACCCAGAATTTGGGGACGATCCAAGGAACATCATGCTGGGCACGAGCACCGATGGAGTCAATCCGTTTGGCAGCCAGAGAAGCACACATAGCACCTGGCCTGTGTTTGTGTGGATGTACAACCTTCCCCCCTGGATGTGCATGAAGAGGAAGTACATTCACATGAGTATGCTAATTGAAGGGCCGAAACATCCAGGGAACGACATCAATCTGTATCTGGGGCTGCTGAAAGAGGAGCTAGACACGCTGTGGAAAACGCCAGCCAATACGTGGGACGCCGCAGCGAAAGAATATTTCCCTATGAGAGCCGCACTGCTCACGACGGTGCACGACTATCTCGGTTACGGATATGTCGCGGGGCAGGTGGTCCACGGATTTTGTGCATGCGTCAGGTGCATGGATGACACAACGTATCGCCAGCTAGATAGAGAACCCGGGTCTTCGAAAACCGTGTTCATGGGACATCGAAGGTGGCTTCGCGACGATGACGCATGGAGAAAACGCAAGGATCTGTTCGATGGTGAAACCGAACCCCGAAGACCCCCACGTACGAGGAGCGGCGAGGAAATAGATGAGCTGTTGGAAAATTGGAAAGAGTGCCCACCGCCGGGAAAGAAGCGAAAGGCGCCAGAGCCGCTGCTGAAGGTATGGAAAACGAGGTCCGTTTTCTGGGACTTGCCGTACTGGAAGATCCTCCGTGTGCCTCACAGCCTTGATGTCATGCATATCACGAAGAACGTGTGCGAGAGTCTGCTTGGTACCCTGCTCAACATGCCAGAGAGGACCAAAGATGGGCCGAAAGCAAGGGCAGACTTGCAATCAATGGGCATCAGGGAGGAGCTTCACGCAAAACGCCCTAATGATGATGATGATGATGATGATGATGATGAGGCGAAGGACACGGAAAGTCGTCGCAAAGGCAAAAAGGCCAAGAAGATCGAATATGACTGCCCTCCCGCGTGCTTCACTCTAAGTCAGAAGGAGATCGAGCAGTTTTTCGCCTGCCTCGTAGGAGTAAAACTTCCTTACGGTTACGCGGGGAAGATAAGCAGATACCTAGACTCAGCGAAGCAGAAGTTCAGCGGGATGAAGTCTCACGACTGTCACGTGCTGATGACGCAGATACTTCCAGTTGCAATCCGTGGGATCATGGACGCGCACGTCCGTGAAACGCTATTTGGCCTATGCAACTTTTTCGACGTCATCTCTCGGAAGTCGGTTGGCATGAGGCAACTCAGAAGGCTACAGGAAGAGATCGTGGTGATACTATGCGAGCTTGAGATGTACTTCCCGCCCGCATTCTTCGACGTTATGGTGCATCTGCTGGTCCATATCGTGGAGGATATCATCCAACCCGGGCCGACGTTCCTGCACAGCATGATGCCGTTCGAAAGGATAAATGGTGTCATCAAAGGATACGTTCGCAACAGGGCACGTCCAGATGGAAGCATAGCCAAGGGCTTTCTGACCGAAGAGTGCATCTCCTTCTGCACGAATTATCTAGGCATCGAGAACCCCGTTGGTCTGCCCGTCAACAGGCACCTCGGTAGGCTCGCTGGATGTGGTCACCGCGAGGGTCGCCGCGAAATGCATGTAGACTTCAAGGGTCGACTCGCCGACTTTGAAAGAGCAAACCTAGTCGCGCTGCAACACATTGACGTGGTCGATCCTTGGGTGGTAGAGCACAAAACCTCTATTGAGAAGACATACAATGACCGAGGTCAACAGTGGACGGACGGAGATGTACTCAAAGAGCACAACTCATGTTTCACGCGTTGGTTCAAGGACAAGCTTCTGTCGTACCCTTTACATGAGGATTCTTCCGCGGAAGAAAAACTCATATTCGCCTTGTCACAGGGCGCCGAGCACAACCTGATGACCTATGAGGCGTACGATATCAACGGCTACACATTCTACACCGAGGAAAAGGACATGAAGAGCGATTATCAGAACTCCGGGGTAACGATGGAATCCTACACCGGTAACGACAAGGACAGATACTACGGAAGGATCGAGGAGATCTGGGAGCTGAGCTACGCTGGAGAGAAGGTCCCGATGTTCCGTGTCAGATGGGCCAAGAGCGTCCTAAAAGAAGACCGGTATTTCACCACCATGGTTATACCCGAAGCCAAATCCAAGACCGCGGGCGCAAACGTCACCGCGAAAAATGAGCCATGGGTACTGGCGTGCCAAGTGGACCAATGCTTCTTCATTACCGACCCGTCAAAGCCCAGTCGTGTTGTCGTGAGGAGAGGCAAAAGGAACATCATCGGAATGGATGGAGTCGCCAATGAGCAAGACTTCGACAAGTACGGCGACCCGAAGATGGAAGATGACGACGACGATGAAGTACCACACACCACAAGAAGAAGCCGGACCACCCTACCTAAAGGACGTCCGTTCAAGAGAAGAAATCAAGGGGTTCCGGGGCTAAATTATTCAACCGCGAGAAAGAAGGGCAAGAAGATTGTGAAAAAATGTTAGTAGTAGAATTGATGTTATGCTAGAATTGATGTTATGCTAGTGCACTATACTGCTCCAGAATTGTAGGCTATTTTGCCCAAAAATTAAAACAACAGCAAGAAAAAAAAGGTTGGGGGAAACGGGGCTCGAACCCACGACCCCCTTGTTCATTTCTGTGGACGGGTTCTAGTGAGTTATAGGCTATTGACCAATCTGGTCATCTTTGTTTTATTGCATGACATTGCTACAAAGGTGGGCACATCTAGTGAATATTTGTACTATGTATATTTATGAACTTTCTCAAAAAAATTCAAAAAAAAAGTTATTTATACTATGTATATTCATGTACTATGTATATTTGTACTACTGTTGCAAAAATTAAAACAACAGCAAGAAAAAAAAGGTTGGGGGAAACGGGGCTCGAACCCACGACCCCCTGGTTGCGCGCCCGCACTGCTACCACTACGCCACTGCACGAGTACATGAACAGAAGGGGGAAACAACAGAGAAAAACACACACAGAAACTGGCCTTAGTAATGGCGCACCCCTAAGAGGTGCGCCATTGCTATGAGGATACTTATGGCGCACCCCTAAGAGGTGCGCCATTGCTATGCGAGGATACATAGCCAAAATTGCAATTTGCCCGCGCCGCAGTTTGCCAAGGCCAAAATCGTTGAACCGGGCAACCGCTTGTTCCACGGTAATCCGATGCCACCCGCCGTGTATAGGGTTCAACTGGTTCGGGTGCTGCGGGGCTGCGACGACGTGTTACCTCCGTATCGACCCCCTGGGGCCGACGATGATGATGTGATGACCCTCAGCGCCTCCTACAACTGGTCCTTGCTTTGGCCGAAGAGCCAGATTCGTTTGGGGGCGGGGGACACCACCCCACAGACAACACCGCCAGTCGTGCCGTCGCCAAGCCATGGCAAGACCGCCGCAACGCTACCGCCGTCAGCTGATCCGGACATGCATATGGCACAGGATCCGGACGGCGACGACGATACATTTTCCAACGTCGATAAGTACTTTAACGAACATGGGTACGATGACGACTTCTTGGCGGGGCCTCCTTCTCAAGAACCCAACCCTGCAAAAGACGATCGCGATCTAGCTGGTACCGCGGAGAAACCCAATTGCAACAGGCGTCGTCTGTTCAGTTCTCAGGAGACGCCTCCAGCTGACGCCTTCACTGAGACTCAAACAGCCGAGGTGCGAAACATTATCAGCCCCAACACACTCAGGAAGGTGGTCTCTGAGCAGAACTCGATCCCATTACAGCAGAAGAAGAAGGAGAAGGGACGGAAAAGAAAAAGTGGCAAGGGTGCGAGCCAGCCGGCACCGACTACGATCCGTGCTCAGGACGGGCCACCAATATCCAAGGATATCTCGAGGAGGGTGCATGTGGCGGGTAGGCCGATGCTACCGACTAATCTGCTCAATGCTGCAACCCCTGCTATGCGGAATCTGCATGACGGTGTTCTTACTATGGAGAAGCGGCGTCTCTCCGAGAAAGATGTGGCATACCCGGTTTTCGTGGCCAAGGTGCCAGAGGGCAGGGGCTTTGTCGATAGCACCATGGGGCGTATGATCGTCCTGCGGTTTGATGACATCTTCGCTATGTTTAACCTTTATCCGCTGCACTACACCTTCATTCGGCTATTTTTGCTCAGTATGGAGATGCGGATCATTAGAGACAAGACCCCGGACATCGTGATAGTCGACCCCTTCTACATGCGTGCCAAGATCTTGGGCAGCGCTGGGGACCGGCAAGTCGCGAGTTCATACCTCGAAGGCGTCATCCTGGCGAACCAGGATAAGGATAACTTCCTCGTGCCTTACTTTTCCGAGTAAGTCATCCCCTCACCGCCCCGTAACATATGATTTCTTAGATTTCGATCGTTCTTTTTTTTTTCTAACATTCCGTGTTTTGTGCAGTGACACACATTGCACACTCATCCTCTTAAGCCCGAAATATTCCACGGCCACGTATTTCGACTCGGACCGTCAGTCGAAGAAAGACTACACAAATATTAAGAAAGTTCTGGATGATGTTCTCCCCGTCTACGCCAAATCTGGAGGCACCTTCAAGAGGCCAATTTGTAGGTACGGCAAGCACGTGTTCACCCACACTACGACGTTCCCCTGCGTCAAGCAGCCGCCTGGCAGTCAGAAGGATGCCTACTACGCCCTCCATCACATGCGGGCGATCGTACGAAACCATCATCAGCGTATGCTACCAAATGAGCTCAAAGAATGGGCCGCACGCTTGTCGGCAATCCAGGACGAGGACATCAGACAAGAATTCTTTCGCATCCAGTCGGAGTTGGCGGAAATCATCTATGAAGATGTCCTTCGTACCTCGGGGCAATTCTACCTCAACTATCAACCGTCCAACAGTGACATAGAAACAACGCTACAAATGCAGGCTGACAACGACCGCACATTCATGACCATCACGAAAGACGGCGGCTTCATCCATGCTCCGGTCCCTGAGTCGAGTCGAAAGTATTGATGCTATGTAGTTCTGAAATATCGATTAGCTCATGTTGT